>CM058239.1:26872756-27352080 GCA_030180135.1 Orychophragmus violaceus
GTGTATGTTACTTGAAACATTAACGTTTTATTATGCTTTCTGTTTTAATATGCTTATCGAACCGTATTAATTATGCTTTCATGTTTAATATTTCAATATAGTAACAATAATTGATAGCCATATTTTAGTAATAATTGATTAATATATAGTAAGAGTTTTTCGGTGACATTTAAGATGCCTCTCCAAGTCAATAACTTTGTTTGACTAAGATTAAGAAATTGACTACTATTTGTAATCTTCATAAATGAGAATGAATACTAATACAATTGGAAATGTAAATTTCGATTTATAAAAATGATTAATATTAGACAAAGGGAGTAATTAAATACATATACGAGTAATAATTATTGCATTTTTGAAAAGGGGAAAAATTAACAGTCATAGATAAACAAGAGTAAAATTTTGGACTCATTTTTAGTTTCATATTTGTATATTAAGAATTTTCCGGTTACATTTAAGAAGTCTCTTCTTCCACCAATGAATGTGCTCGGCGTGACTGGAAGGTCGTGTCGCTTTAAATCAGGATTGGTTCGATAACCGTTCTTTCTTCCCCTGAGTAAATATATAGCCCCTCTTTTCATCATTCTTCCCCATTCTCACTTCTTTCCTCTCCTTCGCTTCTAAGTTCTAACAGAGCCTCGCTTCATCTTCTACCTTTTATCTTAAGTTCTTCCTTAAATATGCGGCTATGTTCTTCTGTTTTTCTTTTGTTCGGTTCTGTGTCGACCTCCGTAGTCATGCATGAACAACACCGGAACCAGTATTCTCCTCTAGATAAAGTCACCTTCGAGTCTTGTAAGGTCAAACGACCAAAAGGTCTTCCGCTGTCAAACACTCGACGGCGAGATGATTGTTTGAGATCGATTCCTTTGGGCTACTTTATCTTGAGGAAAACATTGGTTCAGGTGTTGATTTCATAACAGTTCCTATCTCATCGATGGCCTTGCTGGGAGAAGACAACTCAATCGTCAGTCGAGATAGCGGTTCGGTTTCTGGCGGAAAGAAACCGATATCACAACTCAAGCTTCGATTTTGGAGGAACTTTTCTTTTAAGAAATTAGTTTAGCTCTAATTATTTTTCTTAGTTCGACTTGTAATATCAGTATTTGAGGTATTTCACTCAATTCCTATATTATCATTCATATTTGATATTTGTATTTCATTTTTGTTATTTATAGTGGAATATTGTGGCACCGACAAATTGAGAGTATTATTAATCTAATAAGACCCGCCAAAACAAGAAACATTATCGCGCCTAAACCAAGTTATTTAGATAAAATATCATAAACCGAAAAAATACCTAGACCATAATAACCTCGACGTCAACAAGCATATTACAAGGGCTCCTCATCCTTCTCTTCATAGTCATCTTGATCCTCATCATTAGAAGATGATAAATTACAACGGAATTCATCTTCTGGTTCCGCATCCCCGACCTCGTAATCAAGATCTATTGTGTTTCCTCCTTGTACCGAGTTCTCAATAACGAGATCTTTGATTCTAGTCATCATCACAGGATCATCATTGTAACGCCCCCTTCCCGTTTTCCGCTGACCGACGAGCTGACTGGCCAACAATCAAACAAGAACATGACCGATCGTACCCGAGAAGTCATACGAGAAGAGTTTGTCACAATACGAAAGCCAGAGACAATCTGGTTTGAGACAAAGGCTCGAACCAAACTATCTTTGACTCCGTTTACCTCGTTTCCACGATACCAGGCTTCGCAACTCGTACCGCTTCCACGAGTTGTGTTCGGTTCGGACGAAACCGTATATCAGAAAATTATTCCGTTTTTATTACTTTAAAAATATAAAATCTTATTTATAATAATATACGGTTTTACACAAAACAATTAACGGGATCCCAACAAAATCCGAAGCCGAAAGTAATAGTAAAAATGTGTAAACTACAAACCGATACCCAATGCCAACCCGAGACTACTCCGAGTGTCCTACGCATCCGCCGAGCTACGCCAAACCTGAAAAACACAAAAGAGTCTAATGAGTAATCTAAGATTACCCAGTGAGACGGCTCCCAACTAAAGGCTGCTAACAATCTATTAATCCCACCCAAACCCAAAATAACAATCAAGTATAATAGCTGATCACGTGCTACCATGACGTGATGAGCTTCACAACACACACAAGCATTCAAATAACAACACAATCATCAACGAAGGGAATCGAGAACACTGCGACACATGTTCTAGATTAGACTCGATCTATCTATCGCAGCTCTAACACAATCTCCACAGCCGAGAAGATTGGGATATGTTTGGGCACTTCCCAACCACTTTTCTTGATTCCTTACCGGCCTTGAGCTAAATTCCAATACAATAGGGGTCTATCAGTTCAACAGGTTAAAGCTCCCGTTTCAGATGCTGAAGGCTCGTTGAGACCTGATTCTGACATTCAACTTGAAATTAAAGGACAAGATTCTTCCTGAATCAACGAGTAGCCATCAGCTGAGTGCCTTCATAAAGAGGTATGTTAGCGGCGACTTTCACACCATCTGGGCCCATTTGTGAACTCGGTGACTTCCACGGGAACACTTAGCTGCCACCACGGTAGCTAAAACCTCCCACGACTCCTAGGCGATAACACGAAGTCCTGCGGCTAGGACACCGTTCTCCGTCCATCGATACGCGGTGACTCACTAGATAACCCAAGTTTCCATGCAGTCCGGCCCTAGGACGCGACCCCGTATTCTCCGGACCACACATCTACAGACGTCACTCCATAGGTTAACACCTGCTAGAACCACTACCGAAGGTATGTGCCTGATCAGGTAACTACCCGAGGATCCAATCGGGTCGGAAGTACCAGAATGCCATCTCTAGACTTGCGGGATATAACGCGCCCTATAGAGTCCTAATAACAGTAATGTAAACAAGCAGACTCACTGGGACTCTATCACACAATAACAACAAGGTTAAATAGAATTACCATCTCAATCCCCAGTCTATCCCGCATGTCTTATCTCCAATCTCCACATCACCCAAACTTACTTGGTCCCGCACCAACGTAAGTATCTACCAGTACAGTCTACTTGGCCCAACACCAAAGTAGATAAACAAGCAAGCAACAATCAACAGTCTACTCGGCCCTACACCGAAGTAGATACACAATCACAACAAACAATCAATCACAATACCACACACACAATTATTTAGGTTTATTAGTCTTTTAATATTTCCTTAACCTTTACTTATTCAATCCGCTAACTTGGGATTAGCGGATTACTAATCCCATAGACGGCTCATCTTATCACTTCCTAAGTATCTTTTAATACGTCCTCGATCTGTCGGTTTAGAGTTAGTAAAATTACTAACTCCCCGACATCTCATTATTCATTAACTTTCATTCATTAATCCAACCCGTTATTATATTCTAAGTGTGTTATGTCATTTAACCGTATTTTAATTAACTCATAATTTCCCGTATATAGATTCATTAATTACGTTCTTACTATCATATATATGCATATAGGTCCTAACATGCCATTCTATGTGTATGCAACACCCAATCAAGCAATCAACGAACTATCAACCAATTAATGCAACACTCAATCAAGCAATCTACGAACTATCAACGATTACATATATAAGCTAACTAGCATGCATCTCTTAACCTAACCGTTTAATTAATTAACCGAGTTATTAATCAACCTAGCCGTTCTAACCAATTCAATCAACAAGGTATGCAACCTATAACTATGGTTTATAAATTATGGATCTATATGTTCTATTCTAAATGCAACACACAATTTAGCCGACTCACAGTGTTATTATGACGGCGGATGGATGGATTGACGAAACTCCGAGACCCGACACGAACCCGATGCTAACCCGAACCTTCCCCGAACCTCCGTTGCTTTGACCCGACCTTGGTCCGCACTTGACCCGCACTTGACATTGGTGATTCCGAACTTCCGGATAACTTTCATATGATGGCTACTACAACCGTCTATCTTATTTCTAAATAAAAGAAATCCGGTTTATCGGGAAGATTATTACGTCGGAAAAATTCCTTTCCGAAGATTATTCTTCAGAATATTCCGACGTATTAATATTCCTTTCCCCATCTTTCTTCTATTTTTCTCAATCTCTCTCTCCTCCATTTCTATCTCTCCTCCCTCTCTCTCTCCCCCCTCCGGCTTCTCCTTCTTCTCTCCCCCTCCGGCTTCTTCTTCTCCCGGCTCCTCCTCCTCCTCCTCCTTCTTCTTGCCGCCTTCTTCTTCTTCTTCTTCTTCTTCTTCTTCTTCTTCTTCTTCTTCTTCTTCTTCTTCTTCTTCTTCTTCTTCTTCTTCTTCTTCTTCTTCTTCTTCTTCTTCTTCTTCTTCTTCTTCTTCTTCTTCTTCTTCTTCTTCTTCTTCTTCTTCTTCTTCTTCTTCTTCTTCTTCTTCTTCTTCTTCTTCTTCTTCTTCCTCCCTTATCCCTCTCTTCTCCCTCTCTTCTTTATCTCTTCTTTACTACTCTTGTTGAGAAGGGTTTTTAGTGTGAAGAAAAGTGAGGGATGGAGGCTTCCTTTTATAGCCAAAGGGGTGTGATCTCCACCTTCCACTTGTCTCCTATTCCTCTCCATCTTAAGCCACGACCTCACCACCAAAATCCATCCAAAAACAATGCATTTGATCAACCACCATCCACAATTTTTGGTGGACTTTAGAGGGTCTTCTCACTTGCCCGAATATTGTATCGGTTTCTCGAAAAAACTGGTTGTACGTTTAATATTTTAGAAATTATTTGGATGCTTCTATAAATTCACAAAGCTTCAGTTTCAGATTCTAGATGATCTTATATGAATTTAGCAATTCCAATCACTCCGTTTCGACACCCGTAACTCCGGTTATTGATTTTACAAGTTGTGTCGGTTCTATCGGTTTCCTTTCCCGATAGTCCGTAAAACCCGTTTAATCTCCGTTTCTTCCACGTCTGGTCTTCTTAATGTTCTCTATGGACAAAAATAAGAACACTTGGCCCGTATCCACTTCCGGCTCACATTTTGGTAAAATTACCAAAATGCCCATCATCTCTTGGAATTACAGAAATGCCCCTCGTTGACTTCCCGTTGACCATCTTCTTGATATCGGGTATTACATTCTTCCCCACTTACAGGAATTCGGTCCCCGAATTCTCCGTTTCTACAAACTTCGAATCGGAACAGAATCCTGTTAGTCGCCACTCTGAACTGATTCCACTGCTCCAATGCTCAGACGCTTAACCAATTGAACTGTACTCCCGATGCTTACTGACCTCTGAAAAACCGTCTTCCAAAATACTGACACCTTGAACTTCCCACACTGAGAACTTGACTCACGATCACTTCTTGGTTCTCCAAACTTCCGATTCAACTTTGATCCCACAACCACTGATTTCGTCAGAAGGATCCATGCTGATTCCTCAAAAATTTTGCGCCAACTGATGATCGTCTTGAATCGACACTTTTGACTTCCCCACTTTGCTTCAACCTCTGCGAATGGCACAATACCGACTCTCCCTCCATTTGATTTCTTCATCGTTTCTAGCTCTGACTCGCAAATCTACCAGTTCTGACTCAATTGCTATGATACGCTTCATACATTCTCTGCGCCGATCAATGCTCCAGGCTTCCTTGATCACGCAATAATAACTCGCCATCCATTCCCGCCGCTTAACTTGTTTCTAATGAGTACCGCCTCAAGTGATTTCTTTCTTCCAACTAAACCGCCATACTCATGCACGCCTCGAACCTCCTCAATCACTGATCTCCATGCTTTGCTGACTCCAGAACTGTTCTTCCCATTGTTACCCTCAAACGGACGCTTCCACTGACTTTGATGCTTCTGAATCTCTTCACTAACTCATCAATGAATCCGTCTTGATTTCTTCTGCCACTGATACCCACTCTGGTGATGAAACTCCACTGACTCACTTGTAGGCTCAGGTTAAACTGCTTCTTGTAACACCATCTTGTCTCTAGGGTTCGGGTTCGGTCTCGTGTCCATGTCAAATCGTCCATCCCGTCCTACATCAACAACCTCAACAACACTGGAACGGTTAGACCTCGTTTAACTTAATCCCGATATCACTTCCTCATAGAAATATGGTTACTTAGTCATGTACCGTACGGTCACACATGGCTAAATAACAATATCCTATCATTCCGCTCAATCTCGAATAAGTTTCTAAAAACCGCTTTATCAATTCTGAGCTTACCAAAAACAATTCTACCCAAGCAAACCAAACGATCTCGCTAATTAACATCAAAAATCACTTTCTAGCAACCTAGCGATTAAACGAAATGCAAAGATTCAAAATCAACAACTACCAACCTAGCGAGCAATCACAACAATTCACAATTCTAACAACCTAGCAAGGCAATCAATCACACACAATCAATCAATCAATCAAGCAAATCGGCGATTGCGGTCGTCTCTCAAGGTTCTGATGGAAACCGTCTGTTCGGACCATCATCTATTTTCACATCATAACTATATTGCATTCACAACCATCATGAGTATGCAATATAACCACTCCGCTACTCAAAACAACAACCGAAATACTCCACATCCACTACGTAAATAAAACATCTATTCACCGCATAGAGTTTTAGATACGTAGGTCCGTCGGAGTCTACATACCAGCGGTTCCCAATCTGTCCCAAAAGAAACACCGCTACACACAACCGATATACACACATCAAAAAGCGAATTAGAGCCCTTACTTACCTGGGCCTAATCTACTTCCTAATATCTCCAACATGAGTGGTACAATTCATGTGGATCCTAATCGACAGGTGCGCCAATAGGATGTAATGAGTGTGGTGGTGGTGGTGGAGCGACGCGGTCTCGATCATAACAAGAAAGGAGTGTAACGTACTTCTCGGCCGACAGGAGCTGTGCTGGTGGTGACGACAACTGCTACTTCCGGACAACAATGGCGGTAATAATGGAATAACATCTGGTGGCGGTGGCTACTGCTGAGTGACCCCGAACTCTTGAGTCTCCGATAACTTGATCACCAGGTCATCGGGGATGAATATTGGTGATGCACGCGCTGCTGAAGGTGGTACTTCGGATGTAGCCGTATCATAAGGTAGCCCTGAAATGAGTGAAGCGGTCAACTGGCTCGACACTAGTAATTACATGCTCCGGAGTAGGCTTGCGAAATACAGGAGTGCTCTGCAGGCTGGGAGTATAGCCAAAGACTAACTGGAGTAGATTCAATCGACTCACGGTCCTCCACGCTGATGTCGCTCATCATGTCGTCGCACCCACACACACCAATCCTCCTAGGACAACTATGTTGTGTGTCTGCACCAAAACACAAAACTGTTAGTATAATCCTAGCAAATTTCTTAATTTACCCAATCCCCCGATTTGATGGACGCGACTCGAATTCTTAATGGTTGCCTTGGCGACACATATTGACTCGATAAAACATTGAAAACTTTGAAAAACCGGAATTTTCGAACCCATGACGAACCATGCTCAGATACCACCTTCTTGTAACGCCCCCTTCCCGTTTTCCGCTGACCGACGAGCTGACTGGCCAACAATCAAACAAGAACATGACCGATCGAACCCGAGAAGTAATACGAGAAGAGTTTGTCACAATACGAAAGCCAGAGACATTCTGGTTTGAGACAAAGGCTCGAACCAAACTATCTTTGACTCCGTTTACCTCGTTTCCACGATACCAGGCTTCGCAACCTGTACCGCTTCCACGAGTTGTGTTCGGTTCGGACGAAACCGTATATCAGGGAATTATTCCGTTTTTATTACTTTAAAAATATAAAATCTTATTTATAATAATATACGGTTTTTCACAAAACATTTAACGGGATCCCAACCAAATCCGAAGCCGAAAGTAACAGTCAAAATGTGTAAACTACAAACCGATACCCAATGCCAACCCGAGACTACTCCGAGTGTCCTACGCGTCCGCCGAGCTACGCCAAACCTGAAAAACACAAAAGAGTCTAATGAGTAATCTAAGATTACCCAGTGAGACGGCTCCCAACTAAAGGCTGCTAACAATCTATTAATCCCACCCAAACCCAAAATAACAATCAAGTATAATAGCTGATCACGTGCTACCATGACGTGATGAGCTTCACAACACACACAAGCATTCAAATAACAACACAATCATCAACGAAGGGAATCGAGAACACTGCGACACATGTTCTAGATTAGACTCGATCTATCTATCGCAGCTCTAACACAATCTCCACAGCCGAGAAGATTGGGATATGTTTGGGCACTTCCCAACCACTTTTCTTGATTCCTTACCGGCCTTGAGCTAAATTCCAATACAATAGGGGTCTATCAGTTCAACAGGTTAAAGCTCCCGTTTCAGATGCTGAAGGCTCGTTGAGACCTGATTCTGACATTCAACTTGAAATTAAAGGACAAGATTCTTCCTGAATCAACGAGTAGCCATCAGCTGAGTGCCTTCATAAAGAGGTATGTTAGCGGCGACTTTCACACCATCTGGGCCCATTTGTGAACTCGGTGACTTCCACGGGAACACTTAGCTGCCACCACGGTAGCTAAAACCTCCCACGACTCCTAGGCGATAACACGAAGTCCTGCGGCTAGGACACCGTTCTCCGTCCATCGATACGCGGTGACTCACTAGATAACCCAAGTTTCCATGCAGTCCGGCCCTAGGACGCGACCCCGTATTCTCCGGACCACACATCTACAGACGTCACTCCATAGGTTAACACCTGCTAGAACCACTACCGAAGGTATGTGCCTGATCAGGTAACTACCCGAGGATCCAATCGGGTCGGAAGTACCAGAATGCCATCTCTAGACTTGCGGGATATAACGCGCCCTATAGAGTCCTAATAACAGTAATGTAAACAAGCAGACTCACTGGGACTCTATCACACAATAACAACAAGGTTAAATAGAATTACCATCTCAATCCCCAGTCTATCCCGCATGTCTTATCTCCAATCTCCACATCACCCAAACTTACTTGGTCCCGCACCAACGTAAGTATCTACCAGTACAGTCTACTTGGCCCAACACCAAAGTAGATAAACAAGCAAGCAACAATCAACAGTCTACTCGGCCCTACACCGAAGTAGATACACAATCACAACAAACAATCAATCACAATACCACACAAACAATTATTTAGGTTTATTAGTCTTTTAATATTTCCTTAACCTTTACTTATTCAATCCGCTAACTTGGGATTAGCGGATTACTAATCCCATAGACGGCTCATCTTATCACTTCCTAAGTATCTTTTAATACGTCCTCGATCTGTCGGTTTAGAGTTAGTAAAATTACTAACTCCCTGACATCTTATTATTCATTAACTTTCATTCATTAATCCAACCCGTTATTATATTCTAAGTGTGTTATGTCATTTGACCGTATTTTAATTAACTCATAATTTCCCGTATATAGATTCATTAATTACATTCTTACTATCATATATATGCATATAGGTCCTAGCATGCCATTCTATATGTATGCAACACCCAATCAAGCAATCAACGAACTATCAACCAATTAATGCAACACTCAATCAAGCAATCTACGAACTATCAACGATTACATATATAAGCTAACTAGCATGCATCTCTTAACCTAACCGTTTAATTAATTAACCGAGTTATTAATCAACCTAGCCGTTCTAACCAATTCAATCAACAAGGTATGCAACCTATAACTATGGTTTATAAATTATGGATCTATATGTTCTATTCTAAATGCAACACACAATTTAGCCGACTCACAGTGTTATTATGACGGCGGATGGATGGATTGACGGAACTCCGAGACCCGACACGAACCCGATGCTAACCCGAACCTTCCCCGAACCTTCGTTGCTTTGACCCGACCTTGACCCGCACTTGACCCGCACTTGACATTGGTGATTCCGAACCTCCGGATAACCCTCATATGATGGCTACTACAACCGTCTATCCTATTTCTAAATAAAAGAAATCCGGTTTATCGGGAAGATTATTACGTCGGAAAAATTCCTTTCCGAAGATTATTCTTCAGAATATTCCGACGTATTAATATTCATTTCCCCATCTTTCTTCTATTTTTCTCAATCTCTCTCTCCTCCATTTATATCTCTCCTCCCTCTCTCTCTCTCCCCTCCGGCTCCTCGTTCTTCTCTCCCCCCTCCGGCTTCTTCTTCTTCTCCTGGCTCCTCCTCCTCCTCCTTCTTCTTGCCGCCTCCTTCTTCTTCTTCTTCTTCTTCCTCCCTTCTCCCTCTCTTCTCACTCTCTTCTTTCTCTCTTCTTTACTACTCTTGTTGAGAAGTGTTTTTGGTGTGAAGAAAAGTGAGGGGTGGAGGCTTCCTTTTATAGCCAAAGGGGTGTGATCTCCACCTTCCACTTGTCTCCTCTTCCTCTCCATCTTAAGCCACGACCTCACCACCAAAATCCATCCAAAAATAATGCATTTGATCAACCACCATCCACTTGTAGCCTCCTCCATGCAGCTCTTGGATTGATGACAACACACCACTTTTAGATTCATGAACCTAAAATACTAAGAAGCTTCTAAAATTCTTGGGCTAGATTTCGTGGCCCATTCTTAATACTGAGCTGTATTTGGGTCCAATATGATCTTAGTAATCAGCCCTAAATACCCTGGTTCAAGCCCAAGCTCCAAAGAATTTATTTTGGATTTTTAGCCACTAATTACTCCTTAATGGTCTTAAAAATTATAACTTCATCTAGGAGTCAAATCCTGCTGAATCCTTTCACCCATAGCTTCTACATCTTCTAATGGAGCTGTGGTCAAAATATCATAATTTTTGGTGGACTTTAGAGGGTCTTCTCGCTTGCCCGAATATTGTATCGGTTTCTCGGAAAAACTGGTTGTACGTTTAATATTTTAGAAATTCTTTGGATGCTTCTATAAATTCACCAAGCTTCAATTTCAGATTCTAGATGATCTTATATGAATTTATCAATTCCAATCACTCCGTTTCGACACCCGTAGCTCCGGTTATGGATTTTACAAGTTGATCGGTTCTATCGGTTTCCTTTCCCGATAGTCCGTAAAACCCGTTTAATCTCCGTTTCTTCCACGTCTGGTCTTCTTAATGTTCTCTATGGACAAAAATAAGAACACTTGGCCCGTCTCCACTTTCGGCTCGCATTTTGGTAAAATTACCAAAATGCCCATCATCTCTTGGAATTACAGAAATGCCCCTCGTTGACTTCCCGTTGACCATCTTCTTGATATCGGGTATTAAAATCATTTTCTTGTTGCAAAAGAATCGGTTCCATGTCACCATAATCTTCTGAAATATTTTCCCTCGGGTTGCCCTCTTTGGTTTCTTCGTATATGGATACGGGATATAACAAACTTGATCTGCATGTGAGGCTATGCAATTTGTATGTACTGAATGAAGCTATATACATACATATATTTAAAGGCATTAAGATTTACAGGTATGGAACTAACGTACCTAGAACAAATGGTTCGTCTTTACTGCATGTTCTTGCTGAACGAACGTCTACAACGCCAACATTACTATTCTGAGTGCCTCTTGTTGGGAATGTCCTGAAATCTATTGTACTTGCTCTAAGTGAAAGTCGTATTGTCGAGACGAGACAATCATATGACACTAGGCAGTCATAATGCTTTGCTAGAAGCCACTTATGATCAATGAGTTTAGAACTCATTGCTAGTGTTATATGATCCTACAGGGTCACACACCTAAGCAAACTGGATAATTGATATAATGGGTTTCATAATGTTTTATATATATATATGTTATATATATTATATAAGATATAATATATATATATATATATATATATATATACACCTCGCGTTTAAGAGATGTCATATATATATATATATATTATATAAGATATAATATGTATATATATACTCCACGTGAAAGAGATCATCTCTTTAATTAATGGATGTTAGGGCTTAGCCCATTAACATTATTAATGTGAGCATAAATGTCGGCAGTGTTATATGTATGTGAAGATATATATAATACGAAGGTAGAAAACAAGTTTTGGAAAACCTAAAACTTAGTGGAGCCGTCGATAGAAAAAAGCGAGAGTTTATAAAACCCTAAAACACGAACTGTTCGTGGATTAATTTTGAGATTAGATCTCAACGGCACTAGCATCCCGATCCGATCCAGTTTTTGTGCGTGTGGATACCAGTAGAGGCGCAGCACTTGAGGCGCTTTAAGATCTCGATTATCTGCAAATCTTCCGCTGTTAATCACCTGGTAATTCAGAGATCCCTAGATTCAATTACATGAACCCTAGATCTTAGGCTTGAAATTCAGAACATGATTGCCTAATTGGATTAGGATCTGCTAGAAATTCCTTCAGTGGTATCAGAGCCTTAGGGTTCTATTGAATCAGTAGCATGATGATTAGATTAATTGAATCTAGATCTCTGTATAATTGATACAAGCATGCTAAAACTCGTTTTAATCAAAAAAACCTAGTTTAGGGTTTTTGTTCGAAAACGTTTTAGGGTTTTTCGCATAGTGTCGATCGATGCCAATCCGGCGTCGATCGACACAGGGCGAAAACCTGAATAAAACTTAGGTTTCGCCTAGTGTCAATCGACACAAGCGTTGTGTCGGTCGACACAAACCTCGCGAAATTGATAAATCGGTTCAATTGGATTGGACCGGTTATCGAGCTTGGTTAATAATGGTTAAACGCTAAGAACGGTTTATTGCGGTTGGTTTGATTAAGTTAGCATCGACCGACACTAATGTAGTGTCGATCGACACTGACTGGTTATCATAAATCCGGATCAATTGGATTGATCGGTTATCGCAAATTGGTTTTGGTTAATCTGCATCGATCGACACTAAAGTAGTGTCGGTCGACACAAGGTCCGATAGTTTAGGTTATTGAATCTGAAATCACAGAACCAAACCAAAATGAACCATTTTAATTAGAAGAATTAAAACATAATAAAACTAAATGTTTTAAAGGTTCCGTTCCTCAACCAAATATCAAGTGATCCTTGATGTCTTTCCAATCTTGTCAACTGTCAAGACTCATTTCATTGTGCGATAGATTTGCAGTGCAAGGTGTCCACAATTACATGAGTAAGACAGGAAGTAATCGTGTTGATGGACTTGCAGTGCAAGACATCAACAATTACATGACTTAAGAGATTGGTTTACTTGACTGGGCCATCAAAATCGTTTTGGGCTCAGAGACATCAGGTGGATTGCACATGAGATGTCAATCCACAACCAAGAGTTATATTGGATATAACTAGCAAAGAGTTGCTTACCTAGATAACTAAAATTTGGGTGATAGCCAGTGGCTCACTCAAGTTTAGTGAAGTATGGGTCTTGGACCATTATATTCATTTGAGGAAACATTGTTTGAATATAATGCGAGTTTTCTTAATTGTTAAGACTTCTCATTTCTTGAACATCATAACTAAATCTCCCTTGTTTTTCCAGCTATGTCTAGCACAAATCATCGTAACAATTTCTCCCTGCGATCCGTCCTTGAGAAGGACAAGTTAAATGGATCAAACTTTCTTGAATGGTATCGGAACTTGAGAATCGTTCTCAAACAGGAGAAGAAGGACTATGTCTTTGAGAAAGTTCTCCCCAAGAAGTACCGAGCCAATGCCTGGCAGTCAGATAAGGATGCTTGGGATAAGCATTCTAATGATGCGGTGGATGTGAGTTGTCTCATATTGGTTACCATGAACTCGGAATTGCAGAAGCAATATGAGTACGTGGAGTCGCCAGTAGAGATGATCACTGGCCTGAAAAGTATGTTTCAGGAGCAGGCACGAACTCAGAGATACCAGACGGTTAGGTCTCTGATTGAGTGCAAGCTGCCAAAGGGCGAACTAGTTAGTCCTCATGTCATTAAGATGATGGGTTATATTGATAACCTGGGGAAATTGGATTATCCCATTAGCCAAGAGTTGGCTACTGACATCATTCTACAGTCACTGCCATCAAGTTATGATCAATTTGTTATGAACTATAACATGAACAACTTGACGAAGACGTTGACTGAATTGCATGGGATGCTTAAGACTGCTGAACCTAACATCAAGAAGGACACCTCAGATGTCCTTATGGTACAAAAGGGTAAAAAGTTTAAGAAACTTGGTAAGAACAAAGGTGATGGCAAGACAAGCTCGATTGTGAATCCAAGCGAGTCTGGCCATGCTCCTAAGGTTAAAACCAGTCCTTCTGAAGATGTTAAGTGCCGTTATTGTAATGGTTATGGGCATTTGAAAAGAAACTGCAATAAATTCTTGGAAGATTATGAGAAGCTGAAGAAGACGTACGAGACTTCTTCTTCAGGTATTTATGTTATAGAAGTAAATGTTACTTCTTATGGTTCTACTTATTGGGTATTAGATACCAGCTGTGGTACTCATATTTTGTGAAAATGTGCAGGGCCTGAGCAAAAGTAGGACTATGGAGAAAGGACAAGTGGATCTATGCGTGGGAAATGGAGCAAGAGTTGCTGCATTAGCCATAGTAGTATTTCATTTGTTTTCTTTTATGGCATGTTTTGAACTTAAAACTGCTACTATGTACCTGCTATGAGCAAAAAGATTATTTCTATTCCTTGTTTGGATATGGAAGGATATCATTTTTCAAATTAAGAATAAGTGTTATTCATTTGATTACAATGATATATTTTATAGTAGCAATCCATTAGAGAATGGACTTTATGTTCTAAACCAGAATGTGCCTAACTATAACATTAATACCAAGAGATTCAAGTCAAATGATACGAATCAAACTTCTCTCTTGCATTGTCGTTTTGGGCCATATAAATAAGAAACAGATTCAGAAGCTCCACAGTGATGGGCTTTTGGGCTCATCTGATTATGAATCATAATGAGTAAAGTGGATCTTGTTTATTGGGTAAAATGACGGAGGCCCCTTTCAACAAAGGTAGTGTCGATCGACACAAACGGTGCGTCGGTCGATACAGGTTGCGAACGATCAAAATGAAAGGGCCAGAGTCTTATTGGGTTTTATACATACGGATGTATATAGGCCAATGAGCACTAGTGCTAGAGGAAACTTTCAGTACTTCATTACCTTTACTGATGTTTTCAGTAGGTACGGTTAAGTCTTATTAATAAGACGTAAGTCAAAATCTTTTGAAAAGTTCAAAGAGTTCCAGAATGAAGTACAGAATCAATTTGGCAAAAGTATTAAAGCTCTACGATGAGATCATGGAGGTGAATACTTGAGTCAAGAATTTAGGGATCATCTGAGAGATTGTGAAAGTGTTTCACAATTTACTCCTCCTGAATCGGACTTTATTAGATATGGTTCGATCAATGATGAGTCACTTAGATCTTCCATTATCCTTCTAAGAATATACTCTAGAAAAGGCATGCGTTTACACTAAATAGGGTTCCATCAAAATCAGTTACAGAGACACCACATGAGATGTGGACTGTAAATGTTCCTGATTTGTCTTTCATAAAGATTTGGGGTTGCAAGGCTTATATAAAACGTTTAATCTCTGATAAGCTCACACCCAAATCCGATAAGTGCTACATCATTGGTTGTCCTAACGAAACCAAGGCATGTTACTTTTACAACCGGTCCGAGAACAAATTGTTCGTTGCTCGGAACCATGTTTTCTTGAGAAAGATTTTCTTTCCAAGAAGAACAGTGGGAGTAAAGTACAACTCGAAGAAATTCGAAAATCACAGGAGACTGCTCAACCTGATGAGGAAGAGCAGCAGTTGGATCTACAAAGAGTTGTAGAACCTACAACTGTGGTGCCTGAGGTTTGCAGGGATCTGGTGATTGTATATTCGATATACATTCAAATGCGAGTTTCTGAAGAAGTGTCGATCGACACAAAAGTTGTATCGATCGACACAGATCGCGAACCAAAATATTGATTTTGGTTTATGACTTAATTAACTACGGTTTAAATCTTGGTTAATTAGGTCATGATAAAAGTCTACATATGAGATATGTGCGCGACTTTTACACAAAACTGAAGCTCGCAGATCCGAAAGGATCCGTCACGAACCCGAGAAATGTGGATTTCTCGTAACCAATTGCCATGATCTGTTGATCATTGAAAGTGACGGGCCTGCGAATTTTGAAGAAGCAATGATGAGCCCTGAATCCGAAGATGGTAATATTCTGATATACAAAGCTAGGTTGGTGGCAAAAAGTTTCAAGTAAATTCATGGTATTGACTGTGAAGAAACTTGATCCCAGACACCATGCTTATGACCATTCGGATTCTCCTAGCAACCGCCGCTCATTATGATGACGGGCAGATGGATGTGAAAACAGTTTTCCTTAATGGAATTCTGGAAAGGGTGTGTACATGACACAACCTGAAGTTTTCATTGATCCTAATGAAGCTAGGAAGATATACAAGCTTTGCCGATCCATTTATGGATTGAAGCAAGCATCTCGGAGTTGGAATCTTCGTTTTGATAAAACATTCAAAAGGTTTGACTTCGTCATGAATGAAGAGGAACCGTGTGTTTACAAGAGGACTAGTGGGAGCGCAGTTGCATTTATAGTATTGTATGTTGATAACATACTACTTCTCGGAAAAGAAGTTCCATCGTTTCAGTCTGTTAAGACCTAACTCGAAAGTTGTTTTTCGATAAAATTATGGGAGAAACCGTATACATTCTTGGAATAAGAATCTATGGAGATAGATTGGACAAGCTAATTGGATTGTGTCAAGACACTTATGGTGATAAGGTCTTGAACATGTCCAGTATGCATGATTCCAAGAAGGGCTTCGTGCAAATGACTCTTGGTATTACTCTTAGCAAGACGTAGTGTCTTTCGACACACGCTGAGCAAGAACGAATGAGGTCAGACTACTGCTAAAGGCATTAGATGTCTTAAGATGTGATCTTAATTTTAGTGGGAGTTGTTGATGTTAAATTTTAGTTATGATATGATGTTCGTGAAAACATAATTTGATTATGTTATTGAAATCTGACATCTGTATTATTTAATAATGGTTATTAAATAATAGTCCCAAAGTAATTTATGACATTTTATAGGTCATCAAGTATGTGACTTGATCATGAAACCCTATAAGTGATAAATGACATAAATTAAGTTGGTCCCTGGTCAAGGTTGTTAAAGTGGGACATTAACAACCATGTGAGACTAGTATGTGAGGTGACTGATGACTAAGTTTCATGGAGTCATTAATAAGAGTATTAAAGTCAATCACATAGATATGTGTTGGAGAACACAGGATCGGACATGACCCACTGATGAGAACTCTACAGGATAGTTATATAAGTGTCATGAGAGTTTTCATTACGACTATAGAGTATAGTCCTTAGACCTGAGTTCATCATGTTTTCTTACATATGAATTGGTCCGCTTTAACCTTGTCAAACATCAGCCGTAACTGGTGACTATAAAGGCATTGATTGGGCGTATCATGAAGTGTGTGAAGAAACAGGGATGGAACAAGATGGGATTTGTCCCTCCTATATAATAGGAGATAAATATCTCAGGGCCCATCGAAGATTTGATACTGAAAAATGTGTGGCCACACTCAAACGAGGTGATTGTCAGTCGTTTGTCTTATCAGTATAAATCGAAGTTCGATGAACATGATCTTGGCTAAATAAGGGTGACACAGATCTTGCCTTATGCCAGATCGAGATATAGCGACGAAGGGATTATGGGGATAGATGATTCCAGTACAAGTGGGAAATTGTTGGGAATGTCCTGAAATCTATTGTACTTGCTCTAAGTGAAAGTCGTATTGTCGAGACGAGACAATCATATGACACTAGGCAGTCATAATGCTTTGCTAGAAGCCACTTATGATCAATGAGTTTAGAACTCATTGCTAGTGTTATATGATCCTACAGGGTCACACACCAAAGCAAACTGGATAATGGGTTTCATAATGTTTTATATATATGTTATATATATTATATAAGATATAATATATATATATATATATATATACACCTCACGTTTAAGAGATGTCATATATATATATATATATATATATTATATAAGATATAATATGTATATATATACTCCACGTGAAAGAGATCATCTCTTTAATTAATGGATGTTAGGGCTTAGCCCATTAACATTATTAATGTGAGCATAAATGTCGGCAGTGTTATATGTATGTGAAGATATATATAATACGAAGGTAGAAAACAAGTTTTAGAAAACCTAAAACTTAGTGGAGCCGTCGATAGAAAAAAGCGAGAGTTTATAAAACCCTAAAACACGAACTGTTCGTGGATTAATTTTGAGATTAGATCTCAACGGCACTAGCATCCCGATCCGATCCAGTTTTTGTGCGTGTGGATACCAGTAGAGGCGCAGCACTTGAGGGGTTTTAAGATCTCGATTATCTGCAAATCTTCCGCTGTTAATCACCAGGTAATTCTGAGATCCCTAGATTCAATTACATGAACCCTAGATCTTAGGCTTGGAATTCAGAACATGATTGCCTAATTGGATTAGGATCTGCTAGAAATTCCTTCACCTCTATCGATCATAGGGTCGTACTAGTTACACTTAAATAGTGTGATTCTCAAATTCACAATTCCCTCATACTCGAGCTGTATGATATCAGTTAAAATCTCGTGGAAATCAGCCTCATCAGATGCATCAGCATAATTCTCTCCTTTAACACATACACCATAGTTACATGTCTTCCGTCCCACGCTGTGATTCTTTATATGAACAAATATTCTCTTGTAAAATAGATGGGCCAGGTTTTAGCCTTATGCACGGGTCCATGCACTATCTCTAGCACCCAATCAGGAAATTTATGTGTCTTTTTCCAATAAGTAACTTGCAGTACATAGAAAGAAAATATCAAATATAGAGTTTGGCAAAGATAAATTCAAATAAATATATAGGTAAGAAAGAATTTTACACATACATAAGTTTCTACCCAGCTTCGATATTCTTCAGGTCTTTTTGCGGAGACTTCTTCTTCGGAGAGTTCTAGATATTTTATAGACAGATAATCTTCGAACATAATTTAATTTGAACCAAAACTTATATGAGAAATCATAGTATAGTTGAATATATTAAACCGAAAGATATAACATGCCAATATATATATATCTCTCTAGTGGCTCAAAATACCAACAGTTTCGCAGAACATAAACATGTGCGCGTCTATAGTCTTCCTCTGAAAGCCAGATTTCTTGTATTCTTCCACTTGGACGACCAACTTGAATAAATATATCAGGAACATCGACATGATGTATTGGGATTTCTCCTTCAGTGAATCTGGTTAACCTGACCAAATTAACTGGTTTAGAAAAATTTATAATTAATTAATATAATACCATGTGTGTGTCTTATAAATGGCAAAGTGAACATGTGATATAGCGCATTTACCTTGATTTTGTTTTTATATTCGCAGCAAAGTAATGCTCTGAAAAATAAGCTATCTCCTCATTGATATACGATTGAACAATCGATCCTGCCGCATATCTTTTGTTTTTTGCTTTCCCATTCAACTTTTTGAAATACTTTTCAAAAGGGTACATCCACCTATATTGCACCGGACCTCCTAATTTAGCTTCGTATGGGAGATGTATAGGTAAATGCTCCATCACGTCGAAAAATGAAGGTGAAAAAATCGTTTTCAAGTTGCATATGATTAAAACTATGTTTTCTTTGAGAATTTGGAGACGACTTTTTGTAAAGTTCTCGATCATAAGTCACGGAAAAAACTTCCAGCCCCTACAATATATATTTTTTGAAACTGTTGGTAAATATAAAAAACTATACTCATATTTAATTATCAAATATTAAGTAAAATAAAATAGAAAAACCTGCTAACGCAAGGTGGACGTTCCGGTCTAAGAGTTCGGAAAAGATAAATGGATTAGCCGCTCCATAAAAACGTGGCAGTCATGACTCTTCATCCCTGAAAACTTATAGTTATCCATATCAGCACAAGTAGCTAAGTCGGCCGCATAGCCATCTGGGAATTTTACTGCATGTTTCACACATTCTAGTAATTTTTTTCTGGCATCGTTTCTCAATCTGTACATGGGGGAAGGAGCTTTACCCTCACCATCAATATGTAGGTGTGGCCGAGAACAGAATCGTTCTATATCAATCCTTGACATGATGATGTCTTTGGATTTACCCTTCACACTCAAAAGAGTATTCATGACGTCAAAAAAATTCTTCTCTACATGCATCAAATCAAGATTATGTAGGAGAATGAGGTCCCTCCACTACAAGAAAACATGTGTATTGCAACGGAAATAACCATCGCAATTCCATCGCAAAGGGCATTTACCGATGGATTTGCGATGCCCTTTGCGATGGAACATTTTCCGTCGCAAATAGCTTCTCGCAAACTATTTTACCTCGTAAATCCCTCGCAAATTTGCGATGGAATACATTTTCTCGCAATAATCCCGCTAAACTCTTGTAAGTTCGTCGCAGATATTTTCCACGCAAAACCCTCGCAATTTTGCGATGGAATACATTTTCTCGCAATAATCCCGCTAAACTCTCGTAAGTTCGTCGCAGATATTTTTCACGCAAAACCCTCGCAAAATTCATTCCATCGTAAATCAGACGCAAATTTACGATAGCTTTGCGAGACGAATTATGCTCGCAAAATCTCTCGCTACTCCACGCAATTCCATCGCCAGGTTTTGCGAAGGATTTGCGGTGGTTTTCTCACAACCGTCGCAATTCCGTCGCAAGCGTTTGCGATGGAAATGCGATGGAAGCTAAGGTTTCATCACATTTCTCTAGCAAATTTATAATAACAAATATTAAAATTTCAATAAAATATATTATAATTTTATATTATAATTTAATTAATTTAAATATATATATATATATATTAAATTAAAATTAATAATAACCAACATATATTGTTTTTAGAACATAATATAATACATAAAAACAAAAATAAAACTAAAAAGTTGAAGATGGTTCAATTCCGGTTCCGGTTCCGATTCCGGTTTCGCTTCTGGTTCTGGTTCCGGTTCCGACGTCAATTTTCGCGGAGCAGTTGTTGAGGCAGAACATTAGGGATCTTGTTGGATCTTCCGCGGAGCGGTTGTCATCTTTCCACTTAGCCGTCTACCGACTGATCTGATCTAACAATCTTTCCTTCAACTTCTTCTCAAACGCCGCCTTGACCGTTGAAGTGTATACGCAATCCCAAAGAGAGATTTGCTACAAAAAAAAAAATCGATGATAATAAATACAAAATTTAAGATTGTTAGATATTTGATAAAAATTTAAAAAACTTAAAAACTATCCGCGAAAGATTCAACTAACAAATTTAATCTTAACAGTCACCTAACTAATTAATCCAAATCTGAACAGTTAATTATCTAACTAGTTATAATTCAACTAACAAATTTAATATAACATTCATCTAACTAATTAAGCTAAATTCCAACTAATTAATCCACCTAAAACTACTTAATCTAACAAATATAAAGATTTATACATACATATATATATTTCAATAGATATAAATTATATACATACATCTATATATTTCAATAGATATAAATATAGACACACGGATATATATATACACGAACCGTATACGGAGAAGTGAAGCGTCGGACTTGTCACCGGTGGAAAAGAAAGCTGTCGTCGCCGGAGCTTTGGACCTCGCCGGCGGAAGTGAGTATCAGCAGAGGAAGAGTGGATCTCACCGGAGGAGAAGAGCCGTGAAGAGAGGAGACGGAGCCGTGAAGAGAAATGGAGGAGCTGTGTCGGAGGAGGATTCACGCCGGAGGAGAAGGATTCACGCCGGAGGAGGAGGAATCACGCCGGAGAAGGTGGAGTCAGGCCGGAGGAGAAGAGTCGTGAAGAGAGAGGAGATGGAGCCGTGAAGAGAAAGCTGTGGTCGCCGCGCCAGAGGAGGAGGGTTCATGTCATCGGAGGAGCAGAGCCGTCCCTATGAATATGTGGGCCGCAAGCAAAAAAAAATTTGGGCCTGTTTTATAATAAATAAAACAATTTTTTTTTTTTGAGATATAAGGTTAGTGTCGAACTTGTCACCTCTTTGTAAAAGAACAAGCTTTAAAACCAACTAAGCTATCAAAGATTTTTACAAAAAAAGAGCCGAAAATTTTGATAATGGAAACAGGGCCGCAAGCATATGCTTTGCTTGCTTCTATCAAGCAACGGCTCTGCGAAGGAGGAATCATGCCGGAGAAGATGGAGTCATGCTGGAGGAGAATCACGCAGGATGAGGAGGATTGCAGTGAGATTGGATTGTTTTTTGCAAAGAGAGGATTCGAGAAGAAAATAACGAGTGAGGAAGGAATATTAAATTAATGTACCTTTTTATTTTGCGATGGAATTGCGAGGTTTCCATCGCATTTTCATCGCAAAATGGGAATTTTGTATTTTTTGTTTAAAATTTTCGAAAAACTCAAATGTTAAGATGAAAATTTGGTGGTCAAATGAAAATGTTGGCGCTAAATTGTGCGAGGGAATTGCGAGGGTTCCATCGAAATCCGTAGCAAATTTGCTATTGATTTGCGATGGAACCCTCACAATTCCATCGTAACACAAAAATTAAATTAATAATCAATAACCGCTAATAAATGGGGTATAGATAGGGTATGGATAGGGTTTTATTTTTTTAAAAAATTTTGCGATGGAAATGCGATGTTTTGATTTTTTTTTAAATTTTGCGATGGAAATACGATGTTTTGATTTTTTTAAAAAAATTTTGCGATGGAAATGCGATGGTTTCCTCGCAATTCAATCGCAAATTACGACGGAATTGTGAGGGAACCGTCGCATTTCCAACGCTATTCCATAGCAACATTTATTTATACAAATAAAAAAATTCTACAAAACAACATTACTCACTCTATTTTTATAAAAATACTAAAAGCTTATTCAGAATTATTATCGGAACCGATAGATTCTTCACTTTGCTCATCAGTATCCTCTTCGTCATCAGTCTCTTCGAATTCATCAGATCCAAGTATATCTTCTTCTCCATCATCTTCAATGTCTTCTAATTCTCTTTTATACGGATCAATATGTACGACTTCTACCATCGATTCGATGGCCACAACGGCTTCTGCTTCTCTTTCATTTTGCATTGCCATGTCATCAACTGCCCCGACTATACGACCCCTTGGATTCACTTTTATTACAGATAACCACGACACACGTCGTGGATTAACTCGTGGATAAGGAATGAAAACCAATGTTAAGATGAAAATTTGGCGGTCAAATGAAAATGTTGGCGCTAA
The DNA here is from genome assembly GCA_030180135.1 of Orychophragmus violaceus. Taxonomy (NCBI): domain Eukaryota; kingdom Viridiplantae; phylum Streptophyta; class Magnoliopsida; order Brassicales; family Brassicaceae; genus Orychophragmus; species Orychophragmus violaceus. The sequence continues at coordinate 26,895,983 of CM058239.1, forward strand.
ATTGTGCGAGGGAATTGCGAGGGTTCCATCGCAAATCCGTAGCAAATTTGCGATGGATTTGGGATGGAACCCTCACAATTCAGTCGCAACACAAAATTTAAATTAATAATCAATAACCACTAATAAATGGGGTATAGATAGGGTATGGATAGGGTTTTTTTTTTTATTTTGCGATGAAAATGCGATGTTTTGATTTTTTTTTTTTTTGCGATGGAAATGCGATGGTTTCCTCGCAATTCAATCGCAAATTACAAAGGAATTGCGAGGGAACCGTCGCATTTCCAACGCTAATTCATAGCAACATTTATTTATACAAATAAAAAATTCTACAAAACAACATTACTCACTCTATTTTTATAAAAATACTAAAAGCTTATTCAGAATTATTATCGGAACCGATAGATTCTTCACTTTGCTCATCAATATCCTCTTCGTCATCAGTCTCTTTGAATTCATCAGATCCAAGTATATCTTCTTCTCCATCATCTTCAATGTCTTCTAATTCTCTATTATACGGATCAATATGTACGACTTCTACCATCGATTCGATGGCCACAACGACTTCTGCTTCTCTTTCATTTTGCATTGCCATGTCATCAACTGCCCCGACTATACGACCCCTTGGATTCACTTTTATTACATGTAACCAAGACACACGTCGTGGATTAACTCGTGGATAAGGAATGAAAACCAATGTTAAGATGAAAATTTGGCGGTCAAATGAAAATGTTGGCGCTAAATTGTGCGAGGGAATTGTGAGGGTTCCATCGCAAATCCGTAGCAAATTTGCGATGGATTTGCGATGGAACCCTCGCAATTCAGTCGCAACACAAAATTTAAATTAATAATCAATAACCGCTAATAAATGGGGTATAGATAGGGTATGGATATGGTTTTAATTTTTTTTTTTAATTTTGCGATGGAAATGCGATGGTTTCCTCGCAATTCAATAGCAAATTACGACGGAATTGCGAGGGAACCGTCGCATTTCCAACGCTATTCCATAGCAACAATTATTTATACAAATAAAAAAATTCTACAAAACAACATTGCTCACTATATTTATATAAAAATACTAAACTTATTCAGAATTATTATCGGAACCGATAGATTCTTCACTTTGCTCATCAGTATCCTCTTTGACATCAGTCTCTTCAAATTCATCAGATCCAAGTATATCTTCTTATCCATCATCTTCAATGTCTTCTAATTCTCTATTATACGGATCAATATGTACGACTTCTACCATCGATTCGATGGCCACAACGACTTCTGCTTCTCTTTCATTTTGCATTGCCATGTCATCAACTGCCCCGACTATACGACCCCTTGGATTCACTTTTATTACAGATAACCATGACACACGTCGTGGATTAACTCATGGATAAGGAATGAAAACCAATGTTAAGATGAAAATTTGGCGGTCAAATGAAAATGTTGGCGCTAAATTGTGCGAGGGAATTGCGAGGGTTCCATCGCAAATTCGTAGAAAATTTGCGATGGATTTGCGATGGAACCTCGCAATTCCATCGCAACACAAAATTTAAATTAATAGTCAATAACCGCTAATAAATGGGGTATAGATAGGGTATGGATAGGGTTTTATTTTTTTTTAATTTGCGATGAAAATGCGATGTTTTGATTTTTTTTTGTGTGATAGAAATGCGATGGTTTCCTCGCAATTCAATCGCAAATTACGACGGAAGATGGAGAGGAAACCGTCACATTTCCAACGCTAATCCATAGCAACATTTATTTATACAAATAAAAAATTCTACAAAACAACATTACTCACTCTATTTTTATAAAAATACTAAAAGCTTATTCAGAATTATTATCGGAACCGATAGATTCTTCACTTTGCTCATCAGTATCCTCTTCGACACCAGTCTCTTCGAATTCATCAGATCCAAGTATATCTTCTTCTCCATCATCTTCAATGTCTTCTAATTCTCTATTATACGGATCAATAAGTACGACTGCTACCATCGATTCGATGGCTACAACGACTTCTGCTTCTCTTTCATTTTGCATTGCCATGTCATCAAATGCCCCGACTATACGACCCCTTGGATTCACTTTTATTACAGATAACCATGACACACGTCGTGGATTAACTCGTGGATAAGGAATGAAAACCAATGTTAAGATGAAAATTTGACGGTCAAATGAAAATGTTGGCGCTAAATTGTGCAAGGGAATTGCGAGGGTTCCATCGCAAATCTGTAGCAAATTTGCGATGAATTTGCGATGGAACCCTCGCAATTCCATCGCAACACAAAATTTAAATTAATAATCAATAACCGCTAATAAATGGGGTATATATAGGGTATGGATAGGGTTTTATATTTTTTTAATTTTTCAATGGAAATGCGATGTTTTGATTTTTTTTTTTAATTTTGCGATGGAAATGCGATGGTTTCCTCGCAATTCAATCGCAAATTACGACGGAATTGCGAGGGAACCGACGCATTTCCAACGCTATTCCATAGCAACATTTATTTATACAAATAAAAAAATTCTACAAAACAACATTACTCACTATATTTATATAAAAATACTAAATGCTTATTCAGAATCATTATCGGAACCGATAGATTCTTCACTTTGCTCATCAGTATCCTCTTCGACATCAGTCTCTTCGAATTCATCAGATCCAATTATATCTTCTTCTCCATCATCTTCAATGTCTTTTGGGTAAATTATATGGAGTCAAGATCACGGGCCACAATGAATGATTACGAGACATGCCAAATGGATTGAACCCATTTGTACATAATCCAAGATAAACGTTACGGGGTTCTTGGGAAAACAGAGGATGTTGAGCTTGAAATGATTTCCACTCCACTGCATCAGATGGACGACACATTTCTCTCTCCTTCGTTTGGTGCTCCGCAAGCCATCTCATTTCCGCTGCAGTCTTCTCGCTTTGATACATTCTCTTCAGTCTATCAGCAATTGGTAGATACCACATACGACTGTAGGTTACTCTGGTTCTACTATGTCTCTCATTCGGCTTCCATCTTGGTTTAGCACAAAACCGAGACTTTTCTTCCTTTTCGTCTTCTTTCCAGAAGATCGTACAAGTGTTCATGCAAACATCAATTGTACGATAGGGGAGGCCTAAATTGCGCCATAGTTTCTATTTCTCGTAGTGTGAACATGTTGCATGGTTTCCTTCTGGTAAATACTCTGTCATCATTTCACATATCGAATCCACTAACCTTTCACTCATATTATGTTCTGCATTGTTTTGCAGGACCCAAGCAGCTAAGGATAACTAGGACATACCTTCACGACAACCATCATATAAAGGATTGTTGCACTACAAGAAAATCGAGTATTAATAGCACCAGAAAACACTATGTATCAGATAGATAGCGCTTATCGAAACGCTATGTCATCGGCCGCGATAAAAAGTCTGACACTTTAGATAGCGTTTTTTATAAATGTTATGGTATGTATTTTTAAAATAGCGTTTTCTATTTTGCTATAGATTTACTTACGATAGCATTTATTTATTGTTATTAATTAGCTATATAAAATCAATATTTAATTGTTTTTATATATTTAATTTTGTTTTATATAATTTATTTTTATAATTTGTTTCAGAAATTTTTATTTATGAATAAATTAAATTAAAAAAAGATTCATTTTATTTATAAAAATGTAAACAAATTACATAATATAAATACAATTTACAAAACTTAGTTCATATAAAAAATTTCACCACAATGACTAGACAAAGACAAAGGAGCTCTAAGTCTAACTCTCCATCACTCCTTTCAATTTTCCTCTGTGTAGCTTTGAATTCTTCTTCGTTTGGCTCTGAGTCAGTATTGCCACCACCATACCTAGAGACAAGAGACGAGAACATTGTATCGATCTTCTCTTTCCTCTCATCTCTTCTTCGCTGTGAAATTACAGCGTAAAGATCTTTCTCTGCACCCTTTGATTCTCAGCGAAACAGGTCACAACAAAGTAAACTACATAAGGACTTTATTGGAAAAAGGTAGACGTGGAGAGACTTACTTCCTTCTCATCTTAGGACTTGTGGGGGGTTCTATTTCTGAAACTTCCTTTGCCCATTTCTTGTAAGCTTTAGTTGATTTCACTTCTCCTGCGTAAGGTAAACAATTAGTTTCATAGCGCATAAACAAACAACAACTTGGTAATTGCAAGAGAGAGAAGCTTACCTGTTGCAATGGCTTCATCGATGATATCTTTGAAACGGTGTGAATCAAGCTTGGGGTTTGAGCAAAGCATTGAGCATAAAAGCCTGGAACTCAGAATGTCAATACAAACATCAATGCTCAAAGTTAATAATAATGAAAAAACGAGATGATAAATTACCGGCTCATTTTACCCCTAAACTTCTGGTACAGCTCAATCAAATCTTTCTTCTCTGACTCAGAACCCCTGTAGTTTGCTTCAAACTCTTCAATATCTTCCTCGGTCACCTATAACACAAGTGTCACCAGAATCGGTAAGTGAAGGAAACAGTTGTGTGCAAAGTCTAAAAAAGAATCAATTGTGAATGGTATTTGTTACCTTGTTATACATGGCCTTGAAAAAGTCTTTCAAGTTGTACTCGCCTCCTGCATAAAAGTCTGGCATCTCTGCCGTCTAAAACAAGCAAAACAGAAAACACAATTAAGAAAAAAGATGCATACATAGTCATCAAAAGCTGGAATTGAGTCTAACTGTTAACACCATGTCTAGGCTGCATAAACAACAAAACACAACACAGATGTTTTAAAGACAAACCTTTTCTTCTTCAGGGCCAGTGTCAAACTCTTAGAATTCTCGAGTCATCCGAGCTGCACAGATGGAAGTCTGTGAGTCTGCAATGTCCACATCCTCTCCTGAAATTTTTAACAAGTCTGGATAAGTATTCAGAAGGAGACAGCATATGTGATATATGTATTAACATCTAACAACTGTTTCAATAAGTGAAATACGATCACAGTTCCTATCACACAAACATCTAAGGCCTAAATAACATAACCAGAAGCTTACCACATCTCTCATCATCACTATCAAACCAGTCAATCTCAAGTTCTTCCTCTGCTGGCTTCTCTGCATCCTGGAATCCATCAACAAAATTCAGAAGTTTTTTTTATAAAAAAAATCAAGAGAAGTTCAATCTTCGTAAGATCACTTACCAAAGAAGAGAGGATTACATTTAAAATTACGTCCACATCTTCATCTCCTGCGTCCACATTATTCATCTCCTTAATAATGATTAAATCACATTATTGATGAAATTAACAAACATATAGTCAGATATGAATTACAAACAAGAGGGAAATGCCTCACCGTATTAAAAAACATATGTTAGTTCCATCACTACCTTCCATCACATAATCTGTAAGATTAACGCCAATAGTTAGTAATATATCAAGCTACTTTCACTAGTAAACATAAGACAATACTCTGAGCTAGAAAGAAGGCTAAGGGATTTACTTAGCTGCAGGTTTCTTCTTCGCCTTTGTTTGTGTCTCAACAACTTGGGGTTCTGAAACGAGAATCATTTACCAAACGATGAAATCGTTTAGATTCACGAGAATTATGAGAAAATAGCAATCTAAGAAATCTATCGCTAAAACCCAATAATGAAAATCTGTAAACCTAAAGCAGAAACGAAGAAGTATGATCCAAATCCTAGTTCGACACATAAATCTGAAGTAAAATGGTTCACATATAAGAGGGAAATAACTCACCAGCGAGTGAAAGCGCTGCAGAACATCCTCTTGGTTCTTTTATAGATCTGATTACAGTGACCTAGGAGCACCTCGAAGGAAAATGTACCGAAAGACATGGAATCAAGGAAATTCAGCTCGGAACCTGCAGTGGAGAGTCGACGATTCAGGTTCTGGATGAAGTGGATGAAGCCGAATCTGAAAAAATCGATAAAATTTTAATTTATTAGGGTTTATGACAAGATCGGAGGACATGAGGAACAAGAAATAGAGATCGAGAGGGATAGGGCGGCGGTGGAGAGAAAGATTGAAGGCGTCGCAGCTTCTTTGATGATTTTTACAGGACATTGGACGGCGTCGCCAGACAAATCCGAGAGGAAAATGGGTGCCCAATCAACGAAGTCTCTGGCACCATGTTCGGCTCCGGTGCAGCGGTAGGAGGCGGAGGAGACGCGGCATCTGCCATTCTCGTTCTCCTGGTCTCTTGAAGAAGATGAGATGAAATTAGGGTTTTCGAGATGGAGAGTAAAAGAGACATAGAAGGAGCAGTTTTCTCTCGACTAAGTGTTAAGAGAACAAATGATTCAGAGGGAAAGTGAAAAAAAAATAGCGGGGTTGTTTTTTTCACCCAATGTTAAGCGGGTAAATGAAACTTTTGTTTCCGCCTTGTCATTCTATAGCTTTCCTATAATCTTTATGCTATTAAAGATAAAGCGCCAAAACGAAAATATGCGCCTAAATTTTTTTTTGTCTGTCCGTGCATTCTATAGCGTTTCATTATTAAAAAAACGCTATCTAAAATATGCAGTTTAGTCAACGATAGCATAAACAACCAAAACGCTATCTGAAAGTGCTATCAATACTTAATTTTCTTGTAGTGTTGGCTCCTTCTAAAAGGTCATAAAACTTTTTTGAATGATTACATACAGGTTCTTCACTATTAGTCGCGTAACCACGAAATGCATCATTCACCATATCCACATACCTATCTTCTACATTATTATGACCATTCGGATCAACATAACTCATTCCTATATCCAAACCGATTTCTTCTCAATGCTTATACCAAACACAATAACCAGGCATAAATCTGTAACTAAATAGATGACTCCAAATTCTTGGTTCCGTGGTTTCCGGTTTTTCGTTCTTGCAGAAACGACAAGGGCAGATCCTTTATATGATGGTTGTGCCACCCCTGTTGTGAAGGCTGTTGAGAAATTGTTTTTGGCATCATCGAACCTATTATACATCCACTCCCGATGGTTGCTATAATTATTGTAGCCTCCCGCCATGTAACTATATTTCCAAATTCTTTGTGTTTCTACAAATGAAAACGGAGAAAGGGCTGAATTTCGACTATGTAGACATAATTGGTCACTCCCACTAATTGTCATAAATACATGCGCATGAAACCGGTACACCTACCACAAACATGTAAAATATAACCAAACTCTCATATTATTATTACTAAATCCAAAAATACTATATTAAACATGAAAAGAGTAGGCATATATGGGTCATTCTCATTTAATAGTGATTACAATATATATACCAACTTTGATAATCAAATAAGACTATTAGCACGTATAAACAAACTATCTCATATTATTATTACAAATCCAAAAATACTATATGATACGACACATATCCGACTACTCTGTGACACGAATAATGAGTTGAATATTAGTCGTATCAATAGTGACAAATAAACGACTTGGTTACTACTATACCCGAAGTAGCGAATTAGTCGCCCATGTGCTGACCAATTCGCGACTGTTCTACGACTCTTAACAACAGACGCAAAAATAGTCGCCATATCACCGACTAGCCTGCGACTATGTTGCCGGTCTCGACAATGGTCGTTAATCAGTCGTCAATCGACGACTAAATTGGCGAATATCATTTTTGGTCGTATATAAGCGACTAATACACGTCCATATATCCATTGTCGCAAAATAGTAGCAATATTGTCCCCTAATAGTGGCCAAATGTTACGACTACAAGTGATGTAAGACTAGAGGTGGATAGTTGTTTGGGTCGCCCAGCTGGTCGGAGACGCTCTCTGGTTGATCCGTGATCGATGGTCGATGGACGATGGCCGGTGATCGAATGGGAAAAGCTTGCTGGCCGAAGGTGCTCTCAAGGCTTCTCAATGGATGGATTGGGATTGTAGACGAGATCAGAACACAACAGGGACACTTCAGTAGCACAAGAACATGAGAAAGTAACAGCACTACGTTCTCAAGGGGAATCCACGCGAGAGAGAAGAGTGGCTGCGCCGAATTAGGCTAAACTCCTTTAGGGATTTTAGTTTAAACTAGCTTATCTTATTATCAATGAAAAGAGAGGCTTAAATAGCCAATAGTCTAGGTTACAAATGGGCCAAAAAGTGCATGGTCGAAATCATAAAAGAAAAGACAAGAAGGAAGGTTGGACGGGCCAGATTCTCCTTCTCTTGTATCGGGCTTTGGTTTACCTCAATAAAAAGCTTAGTAGGAAAGCCCAATTGGGATAAAACCACACTTAATGGAAAAAGAGTATAAAACTCAGTCCAAGGAGATGTTGCACGTGCTCCTGGTCTCCAAACATAGTTCTAGAGTTCACTAAATCCGTGAGCTTTCAAATAAGGTAGGTCCAGCAACCTTCAGGTTTGATCTTGCATATTTTCTTTGTCCGAGCTGGTATTGGTGTGATTCCAACTCTCATGCATTCTCTGATGAATCAAGAATCCAGAACAAGTTCCTTTACTCCTTGATTCATCCTGGTTCGTTCTGGGTACTCCAAAATGTGCAAGTCGGTCTTTAGCGGGTTCCCTGAATATTACCTGTCTTGAAAGAGGCATAACTTCTTCATAGCATATGGTTTTGATGTGATTACACGTCATGAAGATTCCTTGATGAGTCAGGTTTCCAGAACAGGTTGATTTGCAGCTTGATTCCTCATGGTTTGATCGCAATCCTCTCTTGAATGCACCTATATCCGCAGACAAGGCTAAATGGACAGCTTCTAGACATACTCCAAGATTAGCTCGAACCAAAGCTAATTCCTTCCAACCAAACTCTTCCAAATAGCATACTTTCTGGTGGATATCAAGTCTGGTATGATTGGTTCGAACCAATTCTCCTATGGTCATCTTCCAGGACTTGGCTAAGGCTCCTGGTGGACGGTTATCGACCATCTCCAAATGGGATCGTTTATGTTGGATTCTGGAACGATCATTACTCCTGAAACATGTTGTTTTCTGATGAATCCTCAATCCCACGTCATTTGGCCTTGTAGAACATGTCTTGGCCTCCTGAACCTCCTCATGTACGTTCTGCGTGGTCGGGAACAACTTGATCAGCCTCATGGTCGAGGATGGTACGTACCGCTCGTCCGGGCAGGGTTTAGATGATCCGATGTCCTCATCATACCCTCTCTCTTGAAAAGGATTCGACCTCGAATCTGCATAACATGCACCAATAGAAACCATGTTAGCCTTCATGTGGTTTCGTGAGTCCATGGCCTTACCTTGATGGATTTGTGGCTTGTGGGTGTAACGGCTTTCTGGGCGTGCTCCGTCTTTGTTCTGTCCGGGGTTCCATGGAAAACTCTCTGCACCGTGATCTCCATAGGCCTCAGTCAGATCACATTTTGGGTCGGCCGGTTCTTTCTGTTTCTCGGTCTCGCCTCCAATCTGTTGGTCTGGGTGGTCCATTGGACTCTCTGTCTTTCCTGCATCCTGATCAACACTTTTGACCAATCCCAAGTGCATTAAAACAATTTTTGATTCATTATAATTAGATGGAAAAGATTTGGGTTGGGACACTTTAACCTTTGGTCGTGGCAGTTCTGGCATTGGAACTTTGGTCGAGGCGGTCGAAAGGCGTGGACGGCCTGGGTCTTTGGTCTTGGAATGACATATTGCTCGTATACAAGCCGTTTAAGGTCCTTCCACGTCCATGCTAGCTCATTGTAGTGAACTCACCATTTCTCCTCGTTCTTCCACCATGTATAGGCATCTCCGGTCAGGGTTCAGATAGCATACGAGGGTTCATATCTCCTTGGGATGTTGTGATCCCAAAAATAGTCTTCTAGGTCTTCCTCCCAATGAAAGTAGTCTTCAGTACCTTAAAAAGACATTGGTTGTGAGTCTAAGACATAAGAACTATATCGGGATTTATAAGTTTGTGAATGTCTTAGTCTGGTGGGAGGATGGGGACGGTAACGGTTAGGTGGCTCGGGTTCCATCTCGTCCGCAGCATGGTCTTCCCCAACGTTGTCTAGGTTGTGGCCATGGCATGGTCGTCCTTGTCGCACTCGACCAGGTCGAGAGTGCCCGGGTGGTCGCTCCAGACGATCTAGCTTAGCTCCTATGGCTTGAACAGCGGCCATCAGCTGGTTGAAGTCGGCCAGTCTGCCTGGTTGATTTATTTGGTTCGCCTTCATAATCCAATCCTGCACACTTAAACACACAATCACACGGAACAAGGAAAAGAAAACAAAGGAAATAAACTAAAAAGGAAAGGGAACAATCACAAGATCAAAGAAAGAAAAGTACTAGCAAGTATGGTCGAAAAGGAAACAATGAAATATTAATGACGATTTTTCTTGTTAATTTTTTTTTTGAATATGATAAATAAAAGGAAATATGCAACTAAATGAAGATATATTTATATATATTTTATTATTTTTATGAATGCAACAAGGACTAAATGCAAAACAAAACAAATAAAGACAATTTTTTTTTGTGGTGCTGATTTTTGCAATTCAAATGCAAAACTATTTAGGAAATCAAAATCACTTGTCCACTTTTGAAATGATACAAAAACGAGGTATGGGAACAACCCTAAATACAAACGCTTTTTTATATATGTAGTTATTAATGAATGGAATCAAACGACAAATGCAGCAAATTAAACACAATACTTTTTTGGCTTTTTTTTTTGAAATGAATCAAGCAAACACAATACAAAAAACACAGAAACTTAAACATAATATAAAGCTTTTTTTCTTTGGGGTTTTTTTTACTATAGATGAGCAAAAAGAAAGGTGTAACAATTACGCTAACCAATTCAACAAGGAGACAGGACCAAATAATCAAGGGCTGTTTGCAAAAATGCTCCTGAAATTGAAGTCAACCCTGAAATTACCCCTCCCCTTCTCCTTCCTTCCCTTCGCTAATATATCCCCTTAATAATCTGTGTATTCACGATAATGCCATCGTCAGACTTCATATGAAGTCTGATATTTTTACCAAAAGACCAAAAAAACCCTTTAGATCTAACTTAATTACGAAACTGTCATCTTCTTCAGTTCATCCAAACACCATTAACAACAAATTTTGAGCTCCTAATGCCTCACACAACCAATTTCGACCCATCAAAACTCCATATTAGAGTTCACAACCTTCTATTCTCCTATTTTCTCTCCAATTTCATCCAAAAAACTCTTTAATTCACGTTCTACAAAATTTTAAAATTTGGATCTATTGCGATTTTGGTCATTCTTGCATAAAAATGGTTGGGTTTGTTGGGTATTGGTGTAACTAAAAGTTTTGAGTGTTTGTGGAAGGTAAAAACGAGCTCAAAATCAGATTTATGTGATTTTTCACAAGATCCCCCGATTTTCAGATCTGTTTCGCGATTTCAGACTTCCCACGAAGTCTGATGAAAAATTATGGTCAACGAGAGGGTAGTTTTGCAATTGACTTTCAATTGACAGAATTCCATAGAAGTCTGAGAAATTCCTTTGAAAACAAAAAAAAAAATTTATCTGACGTCACCAAGAAGTCAAAATAAGAAGAGGGTAGTTTTGCAATTGATTCAAATTTGATTTTTTAGTCAGACTTCTTGTATAATCAAAAGTCTATGTCAAAAGTCTCAATTATTTCTGTTAAAAAACTTTTGAAAACACTAAAAAGAACAGATTCACTTGCCTATTTCGCAGCTCAAAGAGAATCAACTATAAATCACATACATAAGAACTCATATGAGACAATAAGCTTGAGAACCTTTTTGGATGAAAAATTTGAGAGAGGTTTTACAAAAGAGAGAGAGAAAGAGAGGTTGTAAGAGAGGGAAGAATGTGAAGATTTTTTTTTTTGGTGTTATATGTGTACAAGATTAGGTTTAGATAAGTGGAGAGAAATTGGAGGGAAATTTTCCCGCCAGATTTCTAATAATTAAAAATTGTAAAATATTTTGTATCAGACTTCATATGCAGTCTGAGAAGGAGCTTCTGTGAGCGGGAAAATTTCCCGCCTTTTTAAAAAGTTTTCGCCTGAAATTTTTTAAAAACTTTCAAATTTCAGACTTCATATGCAGTCTGAAATATGATTTCATGGAAGTCTAAATACTTGAACCAAATTTATCTAGAAGTCTGAGAAACCCTAAATCTAATAATTAGTATTTAAATACCATCATTTTATATAGAAACTTATAATAAACATCAAACTCGTTAAACATAGTCACAAACTAACCACTATATGTAAATGTAACAATATGAATGAAAATTCACAAACTTTCAATCTAACCCTACAAATAAAAACATGATATTCAACTTCATATGTGAAACATAGACCAAACTACATGGTGTTTTGAACAAAATATATCTTCAATGCTAAAATTTGATCAAAATTTATATAATTTTAATTTATATACATAAAAATGCTTATGCTTAATTTATGTATCAAAAAGTATATCAAATTATTTTTTATAACTTTTTAAATTTAAATTTTTAACTTAAATTCGTCTCAGACTTCTCTTAGATGTCTGAGAAACCTCAAAATTCAGACTTCGCCATGAAGTCTGGTAAACCCTAAATCTAATTTTTATTACTTATAAGTAAAAATATTTAAACAAAACAACTAGGAAACATAAAATTTGTTAAATATATGAACATTATAACACATATGTGCAAATTTTAAATTTTAAATGTTAATTTGGTAAACCATGAATCTAACCCTAAAGTTATATGTAACTTGTATGTAAATGTTCCATCACAAAACATGTTTTGAAGTTTAGAACTTACAATACCTTACATATTGTTTAGTTTGACTTAATTTACCAAATTTTAATTTATATACTATTAAATTGTATATATTTAATTTTTGTATATAATTTTTTTGACAAAATATTTTTTTATAATTTTAAAATTTAAATTTACAAATTTATTCTGTATCAGACTTCTATAGAAGTCTGACACATGCGAAGGTTATAATGGTAATTGCGGTTTCTGTTTTTTTGTTTGGTCATAAGGGCTTCGCAGTAATTTACCTAGGAAGGAAAACATGTTTTACATTTGATTCAAATTGAGGGGTACACTTTTATTTAAAACCAATTTAAGGGGCATTTTTAGCAATTCCCCCAATAATCAAACCGTAAAGCCAAAGAACAAACCCTATGTAACTAGTTTTAATAAGCGGCTGTCCAAGAGCTTTCATAAACAAGATTTCTTCTTCCTTTTTTTTTAAATGCAATGCAGACATGAGTGAACAAAGAGGAACAGGGGATAACAACAGTGATATATCATGGTATTTCTAAGTTTTCAACCATGATATAAGTGTATATATTGAGTCTTTAACCTGGTTTTTCGAGTCTATCGAGTCTTTTACAGGTAAACTTGCGTTTGGAGCGAAGAGCGGAGTTTTGGGACGTTTTTGGAGATTTGTGCAAGGAGCTGAAGTTGGTGTCTCGACCACGAGTGGATGTCGACCGACACCCACCTTAGTGTCGGTCGGCACTGATGGCGACAGAAACTTATGCGCCGGTTGAAGACATCTTTTGAAGAATTACAAAGTTTCCCATAATTTTTCTCTAATTCTATTTTAGCCCCAAAACGTGTTTAGTGATTTTTAATTAGGTTTTTGAGAGCAATATCTCATATCTTGTTCTTACTTTTGTTCTTGCTTTGGAGATTGAGAGATATTGGCTTGGAGCTGTTCTTGCTACTTGTAACCTTTGAGAGAAGGATTTCGAACCCCTGTTATTTATCTATTCAGTCTTGTTTTCTATTCGAACATGTGTTATTCATTTGATTCCATGTCTGAGTAGTAACCTTAGTTAGATTTAGGGATTCTCGTTGGGATTTCATGCCTTGTTAGATTACTGAATGATTAGGATTCTAAATCTATATGTTCATCACCTAAGTTGAGATTAATACTGAATTCTGGATTGATCACCTAGGGTTTAGATCTTAGATTGTTAATTTGACATGAGAGTGTGAATTATAATCTGAAAATAATTTAGTGTGAGCAATTTAACTAGACGCAAAGAGATTTGGTTTAGGAGAATTGTGAACTTAAGAACTTGCTATTAATGCTTGTCTAGAACTTTAAGATTGCAAAGAGATTTGAATCGTTAGGTTGCTAGACATAGATAGTAATCGCAGCGAGAGCTGGGTTATTTGACATTGTGATTCTAGTTCTTGAACCTGTGCTTAACCTGAATCATGTTTAGCTAAGTGTCTGGCATTGCATGATTTCCTGAGAACACCCTGAGTCTAGCGTTTTTCTCTTATCGAAACACACCTTTACATTTCTGCGTTGTTTACTGCTTTCTCATTTGATTGACTTAGCTAGTTTGAAGACATATAATCTGTCGTGTGAACTTGAGTCTCTGTGGATACGATACTCTTTATACTACAATCACATAACTGTGCACTTGCAGTAGAATAGGGATATTTCTTGACCTATCAAGTTATGCGCCGTTGTCGGGGACTCATTTGAGTTCGCCTATACATTTTGTTTGTTCTAGAATTTAGACTAAGTCGTTTTTATTTTCTTTGTTACTGACATTTTCTCTTGTCTTGCTTGTTTTGTTGCTGCAGGAATCGACAGGTACACTCAATGTCGACCGACATCATCCAGTGTCGCTCGACACCAAGCACGGATTCAGCCTTTGAGTTCAGTGTATGCATAACCGTCACACCACAAGCAACCCGAACAAAGAACTTTTGAACCTAAGACTTGAGGAGCTTGCTAGACTTGAGAGAACAAACAGAAAGGCGCAGAGATCTTCAAGGATGATGAATCCTAATACTATTGTGTTGATCCGAGATGCAGAAGGTGTTCTGTGTTGGGAATGTCCTGAAATCTATTGTACTTACTCCAAGTGAAAGTCGTATTGTCGAGATGAGACAATCATATGACACTGGGCAGTCATAATGCTTTGCTAGAAGCCACTTATGATCAATGAGTTTAAAACTCATTGCTAGTGTTATATGATCCTACAGGGTCACACACCTAAGCAAACTGGACGTTGTAAATGAGGTTAATCATTAATGTAATGATCGGGTGAATGCATATTTGATAGGCATTCAATACCAAGTTTCTGGGCAGTGTCGATCGACACAATAAGTGTGTCGGTCGACACAGATCGGCAGTGTCGATCGACACAAAGAGTGTGTCGGTCGACACAACTCGCGGATTACCAAGATTAATTCGGTTTAATCGTTGGTTAATTCTGTTGCGGTTTAAGTCGACATATCTAAGATATATGGTCGACCTAAACTCGATTCTAACCTAATTGACAGCCACCAGAAAAGAAACAGAAACCTCTTGAGAGATCTGATCTCTAAAGGCACTAGCATCCCTTCTGTTCAGTTTGTGTGCGTGTGGATACCAGTAGAGGCGCAGCATTTGAGGCGCTCTAGATCTCGATTATCTGCAAATCTTCCGCTGCTAATCACCAGGTAATTCTGAGATCCCAATGATTCAATTACATGAACCATAGATCCTAGGCTTGGAATTCAGACCAGGGTTGCCTAATTGGATTAGGAACTTCTAGAAATTCCTTCAGTGGTATCAGAGCCTTAGGGTTCCATTGAATCTGTAGCATGTTGATTAGATTAGTTGAATCTGAATCTGTGTATGGTTGATACAAACTTGCTAAAATTCGTTTTCATGAAAATCTAGTTTTTAGGTTTTTTGCTTGAAAAACGATTAGGGTTTATCGCCCTGTGTCGATCGACACCAATCCGGTGTCGGTCGACACAGAAGGATAACCCGAATAAAATATGTTTCGCCTAGTGTCGATCGACACAAGAGTTGTGTCGGTCGACACAAACCTCGCGAGAATTTGATGAATCAGTTCAATTGGATTGGACCGGTTATCGAGCTTGGTTAATAATGGTTGAACACTGTGAATGGTTTAATTGCGATTGGTTTGATAAGGCTGGTATCGACCGATGCTAATGTAGCATCGATCGACACTGAGTGCTATTCAAAACCGGATCAATTGGATTGATCGGTTATCGCGGATTGTTTTGGTTATTCTGCATCGATCGACACTAAAGTAGTGTCGGTCGACATCAGATTCGCTGGTTTAGGTTATGGAACCTGAAATCACAGAACCAAAGCAAGATAAATCAATTAATTAGAAGAATTAAAACATAATAAAACTGAACGTTTTAAATGGTTCTGTTCCTCAATCAAATATCAACTGATACTTGATGTCTTTCCAATCTTGTCAACTGTCAAGACTCGTTTCATTGTGCGATAGATTTGCAGTGCAAGGTGTCCACAATTACATGAGTAAGGCAGGAGGTAATCGTGTTGATAGGCTTGCAGTGCAAGGTATCAACAATTACATGACTTAAGAGATTGGTTTACTTGACTGGGCTATCAAAATCGTTTTGGGCCCAGAGACATCAGGTGGATTTGACATGAGATGTCAATCCACAACCAAGAGTTATATTGGATATAACTAGCAAAGAGTTGATTACCTAGATAGCTAAAATTTGGGCGATAGCCAGTGGCTCACTCAAGTTTAGTGAAGTATGGGTCTTGGATCATTATATTCATCTGAGGAAACAATGTTTGAATATAATGCGAGTTTTCTTAATAGTTAAGACTTCTCATTTCTTGAACATCATAACTAAAACCTCCCTTGTTTTTCAGCTATGTCTAGCACAAACCATCGTAACAATTTCTCCCTGCGATCCGTCCTTGAGAAGGACAAGTTAAATGGATCCAACTTTCTTGAATGGTATCGGAACTTGAGAATTGTTCTCAAACAGGAGAAAAAGGACTATGTCCTTGAAAAAGTTCTCCCCAAGAAGTACCGAGCCAATGTCTGGCAGTCAGATAAGGATGCTTGGGATAAGCATTCTAATGATGCGGTGGATGTGAGTTGTCTCATGTTGGATACCATGAACTCGGAATTGCAGAAGCAATATGAGTACGTGGAGTCGCCAAAAGAGATGATCACTGGCCTGAAAAGTATGTTTCAGGAGCAGGCACGAACTCAGAGATACCTGACGGTTAGATCTCTGATTGAGTGCAAGCTACCAAAGGGCGAACCAGTTAGTCCTCATGTCATTAAGATGATGGGTTATATTGATAACCTGGGAAAACTGGATTGTCCCGTTAGCCAAGAGTTGGCTACTGACATCATTCTGCAGTCACTGCCGTCAAGCTATGATCAATTTGTTATGAACTATAACATGAACAACTTGACGAAGACGTTGACTGAATTGCATGGGATGCTTAAGACTGCTGTGTTGGAATTGTGTCCAGTAATCTCGGTACTGTCTCTAGAAAGTAAGAGCATGTCAATGATCAGACATAAGTCATATAATACTGGGGGTCATGATGGCTTGCTAGAGTCCGCTCATGATCTATAAGTCTTGGACTTATTGCCTTTATTATATGATCCCATATGGGTCACACGCCTAAGCTAACAGGAAAATGTGTAGGAACGGTTTAGCAGAAGTACAGTAAAAGTGCTAGGCATTTACTGTACTTAGAGAGAATAAAAGGTTTAGCCACTGTGCATCGATCGATGCATAAGGTGCAACGATCGATGCAGTGCGCAAACACCGACGAGTTAATTGGTATTTGGGCCAAATGGCCCAAACGGAACAGGACGAGTTTTGTGTCATAAAACTCGAGTTTCAGACTGATTAACCCTAACACTTGAGCCGAAAACTCTCTCTCTCTGCGCCGAGTTCCCCTGGTGGTCTAGCAGCTGTTTCCTGTGAAAGCGTGTGTGAACCTTTGGAGGATTCATCCCTCGGTGTTTCTCTGATCTCAGACATACCATCTTCTTCCGCTGCAATAACAGGTATAAGGTGAGATCATCATTTGTTTCTATTCTGAGAAAAACCTAGATCGCATGTTTAGGATAATCTGAATCTGGAATTGAATCAGGATTCATCTAAACGACCCAACAGTGGTATCAGAGCATTAGGTTCTGGTTTTTCTTGTTTAGATTCATGTTTAGGATTGTTTAAAAGAGGTGTTTTTGAATCAATCTACTGATAAGATTAAAACACTTAAGAAACAAGAATTGAATCCTAAACAAACTGTTTAAAAATCGCATGACCAAACTATATTGATTTGGTATGTGATCTAAACTGATTTTGCATCGACTGAGATCGCATTGCATCGATCGATGCAATGCAAGGATCGATCGTTGCAGTCGCGAGAGATTGACCGCGATCGCATGGATCGTTGAAACGATCGCATGGATCTCGCGAGAATCTCTCGGGCAAACCTGATAACCGTTCGTGCACGCGTGAGAGCATCGATCGATGCAGGATCGATGAACGATCGTTGCAGGATCGATGCTGTGAGCATCGATCGATGCGGTTAGGGTTTTGGCTCGGTTTAATTTAATTAAAATTAAACGTCTCGGTTTAATAAACAGATTTAATAATTTTATTAAGTCTGGTTAAACCGGGATAAGAAATCCAATGTCGAAAGAAATATTGGATTTAGTGCCTAAACCAGGAATTTCTAATTTGATTTGGTTGGACCAAATAAATTGAGAAATTCCGGTTTAGTAAATAACCGGTTGACAATTGTGGTCATCGTAGTAATTGAAACTTGGTTAGACCAGTTTTAATGAACCAGACCGGTTATGTCAATTAATTGGACAATTGGGTCATGTCTTGGACATGGACCAATTCTTGGGCCTCGGGCCAAGAAGTTAAAACAATTGGGCCAATTATTTGAGTCTTTCTTCAGATCAATTTAAAATTTATTTTATAAAATATAAAGTCGATTTTAAATTGAAATTTCCGAAATTTTAAAATTAGAAAGTTTCTTAAAGAAGAAGTTTCTGTATTTGCGGATTTTGGATTTTGAGAAATTTCTAAAGTTAGAAAGTTTCCGGTTTTAGAAAGTTTCCAATTTTAGAAAGTTTCCAAAAATAGTAGGTTTCCATAAATAGAAAGTTTCCCGAAATAGTAATCTTCTATTTTGGGAATGATTTTAATAAACCTACGAACCTCAAATAATATCAAGCGTTGGATGTCTTGTCCAGGCTATGTCAGCTGTCAAAGCCCATTCAATTGCATTCATGGCCTTACAGTGTGAGGATGTCTGCTTTTGCGTGGGTAAGACGGTTTGTGATTCATAAATGTCATTGGGAGTCCCAGACATTAATGATTACATGACTGTATAGTCCGGTTTTCTTGACTAGGCCATCGGGAGTCCCGGGCCTTGAGACATCAGAGTGGATTGGGCCTCGGGCCCAGATTCACAACCAAGAGTTATATCACGGATATAATTAGCCGATATAGGGCTTACCGATATAAGCTAAGGTTGGGTGACGGCCAGTGGCCCACTTTGATCTTAGTTATATGTGGATCTTGGAATCATTATATTCTATTGAGGGTAACTTATGTTATTGAATATAATGCATGATTAATCATATTATACTTTAATACGAGATTAATCATTTTGAACATATAACTAATAACCTTTTTATTTATATATTTCAGATATGACTACTACAAGCACTCAAAACACATTCTCGATCCGGTCTGTTCTCGAGAAGGAGAAGCTGACTGGAACGAACTTCCTGACATGGTCAAGGAACTTGAGGCTGGTCCTCAAGCAGGAGAAGAAGGATTACGTCCTTCGAGATCCCCTCCCCGAGAGGCCTCTTGCCAATGCTGCCAGGACTCTGCACAATGCTTGGGAAAAGCATTCGTCAGATGAAAATGATGTTTATTGCCTGATGTTGGTGACAATGACTCCTGAGCTGCAAAAACAGTTCGAAAGTGTATTGTCTCCAATCGAGATCATGGCAAGCCTGAAATCGCTTTTTCAGGAGCAGGCTAGGACCGAGAGGTTCCAGACAGTTAAGAACCTCTTGGACTGTAAGTTGGCTGCGAATGCGGCAGTGAGTCCTCATGTGTTGAAGATGATGGGTTATCTCGATCATCTTCACAAACTCGACTGCCCAATCAGCCAGGAACTTGCCTGCGACATCATTCTGCAGTCTTTACCTGCAAGCTATGATCAGTTCATTCTGAACTTTAACATGCATGGCTTGAGTAAGACACTGCCTGAGCTTCACGGAATGCTCAAGACTGCAGATCCCAACTTGAAGAAAACCGCCAAGGACCCCAATGTGCTTATGGTACAAAAGGGCAAGGGGTTTAAGAAGTCTTCTGCTAAGGATAAAGGAAAGGCCAAGGGTGTCCAAGTCGCGGACAAGGACACGCCAAAGCCCAAGCCCAAGTCCAAGGCTGGGCCTACTGACATGTGCAGGTTCTGCAAAGAACTGGGGCATTGGAGAAGAGATTGCAAGAAATTCCAGGAAGGTCTAAAGGAATTAAAGAAGAAGACTTTCGAGACTTCTTCATCAGGTATTTTTGTTATAGAAGTTAATACAACTACTTCTGATAATACCTCATGGGTCATGGATACTGGTTGTGGGGCTCATATTTGTACTAATATGCAGGCACTCAGCAACAGTAGAAGGCTGAAGCAAGGACAAGTAGAGCTACGAGTTGGGAATGGAGCGAAAGTTTCAGCACTAGCTGTAGGAACATACTTGTTGTCTTTACCTTCGGGATTGATTTTAGAACTTAATAATTGTTATTTTGTACCTGCTATAAGCAGAAATATTATTTCAATTTCTTTGTTGGATTTGGAAGGTTATGATTTTTCAGTTAAGAATAAATTATGTTCCTTCAATCGCAACAATTTGTTCTATGGTTCTGCCCCTCTTACGAATGGGCTTTACATACTCGATCAATCCGCGCCAATTTATAACATTAATACAAAACGGTTTAAACCTAATGAGGAAAACCGAACGTTTCTATGGCATTGTCGTTTAGGGCACATCAGCGAGAAACGCATCAAGAGGCTCCATTCGAATGGACTTCTTGGCTCATTTGACTTTGAGTCATGTGAGAAATGCAAATCCTGCATGATGGGCAAAATGACACGGGCCCCCTTTAATAAACCTAACGAGAGGGCCAGTGACTTATTGGGCCTGATACACACTGATGTGTGTGGCCCAATGTCTACTAATGCAAGAGGAAACTATCAGTACTTCATTACCTTCACTGATGATTTCAGTAGGTATGGATATGTTTATTTGATGAAACATAAGTCTGAATCTTTTGAGAAGTTCAGAGAATTCCAAAATGAAGTACAGAACCAACTTGGCAAAAGCATTAAGGCTCTTCGGTCCGACCGAGGAGGAGAATACTTAAGCCAGGAATTCAGTGATCATCTGAGAGAGTGTGGGATAGTATCCCAACTCACTCCTCCTGGAACACCTCAATGGAATGGTGTGTCTGAGAGGAGAAATCGGACCTTATTGGATATGGTTCGATCTATGATGAGTCACACAGACCTTCCAATATCCCTTTGGGGATATGCTCTGCTAACAGCAGTGTTCACTCTAAACAGAGCGCCATCAAAAGCAGTAGCAAAGACACCATATGAATTATGGACTGGAGAAGCTCCAGTGCTGTCTTATCTCAGAATTTGGGGTTGTGAAGCCTATGTCAAGAGATTAATCTCAGACAAGCTTACACCAAAATCTGACAAATGCTACTTCATTGGTTATCCACGGGAAACCAAGGCTTATTACTTCTATCTACGTTCCGAGAACAAGATTTTTGTTGCCCGGGATTGTAACTTTCTTGAGAGGGAGTTTCTCTCTAAGAAAGACAGTGGGAGTAAGGTACTGCTTGAAGAAATTCAAGATGAACAGGATACTGCTCAACCTAATGAGGAAGAGCAGCAGGAGGACCTACAAGAAATTGTAGAGCCTGAACCTGTAGTACCTGAAGTTCGAAGATCCGGGAGGATCCGTCACGAACCCGAGAGATATCAAGGATTCCTCGTGACTAACTGTCATGATCTTCTGATCATTGATGGTGATGAACCATCGAACTTCAATCAAGCCATGATGGGCCCAGATTCCTCTAAGTGGCGCAAGGCCACTGATTCCGAAATGGACTCCATGTCGGTCAACCAAGTGTTTTCGTTGGTTGACTTACCCGCTGGTGTAAAAGCCATCGAGTGCAAATGGATCTTCAAGAAGAAGATTGACGTGGATGGAAATGTCCAGATTTATAAAGCCAGGTTGGTGGCAAAAGGTTTCAGACAAGTTCACGGTGTGGACTACGATGAAACCTATTCACCGGTGGCTATGATGAAATCTATTCGGATTCTACTAGCAACTGCAGCTTTTCATGATTATGAAATTTGGCAGATGGACGTGAAAACCGCCTTCCTGAATGGTATTCTGGAAGAGGATGTGTATATGACACAACCTGACGGTTACATAGATCCAAAGAATGCTGGGAAAGTGTGCAAGCTTCATAAATCCATTTATGGATTGAAGCAAGCATCGAGGAGCTGGAATCTTCGTTTTGATGAAGCAATCAAGCAATTTGACTTTATCAGAAACGAAGAAGAACAATGCGTGTATAAGAAAACTAGTGGGAGCAAAATCGTTTTTCTTATTCTGTATGTTGATGACATACTGCTTCTCGGAAACGACGTTCCAATGCTAAAGTCTGTAAAGGACTGGCTTGGAAGTTGTTTTTCCATGAAAGACATGGGTGAAGCCGCATACGTTCTTGGAATTAGGATCTATCGGGATAGACCTAAGAGGCTGATAGGCTTGTGTCAAGACTCATACATTGACAAAGTCCTACAAAGATTCAGCATGAAAGATTCCAAGAAGGGCTTCACGCCAATGGTACATGGCACAACGCTAAGCAAGAAGCAGAGCCCTACGTCGGCTGCTGAGCTTGAGCGCATGAAGAATATTCCTTATGCATCTGCAATAGGATCTGTCATGTATGCCATGATCTGTACTCGTCCTGATGTTGCTTATGCATTGAGCATGACGAGTAGATACCAGTCAAATCCAGGTGAAAACCATTGGATTGCCGTAAAGAATATCTTGAAGTATCTAAGACATACTAAGGATAAATTCTTGGTGTACGGTGGAAGTGATGTGCTTAAAGTCAGTGGATTCACGGACGCAAGTTTCCAGACAGACACAGATGATTTCCGGTCACAGTCCGGTTATGTCTTTTGTCTGAATGGCGGTGCAGTAAGTTGGAGAAGCTCCAAGCAGGACACCGTTGCTGATTCCACTACAGAAGCTGAATATATCGCCGCCTCAGAAGCAGCGAAGGAAGCTGTTTGGATACGAAAGTTCATTATGGAACTAGGTGTGATACCAGATGCGGCTGAGCCTCTAGCACTGTTTTGTGACAACAATGGTGCTATAGCTCAGGCAAAGGAACCAAGATCACACCAGAAATCCAAGCATGTTCAAAGAAGATATCACTTGATACGTGACATCATTAATAGAAAGGAAGTCAAGATCAGCCGAGTTCCGACAGATGATAATGTCGCTGATCCGTTGACAAAGCCACTCCCAAGGCCTAAGCTCGAGTTCCTGACTGAAGCTGTAGGCATTAGAAACATTGAAATGTAATCTAAATTTGAGTGGGAGTTTTGTGAGCTTTATTTTAGTTATTTGATATGTTCTTGTAAAACATTATTTTATGTTTAATGAAATTATTATTTCAAGATTATTTTAACTGTGATGAAATAATCGTTCCAAAATGATTTGAACCATTTTATAGGTCATCGAAGTAAATGACTTGATCTTGAGTCATCAAAGTCATTTAGCTTGATCATGAGACCCTATAATTGATAGATGTTTCATATCATCATGTCCCTAGTCGAAGGTTGTTGAAATTGGAACAACAACAACCGTGAGAGACTAGATTGGTACGTGACTTATGACAAAGTCTTAATGTGTCATAGATGCACGGCATCAAAGTCAGTACATAGGTGTATGTTGGGAACATACGACCGGACAAGACCCGCTTATAAGAACTCTTCAGGATATTTATATCTGTGTCATAAGAGATTCTTACTACGACTATAGAGTATAGTCCTTAGACCTGAGTTCGCATGCATGTGACTGCATATGGACTGATGCACTTTGATCATTGTCTAACGCTATCGTTCTGCGATAGCTATAAGGACCTTGTTTGGGTACATCATGAAATGAGTAGCTTATAGTGATGGAACAAGATGGGATTTGTCCCTCCAATATAAATGGAGTGAATATCTCTAGGCCAATCGGAGATTTGAATACTGGAAAACGCATGGCCATGCTCAAACGGACTTTCCCGAGTCGTTTGGATTGTCAGTATCAAATCAGAGTCCGATGAACAAGATTAGGCTTTATAAGGATGACACTAATCTTGCCTTATGACTAATCGAGATATTGAGACAAAAGGATTATGAATACAGAGATTCCAGTACAAGTGGGAGATTGTTGGAATTGTGTCCAGTAATCTCGGTACTGTCTCTAGAAAGTAAGAGCATGTCAATGATCAGACATAAGTCATATAATACTGGGGGTCATGATGGCTTGCTAGAGTCCGCTCATGATCTATAAGTCTTGGACTTATTGCCTTTATTATATGATCCCATATGGGTCACACGCCTAAGCTAACAGGAAAATGTGTAGGAACGGTTTAGCAGAAGTACAGTAAAAGTGCTAGGCATTTACTGTACTTAGAGAGAATAAAAGGTTTAGCCACTGTGCATCGATCGATGCATAAGGTGCAACGATCGATGCAGTGCGCAAACACCGACGAGTTAATTGGTATTTGGGCCAAATGGCCCAAACGGAACAGGACGAGTTTTGTGTCATAAAACTCGAGTTTCAGACTGATTAACCCTAACACTTGAGCCGAAAACTCTCTCTCTCTGCGCCGAGTTCCCCTGGTGGTCTAGCAGCTGTTTCCTGTGAAAGCGTGTGTGAACCTTTGGAGGATTCATCCCTCGGTGTTTCTCTGATCTCAGACATACCATCTTCTTCCGCTGCAATAACAGGTATAAGGTGAGATCATCATTTGTTTCTATTCTGAGAAAAACCTAGATCGCATGTTTAGGATAATCTGAATCTGGAATTGAATCAGGATTCATCTAAACGACCCAACATGCTGAACCTAACATCAAGAAGGACACCCCAGATGTCCTTATGGTACAAAAGGGTAAAAAGTTTAAGAAACTTGGTAATAACGAAGGTGATGGCAAGACGAGCTCGATTGTGAATCCAAGCGAGTCTGGCCATGCTCCTAAGGTTAAAACCAGTCCTTCTGAAGATGTTAAGTGTCGTTATTGTAATGGTTATGGGCATTTGAAAAGAAACTGCAATAAATTCTTGGAAGATTATGAGAAGCTGAAGAAGACGTACGAGACTTCTTCTTCAGGTATTATGTTATAGAAGTAAATGTTACTTCTTATAGTCCTACTTATTGGGTGTTGGATACCAGGTGTGGTACTCATATTTTGTGAAAATGTGCAGGGCCTGAGCAAAAGTAGGACTATGGAGAAATGACAAGTGTATCTACGCGTGTGAAATGGAGCAAGAGTTGCTGCATTAGCCGTAGGAGTATTTCATTTGTTTTTTCTTTATGGCATGTTTTTGAACTTAAAACTGCTACTACGTAACTGCTATGAGTAGAAAGATTATTTCTAATCCTTGGTTGGATATGGAAGGATATCAGTTTTCAAATTAAGAATAAGTGTTATTCATTTGATTACAGTGATATATTTTATAGTTGCAGTCCATTAGAGAATGGACTTTATGTTCTAAAAAAGAATGTGCCTAACTATAACATTAATACCAAGAGAATCAAGTCAAATGATACGAATCAAACTTCTCTCTAGCATTGTCGTTTTGGGCCACATAAATGAGAAATAGATTCAGAAGCTACATAGTGATGGGCTTTTGGGCTCATCTGATTATGAATCATGATGAGAAAAGAGAATCTTGTTTATTGGGTAAAATGACGAAGGCCCCTTTCAACAAAGGTAGTATCGATCGAAACAAACGGTGCGTCGGTCGATACAGGTTGCGAACGAACAAAATGAAAGGGCCAGAGGCTTATTGGGTTTTATACATACGGATGCATATGGGCCGATGAGCACTAGTGCTAGAGGAAAATTTCAGTACTTCATTACCTTTACTGATATTTTCAGTAGGTACGGTTATGTCTTATTTATAAGACATAAGTCAGAATCTTTGAAAAGTCCAAAGAGTTCCAAAATGAAGTACAGAATCAATTTGGCAAAGGTATTAAACCTCTACGATGAGATCATGGAGGTGAAAACTTAAGTCAAGAATTTAGTGATCATCTGAGAGATTGTGAAAGTGTTTCACAATTTACTCCTCCTGAATCGGACTTTATTAGATATGGTTCGATCAATGATGAGTCACTTAGATCTTCCATTATCCTTCTAAGAATACGCTCTAGAAATGTCTGAGTTTACATTAAATAGAGTTCCATCAAAATCAGTTACAGAGATACCACATGAGATGTGGAATGGAAATGTTTCTGATTTATCCATCATGGAGATTTGGAGTTGCGAGACTTATATAAAACGTTTAATCTCTGATAAGCTCACACCCAAATCTGATAAGTGCTACTTCATTGGTTGTCCTAACAAAACCAAGGCATGTTACTTTTACAACCAGTTCGAGAACAAATTGTTTGTTGCTCGGAACAATGTTCTCTTAAGAAAGACTTTTTTTCCAAGAAGAACAGTGGGAGTAAAAGTACAACTCGAAGAAATTCGAAAGTCACAGGAGACTGCTCAACCTGATGAGGAAGAGCAGCAATTGGATCTACAAAGAGTTTTAGAACCTGCGCCTGTGGTGCCTAAAGTTTATAAAGGATCTGGTGAATGTATATTCGATGTACATTCAAATGTGAGTTTCTGAAGAAGTGTCGATCGACACAAACGTTGTATCGATCGACACAGATCGCGAACCAAAATATTTTGGTTTATGACTCAATTAACTACGGTTTAAATCTTGGTTAATTAGGTCGTGGTAAAAGTATACATATGAGATATGTGTGCGCGACTTTTACAGGAAACTGAAGCTCGCAGATCCGAAAGGATCCGTCAAGAACCCGAGAAATGTGGATTTCTCGTAACCAATTGCCGTGATCTACTGATCATTGAAAGTGACGGGCCTGCAAATTTTGAAGAAGCAATGATGGGCCTTGACTCCGAAAATGGCTGAAAGCCGCTGAATCCGAAATGGGATCCATGTCACAGAACCAAGTATGACTTGGGTTGATTTACCCGATGGTGTAGAAGCCATTGTGAGTAAATGGATTTTCAAGAAGAAAAGATGACATGGATGGTTATATTCAAATATAAAAATCTAGGTTGGTGGAAGAATGTTTCAAGCAAATTCATGGTGTTGACTATGAAGAAACCTATTCCCAGTCAACATGCTTAAAGTCCATTCGGATTCTCCTAGCAACCGCCACTCATAATGGTTATGAGATCTGGCAGATGGATGTGAAAACAGTTTTCCTTAATGGAATTCTGAAAAGGATGTGTACATGACATAACCTGAAGTTTTCATTGATCCTAATGAAGCTAGGAAGATATGCAAGCTTCGCCGATCCATTTATGGATTAAAGCAAGCATCTCGGAGTTGGAATCTTCATTTTGACAAAGCAGTCAAAAGGTTTGACTTCGTCATTAATGAAGAGGAACCGTATGTTTACAAGAGGACTAGTGGGAGCGCAGTTGCATTTTTGGTATTGTATGTTGATAACATACTACTTCTCGAAAATGAAGTTCCATTGTTTCAGTCTGTTAAGACTTGATTCGAAAGTCGTTTTTCGATGAAAAAATATGGGAGAAACCGTATACATTCTTGGAATAAGAATCTATGGAGATATATTGGACAAGCTAATTGGATTGTGTCAAGATACTTATGTTGATAAGGTCTTGCACAGATCCAGTATGCATGATTCCAAGAAGGGCTTCGTGCAAATGACTCTTGGTATTACTCTTTGCAAGACGCAGTGTCTTTCGACACACGCTGAGCAAGGGCGAATGAGGGTCAGGCTACTGCTAAAGGCATTAGATGTCTTAAGATGTGATCTTAATTTTAGTGGGAGTTGTTGTTGTTAATTTTAGTTATGATATGATGTTCGTATAAACATAATTTGATTATGTTATTAAAATCTGACATCTGTATTATTTAATAATGGTTATTAAATAATAGTCCCAAAGTAATTTATGACATTTTATAGGTCATCAAGTATGTGACTTGATCATGAAACCCTATAGATAATAAATGACATAAATTATGTTGGTCCCTGGTCGAGGTTGTTAAAGTGGGATATTAACAACCGCGTGAGACTAGTATGTGAGGTGACTGATGACTAAGTTTCATGGAGTCATTAATAAGAGTATTAAAGTCAATCACATAGATGTGTGTTGGAGAACACAGGATCGGACATGACCCACTGATGAGAACTCTACGGGATAGTTATATAAGTGTCATGAGAGTTTTCATTACGACTATAGAGTATAGTCCTTAAACCTGAATTCATCATGTTTTCTTACATGTGAATTGGTCCGCTTTAACCTTGTCAAACGTCAGCCGTAACCGGTGACTATAAAGGCATTGATTGGGCGTATCATGAAGCGAGTGAAGAAACAAGGATGGAACAAGATGGGATTTGTCCCTCCTATATAACAGGAGATAAATATCTCAGGGCCCATCGAAGATTTGATACTGAGAAATGTGTGGCCACACTCAAACGAGGTGATTGTCAGTCGTTTGCCTTGTCAGTATAAATCGGAGTTCGATGAACATGATCTTGGCTAAATAAGGGTGACACAGATCTTGCCTTATGCCAGATCGAGATATAGTGACGAAGGGATTAAAGGAATAGATGATTCAAGTACAAGTGGGAGATTGTTGGGAATGTCCTGAAATCTATTGTACTTACTCCAAGTGAAAGTCGTATTGTCGAGATGAGACAATCATATGACACTGGGCAGTCATAATGCTTTGCTAGAAGCCACTTATGATCATTGAGTTTAGAACTCATTGCTAGTGTTATATGATCCTACAGGGTCACACACCTAAGCAAACTGGACGTTGTAAATGAGGTTGATCATTAATGTAATGATCGGGTGAATGCATATTTGATATGCATTCAATACCAAGTTTCTGGGCAGTGTCGATCGACACAATAAGTGTGTCGGTCGACACAGATCGGCAGTGTCGATCGACACAAAGAGTGTGTCGGTCGACACAACTCGCGGATTACCAAGATTAATTCGGTTTAATCGTTGGTTAATTCCGTTGCGGTTTAAGTCGACATATATAAGATATATGGTCGACCTAAACTCGATTCTAACCTAATTGACAGCCACCAGAAAAGAAACCGAAACCTCTTGAGAGATCTGATCTCTAAAGGCACTAGCATCCCTTCTGTTCAGTTTGTGTGCGTGTGGATACCAGTAGAGGCGCAGCATTTGAGGCGCTCTAGATCTCGATTATCTGCAAATCTTCCGCTGCTAATCACCAGGTAATTTTGAGATTCCAATGATTCAATTACATGAACCCTAGATCCTAGGCTTGGAATTCAGACCAGGGTTGCCTAATTGGATTAGGAACTGCTAGAAATTCCTTCATTCTGAGAGATCTGCAGAACAATCCCTACAATGATCAGGGACGTAGGATTGATGCTGAGGGGAATGTGATTGAGCAGCCTCAACCTGAGAGGCAGATGGTTAATCCTGGAGCTAATGGACAGCCCAATCCGCCACCTAATCCTCCAGCTGAGAGGGCTCTTGCTGACTACAACAGGCCTGATGAGTTCTATGCCAACAGGTCTGCTATTGTGCCTCCTCCTTTTGAAAGGAATGAGTTTGAGCTTAAGACTGCATATTATGCACTTATGAGACAACACCCTTTCCATGGTCTTCCACATGAGCAACCTATGGATCACATAGAGGATTTTGAGGCCTTCGTCAGTGGGATGAAGCACAACGGAGTAGGTTATGACTTTCTGCACCTCAAATTGTTCCAATATTCTCTCAATGGAGAGGCTTCAGCTTGGCTCAAGCAACTTCCACTTGGGAAGTTAACCACTTGGGATGCAGTGAAGAGAGAGTTTTTGAGGCATTTCTATGATGATGCTCGTTCCGATCAGCTCAGACAGAATCTTTTGACATTCACTCAGGGACCGACAGAGCCTCTTAAGACTACCTGGTGAGGTTTAAAATGTACCAAAGGGACTGCCCTCATCACGGATTCTCTGAAGTTTAGTTGCTGGGCATTTCCTTCAGAGGTGTTGATCTTTGGTACCAATTTGCGTTGGATGCTGCCAGCAATGGAAATTTCAAAACCAAGACTCCTGAGCAGGCCAAAGCGTTTATTGAGAACTTGGTGAGCAGCAACAACACTAAGAATGCTGATAAAAGGAGACAAGAGTCTGGTGGAAAAGTTGATAACTTCCAGATTGCTGAGATGAAGAATAAGTTGGACACTGTTCACAGCATACTGACTGGGAAGAAGGTTGTTCACTTTGCTCAAGAGGTTGAGGAGTTTGAGCCTGAAGAAGGCTGCAAAGAAGAGGATGTGAACTACATTGGTGGGTCTGGATTTCAGGGAAACAGGTTTGGAAATCAGCAAGGTAACAAGTTCTACACTGGTAGTAGTCAGAAGAGTGCTTTCATAAGCAATCAAAACTCTTCTGGATATGGTCAGAATGCTGCTTTCCAGAAACCTTTTCAGCAAAACAACTCCTATCAGAGGACCTATGGATCATCTTCTTATCAGGCACCTCCTGCTACTAATGCTCATGAGAGTAAATTGGAAGCTATGATGGAGCAGATACTTGAGGGGCAGACAAAGACTACTGTATATTTCAACAAGAAGATGGATGCCATCTACACTGATCTGAATGGGAAGTTTGGTCTTTGAGCACACATATGAAGCAAATGGATACACCAGTAACCTAAATTTCAAGCTCAGTCAAGGGTAAGAATGTTCAGAACACCCACATTAATGCTGTCTCAGTTCAGATTGAAGATGAACTGGATCAAGGAGAGAGAGTTGAGATCAAAACTGTGGAATTCGTTGACAAAAGAGATGAATCCGAAGCCACAACCCTTAGTGTCGGTCGACATTCTATTAATGCCGCTCGACACCACGCTTCAAGGGATTTTTCGAGTTCTCATGACGAACAAAAATCGATCAAGCTCGATTCAATAGTCGACATCGCTGAAAAATTGTCGAAGGATTCAGAATGCAAACCGAGTGTCGACCGACACCACTTCAACGTCGATCGACACTACGGTCGGTCAGACATGGTTTCACCAATGCTTCATGTTGCTAATGAAGAGAAAGTTTACAAACCTCTGATACCCTTCCCCAGGGTGGCTATGAAGTCTAAGCAAGAGCTTGATGAGGCCAAGCGCTTGGAAGTGATGGATGAGAAGCTGAATGAGGATCCACAAGCTGATGCTTTGCCAACTCACCCTTGTCTATGGAGATATGTGGAGAAGATGATGCCCATGGATGAAGATTTAAGAGATTGGGTGGTGGTGCTCCCTAAACAAATCAGTGATGTGCTGCTTAATCAGATTCCAAAGAAGCTACCTGATCCTGGTGTCTTTGTGCTAGATTGTTCAATCTTCGAGGACAACTTCAAGCATTCCTTATATGATTTAGGAGCTGCTGGAAATCTCATGCCATACTCTATGGCTGAGAGATTGGGGTTGACGGACTTCAAGCAGACTAGGATCTCTCTAATCCTAGCTGATCAATCTAAAAGGGTTCCAGAAGGGGTTCTTGAGGACATCCCTATCAGATTTGGAAACTACTTGATTCCAACGGACTTCGTGGTGTATGATAAGGAGCCGAATGATCCTTTGAAACTAGGCAGACCCTTCTTAGCTACAGCTGGAGCAATGATTGATGTGAGGCACGGTCTGACTGATCTCCACCTAGGAGATAAGCCTTTGCACTTCAAGATAGACAACTAGCGAAAGTCCACCATTGACGGTCAAGCCTTTAGCATTGAGATGGAGCAAGAAGCTCAGACTATAGAGGCTACAGTTTCTGATATTGGAGAAAAGAAGATGGTGGTTTCTCAAGATTCTACTCTAACATATTCGAAGCCTGCAACTGCTCATAAGCAGAAAGATCCATACCTCAAAACTCCACCCAAGCAAAGGTTTGCATCTTCAAAACTCAAATATGCTCACCTCATTGTTGTAACCGCAGGGAAACACTCTATAGCATCCGAGTTTCACTCTCACCCTGGATCTATTCCCTCGTTCTTTGGACGATCTCTTACTGACACTGCTTACACACCGCCGCGGATGAGGAGACTTTCGCAGAGGCACTCACAGCCTCTATCGAACCCCCCAGGAGTCTGATCTCCCACCCATAGTCAAGCTAACGACTAAAAACAAGCGCTGAGTGGGAGGCAACCCACTGGTAAGTTGTATATATTAGGATTTTTGGTCTTGCACTTTGATTTCTTTTGTTTTTGGTGTTTTGTGTCAAGTTACGCAGAATCTGTAGCACAAGAGAGTTAGTGTCAGTCGACATCCACTTGGTGTCGGTCGACACTGGAGTCGAGAAGTTTCGAGCACGAACGATAATCAACCACGGTCGATTCACAGGGTCGATTTGGGGCATGCAATCTAGTGTCGACCGACATTAACATCATTGTCGGTCGACACCGATGAAATCGAGGTAAGTTTTCTTTAAAACCCGCGACCCCGACCGTTTCTTCTCCACTTCTCTCTTACGAAAAATCTCTCCAAAATCGCCAAATCTTTAATTCTTAACCGTTTTTGACGATTCAAGGGTCTATCCAACTTGTTTTTCCGTGCTCTATCCATCCCTAGTATCCGTTTCTTCGATCTGCTAAGGTATGATTCTCAATCTCCCTTTTTCAGTTCGTGTTCAAAGGTAAAAACCTTCGATTTTGGCTCGATATGTTGACGTTTAGGACGGATTTGTGATGGAATATGATTGGTTTTAGTGTTGTGGACAATTTTCTGGTTGAAGACATCTTTTGAATAATTACAAAGTTGCCCAGAATTTTTCTCTAATTCTATTTTAGCCCCAAAACGTGTTTAGTGATTTTTAATTAGGTTTTTGAGAGCAGTATCTCATATCTTGTTCTTACTTTTGTTCTTGCTTTGGAGATTGAGAGATATTGGCTTGGAGGTTTTCTTGCTACTTGTAACCTTTGAGAGAAGGATTTCGAACCCCTGTTATATATCTATTCAGTCTTGTTTTCTATTCGAACATGTGTTATTCATTTGATTCCATGTCTGAGTAGTAACCTTAGTTAGATTTAGGGATTCTCATAGGAATTTCATGCCTTGTTAGATTACTGAATGATTAGGATTCTAAATCTATCTGTTCATCACCTAAGTTGAGATTAATACTGAATTCTGGATTGATCACCTAGGGTTTAGATCTTAGATTTTTAATTTGACACGAAAGTGTGAATTATAATCTGAAAATAATTTAGTGTGAGCAATTTAACTAGACGCAAAGAGATTTGATTTAGAAGAATTGTGAACTTAAGAACTTGCTATTAATGCTTGTCTAGAATTCTAAGATTGCAAAGAGATTTGAATCGTTAGGTTGCTAGACATAGATAGTAATCGCAGCGAGAGCTGGGTTATTCGACATTGTGATTCCAGTTCTTGAACTTGTGCTTAAACTGAATCCTTTTTAGCTAAGTGTCTGGCATTGCATGATTTCTTGAGAACACCCTGAGTCTAGCGCTTTTCTCTTATCGAAACATACCTTTACATTTATGCGTTGTTTACTGCTTTCTCATTTGATTGACTTAGCTAAGTTTGAAGACATATAATCTGTCGTGTGAACTTGAGTCTCTGTGGATACGGTACTCTTTATACTACAATCACATAATTGTGCACTTGCAATAGAATAGGTGTATTTCTTGACCTATCAAGTTTTTGGCGCCGTTGCTGGGGACTCATTTGAGTTTGCCGATAGATTTTGTTATAGAATTTAGACTAAGTCGTTTTTATTTTCTTTGTTACTGACATTTTCTCTTGTATTGCTTGTTTTGTTGCTGCATGAATCAACAGGTACACTCAGTGTCGACCGACATCATCCAGTGTCGCTCGACACCAAGCACGGATTCAGCCTTTGAGTTCAGTGTATGCATAACCGTCACACCAGAAGCAACCCGAACGAAGAACTTTTGAACCTCAGATGGGCATAACTACTTCATAGCAAATGATTTTGATGTGATTCCACTTCTTGAAGATTCTTTGGTGAGTCAGGTTTCCAGAACAGGTTATTTGCAGCTTGATTCCTCATGGTTCGAAGCAATCCTCTCTTGAATGCACCTATATCCGCAGACAAGGCTAAATGGACAGCTTCTAGACATACTTCAAGATTAGCTCGAACCAAGGCTAATTCCTTCTGACCAAACTCTTCCAAATAGCATACTTTCTGGTGGATATCAAGTCTGGTATGATTGGTTCGAACTAATTCTCTTGTTGTCATCTTCCAAGACTTGGCTAAGGCTCCGGGTGGACGGTTGTTGACCATCTCCAAATGGGATCGTTGCAGTTGGTTTCTGGAACGATGATTACTCTTGAAACATGTTGCTTGCTGATGAACCCTCAATCCCACGTCATTTGGCCTTGTAGAACATGTCTTGGCCTCCTGAACCTCCTCAGGTATGTTCCGCGTGGTCGGGAATAGCTTGATCAGCCTCATGGTCGAGGTTGGTACGTACCGCTCGTCCGGTCCGGATTTGGATGATCCGATGTCCTCATCAACAAGTATAGTCACAAGGTCCAGTCGTAAAAACGTTATTTTCTTGTAGTGTGAAAATGCTGGCCAGTCTTCCGGTTCAGACACTAACTTCACCAGTTCTGAGGATCCCGATAAAGCTGATTATATACCATATCATTTCTACTTTCCATATATACCACAAAATCCACGAAAATTGATTATTTGTATCATTGGGGGGGAGGGGTAATCTCCAAAATAGATAATCCATA
Source organism: Orychophragmus violaceus (assembly GCA_030180135.1). Classification (NCBI taxonomy): domain Eukaryota; kingdom Viridiplantae; phylum Streptophyta; class Magnoliopsida; order Brassicales; family Brassicaceae; genus Orychophragmus; species Orychophragmus violaceus. Next base: position 26,930,798 of record CM058239.1, read on the forward strand.
TTCGTGTGCTAATTCCTAAGTTTGTAGTGCCGGTGGACATTCAAATAAAACATAGTTAATAGATTTCTCCGTTCCACATTGAACACAACCTGTTTCGCAATTAATTCCTCTGGCCTAACAACTTACCATATAAAATGCCTAACTTGGGGGGGGGGGGGGGGGACATTGTAGCTTCCATGAATAAGATTATAAACACTTTATGTTTGTTCCCTGTACTGGGATATACCGCATGTATCTAGTAGTTTCCTTACTGTGTGATATCCTGATTTTACCGAATATCTTTCCGACTTAGTAAAATGCCATCCACTCTTATCTGGACGTTTGAACTTACTGATTGAAAATACTCAAACAGAGACGCATCTTCAGACATGATAACCTCTTCAATCAATTGGTTGTTCTACACATGATTATAATGGTCAATTAGCTGGTCGACCTCAAATAATTGGTTATCCATATTAGGTTTACATATTGTTTGTTATTGTAGATCTAACAGTTTCATTTAACAACAAAGTGAACAAAGAAGAGAGAGAATGGTGTGGGAAGAACAAGGTTTAGGGTTGTCCTTGTTGCTGGATAACGTTTCGGTGCTAATTTGTGCCGCTTCGGCTCTAATGGCTACTGTTTTTTCCTCTTTGCTAGAGCTCCTCGCTCAAGTAAGTCTCTTTCTCTCTCAGTGTTTAAAGTATTCGCGGTCGCAATGAACTAACTATTTTTTATTTTTGATAAACCAAATAAATAAATGACTTGGTGAAGACCATAATTTCTTGTACTATATGGGATTCATGTATTTATCATTTCACACAGACTTAAAAAGTTATACTACAAAACTATATCTTGACTTTACTTCTCTAGAATGGGTGGTTGGAAAAATAAATAAATGTAATTTAATATAAATTATAAAACAGAAAATTTCGAAATAAATCATGTGTTCGGAAGTTGGAACGTAACAAAAAAGATATATGCAGACGAATTTTTATATTAAAGATAGTCGGAGATTTTGCTCATATGATAAGTTTGCTTTTCAATATACTTTACATACCCCAGTAGGGCAAAAATTAACAAGTGAAATTGCACCCCATATACACAGAGCCGGAGTTGAGCACATTCTTTTGAAACTTTTGAATGGGCCCCGCCTTATATAGGGCCCCCAAAATTTATAAAACCTTATAAAAATATATATGTTTTATATATTTATTATAGAAAATTTATGAAAAACAAAAAATTATATGAATTGTTAGTGTACTAAATTATATTTGTAAAAAATTTCTTTGTTTTTATCTCTATTTTTATATTATATTTATACTGTTTTCTTTATTTTTTGTAATTTTTACATAAAATTTTGGGTGATATAAATCTATATACACAGATACTTCATAAATTAAGATTCTAGCATCGTTGTTTGTGTAATTAGAAACACAACATTTTTTTGACGACAATACCCCTACATCTAAATGAAAAGCGCGTGTGTCAGAAATATTAAATGACAAAATTTCATCTCCTACAAAATCTCTCACTGCCTGCAAAAAGTAAACAAAGATAGTTTTTATTGGGTTTTATATGTTAGATGACGACCACATATTAAAAAAAAAAATCAACGACTAGAGACGTGGGGATAGGTTAATGACGTATGGATCTAAACTATAGGGTAACGACATATCCGCCAACTCACAATGAATTAGAAGGTAACAACTTGAAATCATTATTAGATTTTTAAAATCCAATTCATCTTATTTAGCATACATGATTTTACAAGTATGATCTGTTTTTAAAAGATATGGGTGAGAAGCAAGTTCTACACCAACCAATTGCTTCGAGAAAACTAAAATTTGGGAAAGAGGATGGTGACGTAAACACGGATGGTGAAAGTCTTTATCCACTACACTACACGTACAATGTTGCTTACAAAATTTGTTATAAGTAAAAAAACAAATAGTTGTGCTGTAACACGAGTATTATAACATGGTTTATGGGGTGTAATAGAAGCCACAACGATCATCAAATAGATATCCTGCGCCATTTCAACAGAAACGCCAACGCTCCTACAAACAAAGCTTATAATGCTGAACTATTGCAGGGTAACAAAGTTATACATATCTTTGTTAGCGGATAAGATATACCAAGGAATAACGACTAAGTGAATTTATTAACGCTCCTGCTTTGACCTTTTTACGTCTCCTATGGCGTTGAGGGCAACTCAGCCTTCTCTTGATTTACACCCACCGGCAAAATCTTCATTGGTAAACTTGCAGTCTTCACAAATAAGAGTGAGCATGTGATCTATCTATGGGTCGTCCTACTCATCCGACCAAGTAAAGTCTTCAATTTCCAGGTCAAATACAATTTTTGGTCGAATTATAGAGTCAACTTGAACCTGGTGAAAAAGAAACTAGATTATTAGTGGCTGGTCTAGAAATAAAACAAAAACAAACAAGTAAAAACATAACTATTAACAACCAATAACCTTAGCAAAGAACTTAAATAAAACTATAATGTTACAACTAATACTAATGTTGAGGAGTTTGCAATTAATCAGGAACAATACAAGAACAACGTAATATAACGGCCAACCTTGAAAAAAAATGATTATGAATAGCTGCTACAAATAAAACTTATAACGAGACATTCTAGCCAAAAGATGCCTAATACATATAGATGGGATGAAACAAAGTTAGCAACAAACATGAAAATGATTGCAATGTACAAGAAGTAAAATTAGCAACAAAAAAGATATAACGGTATGACTTATAGCGACTAACATATAAACCATCCTTTTCAACGTCTCTAACAAGTTAGCAAACAAAAAACTAGTCAGCTGAACAAACAAGTTAGCAAGCTTGTTTATCGCAGACAACCTTCACAACTACACATTTACCAACTATCCAACATATAAGTACAATGTACTCAACAATAAAAAAAACTTATAACACAAAACGGCAATATAAATGTTTCTAAACAAGTTAACGAGTAACACAATTTTTAACTAAGTCGTTGCACAACTAACCATTCTTCAAGACTTTATCATCTGATCTAACAGGTTAGCAGACATTTTCAAACAAGAGAACTTAGAATTTCTACAAGGTGGTCACTTCCAAAGCTCCCAAACCATGCAAGAAGAGCAGGAAAGTTGAACAATTTAGAGTAGGAAGACGCCTGCATAAACAACATTTCCTCCTCGGCAAGAGCATCAACCAAGACTTTGATTATCTTAGTTTTTCTGATAGTCGTTAACCATATTTCCCCAAAGTTCCCCCCTTGCTGCAATAAGTCAATTTGGGAGCTCAATCTCCGACATGGTGGATCCTATAAACAAAAAAGTTGAGTCAGCTCTTGTCGAACGAGAGAAATTAAATAATATTTATGGATCGATTTGGTCAGATTCGTCTTACCCGAAGTAGTTTGTATCGACTTTAGTGGGAAGAAGAAAACGAAAGAGATGTTTTGCTAGAAAATAGGAGATTTCTGAGATTAAAGGCGAATATATGTTGAGGGTGTTGAGGTCTTAGACTTTCCAGTAACCAAAGATATTTTGGTCGATTCATTTTTTCCACCACACACTTATTTTAATTTTCATAATGGACAAATCAAATACAATATACTCTAACACACACGACATTTCTAGTAACAGCTACTTGTAATAGGCTATGCCTAATTGATTTTCTGTTTAAAGGGCATATGTGTAAAGAAACAGGCTAGTTTGTGTATCACGCGCCTCACTATTCAACTCATCTAATTTCTCCATCTTTTGTGCATAGAGAATGCAATTACTCTAAAATTTTTGTTAGTGTAAGAAAAATTGTAAAAAAAAAATTTATGAATGGGGCCTCGGATATCCCAGCTCCGGCTCTGCATATACACAAGTTTCATCTAAGTGATTGACCCCTACATATTGAAAGATATATATAGATTTTTATGTCATTATAATAATATTTAATTGTGTTCACACTTAGTGTTCTTTATTTATTATATTATATCTCTCTGGAAACCATGGAAGAAGCTTTCAAAAATCAAACAACACTATTTTTCATTCTGATAACCTTATCGACAATTTATATTTCTGGTCTAGAAAAAAAAAGATAAATTATTCATCTTTCTAGATTTCTTTTTATTATATTCCTTCGATATCATCTCTTTGCTAGTATTCCTGAAATTTTATCACTTTTTAATTCCTGCAATTTCGTCGCTTCTGCAACTCCTTCAGATTTCTATATAAACAGGTGATCCCATAAATCAAAGAGATCTCAGATCTATCATACCAGATTTCTCTACCGATGAAAAACCATAATGGCAAAAGTTGTTTTTCGCTCTCTCTCTTGTTTTACCATTATCACTTCTTCAATCTTCTCATTTTCACAAGCTCCACCACCGACTAATCGCTGAATAAATTGTTAGAAATTTTGTTTAATTTCTCACCAGATTGATGAGGATCTTGTCCAAAAAGTTAACAATAACAGTTCTGTTATCGTGTTTTTTTTTTTCGTCTATGAATCTTTATTGATGAAGGAAATGATGAAAAACATTACAGAACAGAGACATAATTTTAACCATAAGAAGACTCAATGATCAAACTGGCCTACAAGAGAGGCGATGTTGATGATGACCATTGATAACACCAAACAAAGCTTTGCTTCAAATCTTTCACTTGACCACCAAAAACGAATTCCCGCACAACGTGAACAACCGAAGACGGGCTTCTAACATTTCTGGTGATAATTTGATCCAAAACCTGGCATCCTCCATAAAAAATGAGTCTCAAAGGATTACGAGATTCAAACTTAACCCGGAAGAGATAATCTAAGAAGACACACTCTAGTACCGTTGGATAATCTAAACCCGCAACCATCAATTAGCTTCCCAACAACATAAACATTCATCTTAGCCATAATTACAAAAACCAGAGAACTAAGGAGGAAAATCCCCAAACAAAAGCTCTATCCTTAGTCAAAACACAGAACTTTAACCAAGGAAGAGAGTCACAGCCCAAAAAAGGGAAACCTAAGCCCCATGACTAAATCAAACATAAACCCTGAGAATTAAACCACGCCTAAACAACTTCAAACTTAGATCACAGACTCGGCGAGGAGAAGACGCTGCGGTCGAACTCTAGCCAATCCCGATCTACCAAGGCGCTCAGATCTAAAACGAGAGGAGACATCGATTTGGCAAAACAAAAGGGGAAACAAGAGAAAAACAACAACTAAACAAAGACAGTAGGTAGGGGCATAACGCCGGATTCGAATCTCCGGACGTCGGCCCAGACTAAGCAGATCTGGAAATCTCTTTTCGAATCGCTCGGTAGAGAGAAAAAGAAGAGTCGGTGAGCTTCCGTTCTTCTGTTACCGTGTTAAGAAAACATTTTTTAGTGAACTTATATATTTCATATTATACATAATAATATATAAAGTTGGAACGTAACAAAAAAAGTTATATACAGACGAAAATTTTTATATTGAAAATAGGCGGAGATTTTGCTCATATGATAAGTTTGCTTTTCCATATACTTTACATACGGGTAGGGCTAAAATTAACAATCATTCATGACGTTAACCCTTCGTCTCCATTATGACCGTTACGGAGTTACTCATAGACATGTTCATAGTAACCAAGCCAATGTTAAATACTTAAACCCATCATTAACTATAAGTAGATTAATTTACCGTTGATCCTTTCACATTCCTCCCACTAATCTACCTTTTAAATACTCGGAAATCATTATTAGCCTTCAAGTCCATCCAAAAACCACACTATAAAAAACAGAACTCTCGTAAACCAATCATCACAACAAAACAAATCCTAAAAAGAAAAATGGCTTCTAACACATGTTTTTTTCTCTTGGCCACCATAGCTCTTTCCCTCGTCCTCAACACCTCCGGCAGGACACTCTCGGAGACGGCAGATCCTACCAACCTAGCGGCAAGGATTAACGGAGGAGGACTAATGGAGTGCTGGGATGCACTATACGAGCTGAAATCATGCACCAACGAAATCGTTCTCTTCTTCCTCAACGGCGAGACCAAACTCGGCGCCGGTTGCTGTCACGCAGTCGATGTCATCACCATAAATTGTTGGCCGTCGATGCTAACTTCTCTTGGATTTACATCTGAGGAAACCAACGTCCTGCGCGGTTTCTGTCAGTCTCCGGCTCCTTCCCCTGTGAAACTTTGATGTATACAAACCTCTAATAATTGGTTATTTTTAATATTATGCCATGGACTAATGGAGACTCCTTTTAGATTAATGGACATTGGACTAATGGATTCTCCTTTTGGATTTGCGTTTTGCAACTGAAACCTCGTCTACACATTCTAACTGGAACATTCAGTTATAGCTTAAAACAATTTTAAGAACAAAACAGGTTCTGTCAAGACACAGCAAAGTAAGATAACATATCAAAATCCCAAGTAACTTGTAGAACAAGAAATCAATTTATGTTTATGCACGGTCAGTCCTAAGTAAATTCATAGCTTTAAAACAATTCAGACAGACTAAACTACGAAACGGATCATAGGAAGAAAGACAAGTAACTAGTCCAACAAGAAATTGGGTACATGCATTTGTAACAACCCTCAAAAAAATTCTCAAAATCTTTGCTTTAAAACAGTAGTCAGACGAACCCGGAAACATATATAGTATGGAAAGAAAAGGAACTTATTCAACAAGAAGATGGATTCATGCTTTCGTAACCATCCTCATCATTTTCTGATTATATCAGAATATAGGACAAGGGACAACACTTGTTGAGGATGTCGCACCAATTGTTATTGTCCATATATTGTACATTGCAATTGATGCTGGAGTTATAGGTTCAATATCTCTGAACAATCAACTTTTTCAAAAACCCCATAGCAACGATTGGTGAAAGATGAATCCTCTCTGTTGTAAATCAATCTATTGGGCTCATATGTTACTTGGATTAGCCTTACGCCTGACACGGTATTTATTTATATATACATGTCGCATTTGTAGTTCGTGAGATGTCGTTCTTATTTGTTAATTATTTAGTAATTTTCTCTTTGAAATTTGGAGTGGATGTACCGACCAAGAGCAGATTTACCTACCAAAAGCATATTTCATATGCTAATGCGTGGCGTCCTTTGTCCCCATCTGTTAATTGTATAAATAAAGTTTGATTTGCCATACCAAATACTGATCTCATGGGTTATAACTTATAATATAGAGGATAACTAGGTTGCCATCAAAACTCTTGTCTGAAAGAGAGTCCAAGTGAGATTATCTTTTTCAACGATGGCGTTAAACATGATCAAGATATCCCGAGTCAGCCCTGCAACCAACTCGGTTGAACCGCTCATTCTCCCACTCACTTTCTTTGATCTTATGTGGCTAAAACCCAATCCGACCGAGCGAGTCACCTTTTACAGACTCACTGAGTCATCTCCCGACTCCTTCTACTCCGTGATCCTCCCCAAGCTCGAGCATTCCCTTTCCCTCTCCCTCACTCACTTCCTTCCCCTCTCCGGTCACCTCAAGTGGGACCCACAATATCCTAAGCCTCACATCGTGGTATTCCCGCAAGACGCTGTCTCTCTCACGGTGGCCGAGACTAGCGCTGATTTCTCTCGTATCGCCGGCAAAGGGCTTCGTCCCGAGACCGAGTTACGCGCTTTTGTGCCCGAATTACCAGTTTCCTCTGACTCGGCGTCTGTCCTTTCTCTCCAGATCACTCTGTTCCCGAACCAAGGCTTCTGCATCGGAACCACAGCCCACCATGCCGTCATGGACGGACAAACGGCGGCAAAATTTCACAAAACATGGGCTCATATCTGTAAATATGGAACCATACCGCAATATTTTCATTTACCTATGCTTTTAGATCGTTCGGTCATCAATGTCCCAGCCGGACTCGAACCGAAGATCCTCCAACTTATGTCGTATCTTGCAGAGGACAAAGACAGCAAAAGAACCCTAAAACTGTCTCCCTTCAAAGAGATCGACGACGTCGTCCGGATCACGCTAGACTTGACTCAAGAGAACGTCGATAGACTTAAGGAGAAAGCCAAGAACGAGTCAACTTTCTCTGATCTTCACTTGTCAACGTTCGTAGTCACGTTCGCCTATGTGTGGACCTGCATGGTGAAGGCGCGTGGAGGCGACGCAGATCGACCGGTTCGGTTAAGGTACGTTGCTGATTTCAGAAACCGGTTAGACCCGCCGGTTCCTGAAACTTACTTCGGAAATTGTGTATTATCCATCGTTCTACATATATACAAAGCGAAGACTTTTTTGGGAGAAGATGGATTCGTTAATGGCGTCATGATTCTTAGCGATTCGGTCAAGGGTTGCCTTTCACGAGGAGTTGAGTCACTCTGGGAGCAGTACGAGGAAGGAAAAAAGAGCTTCAAATTGGGTACACAGGTGTTATCCGTTACCGGGTCTAACAAGTTTGGGATATACGAATCAGATTTCGGGTGGGGAAGACCCGTTAATACCGAGGTTATGTCCATTTACGGGAATCAGTTCTCTATGTCGGCGAGGAGGGATGAAACTGGTGGCGTCGAGATTGGTATCTCATTGAAGAAACGTGAGATGGATGTTTTTATTTCTTTATTCACAACAGGACTCAGTCAATAAAATAAAAGAATGTTGATGTTATTTTGTAATAATTTTATTTCCTAATAAATCACGCGATGAGGTGGCATTGTTCGTGGTATCAACCCATCTTGAGTTTGATTGGTAAGCAGGACCGGCTCAAATTTATTTTGGACTCTGTGCCAAATCAAAAAAATAAAAATTGAGTTTCACTAAAACTTCTAATAAATGAGCCATTTTTAATATTTTTTAAAAAAATCTGGACCCTAAATCCTTAATAAATTAGAATTTTTTTTGACCATGTGCATTTGCACAAAGCTGGCCGTGTTAGTAAGTGCCGTAGAATTTTTTCACATCCACAATATTTTTTACATACTATTTTTTTTTCAATCATGTTTTGTATATACTTTTTAAAATTACAAATTTTTCTTTCCTTTTTTCTTATTTTTGATTGTAGAAAGCAAAATAAACTCAAAACACTTATATATTGGTTTTGAAAAATATATAAATTCACAGCTCAAAATCTAAATCTTAAAAATCTAAAGTCAAAGCAAAAAACATACAGTATGATTTATATAACAATAAATCTAAAGCTACAGCTCTTGCCAATCAAACCTAAGAACTTTGTCTTTCATGCGTACCAATCTCACACGTGCCGTTTTTGGACATTAAAATCAGTAGATTGTTAACAAAAAAAAAAATCAGTAGGTTATATTTTAATCTTGGATTTTAATTTGACCAATGTGTAAATGGGTGAGTGGATTTCCTTGTAACACTATGTTAAGCATTTTGGCTTTATTGAATACCTAGTTGACAATTTTCTTTTCTTTTCTAATATTTTTATTTAATAATCAAATTGATCCTTAATAAAAATGCGAAAAGTTCTTATATCATGTTGTCCACATAAGTTTTTTAACATAGAAGTTTGTGTTGAATGCCTATTTCCTCTTGAGAAAACTGATTCTTATAATTTCTTCCTTAACTATCGATCACATGAAATTACAATCCGTTTTATGCAATTGCTTGAAATTGACTCCTAATGTTTTTGGTTCTTCAAAATTAAACAAATCTAACTAAAATCCTAAACAATAACTTTGAATCCCTAATCGCCTGATGAAAATTGATAATCGCATTTTAATTTTTAATGACTGCCCACCTGACACACTAACCCGGAACTCAAACCCAAATTCAGTAACCCGAGTTCACTAACACTAACATAAACATATTTTTTGAACATGACAGTCGAGTTTCTAGAAACCAATAATAGGGTAAATTAGGGTTCTTCTCCGATTCTGGGTAATTAGGGATCGTCGACATGAGCAATTCTTCGTCCTCCTAATCCCGCTCATACCCTCGTCGGTCAATTGTTGGTGTGCCTTCAATATGTTGGTGTGGAGGGAACATCATAACATTTGCATACACACGATAATCCATATCGGAAGTTTTACAAATGCGAAGTTGTATAATGAAGATTTTGCTTTGAATTTGGTTTATTTTGCTTATTTAGCTTCAAATTTGGTATGTTTTGCTTATTTAGCTTTGATTTTGGTTTGGTTTTTGACAGAGGAAAACTGAGAATCATCTTTTTAAATGGATTGATGAAGCCTTGATTGATACGATTATAATGGTAGACGCAAACATGAAAGAATTGGGAAAGAGCTAGAATGTTAAATTTGAGATGATAAATTCACTTTTTGCTAATATGGAAGAGGAGGTTAAACGAATGGTGGATGAGAGGATGAGTTCATATGCTGCTAATATTGAAGAAAAACTTCAACGAAAGCTTGGAGAGAAGATGCAAGTGGAAATTGGTAAGATTGAAGAAGAGATGAAAGAGAAGCTGAATGAGAAGATGAAGAATGTAGGCGTAGTTGTGTTGACTGCATGGTTCTGGTTGAAGCTTGTTAACTGATTTGAAGATCAGAATATGTAGTCTTATTTGGAACTTGTTTTAATTTAGAAAATGCAATGAAATCTGAGATGTTATGTTATGAAAGCTCTGAAGGATTAACTTTTTTACAAAAATATGACTCGCTTAGCAAAGAACATAAAACAAGAACCAGAGTCTCATCGATTTGTGCATAGAAGAGCTATCAGATTTCTCAATGAGACGTGAAATGCGAGCATACTCTGGGTCTATATGACTCGCGTAGCATGTGTTTTGATCGTTGATATTCTGATAAATGGGCTTCAAAATTCTCACAAGTTCACAGAAAAATAAAAACAAAAAAATTTCACACAATTTTGAGACTCATGATTTGAGGGTCATGAAACAAAAACACAAAACAAAAAAGTACTCATCCGAGAGTCTAAATCCGATAGAGCTAATCCGAGTCATAATCCGAGAGAGCTAATACAGGACTTCTAATACAAGACTTGAGTTGGTTGTGTGAGTAGAATAGTATTCTATCCTTGAAATGATGACGCTTCATGTAAAACAATAAGAACCAGAGATTTAAGAGCAACCAAATACCACAAAATTTACTATCAAAGCACAAATGCATCATACCACAACTGTCTTATGTTTTGTTTTCTTCTTCTTTGGATGGATCTTACATCCAGTTGCATTGAGTCTTTCTTCACCACATTTTGAGCAATGTATTATGCGACTAGTTCTTGGCATTTTCTTGACATGCCTTTTCTTATTCTTTGGTGATTCATGCTTACCCTTAATTTTTGGGAAATTATTCTTCTTCTTCTTTTTCTTTCGGCCAGGTTGATCAGGTTCTGGAGGAGCAACAATCAACTGATAACCACTTTTCATCCAAAATCTTAGACCACGAGTTGGGTTTATATTTGTCTCGTAATTAAGCTCCCATATTTCCTTTGAAAACCACAGAGATACATAATGGTCGACATCCAAGTATGCATAAATCATAGCTGCATATGCGTGTTCACACGGTATTCCAGTAATTTTACAATTACCACATGAACATGTACTATGTCTAGTGTTCACGTCATAAAAATTTCCACTAAGATCCACTTCAAAAACTCCACACGTCGTAGGGAATATCCTGCATTAGTCTGCTTGTTATTTCTGCGATGCCAACATCTTCGAGACATACTTCAACTTCTTTCCATCCCAATCGCTTGATTTCTTTTGTCTCTTTGAGATCCGTACCATAGCTTGTCTGCGGATTGTCTCTAGCATAGGCACCATTGCCTTTTCCCTTGCTTTGGTGATTGTGGAGTTGAATGAATCTATTGAATTGTTATCTACATCCTCACAAAAACTTCCAAGCTTATAGAAGACTAGAGATCGTGTATGCTGCTCCTTTTTCATCACATCTTCATATAAAATCAAATTGTAACCCTTAAGCCTCTTACGATTCTCTTCAAATTCAGTACGTGTGTAGCTGATATACCATGGATTTTAGGGTTTTTAACTATGGTATAAGTCTTATTTATCGAGTTTTTTATTATGTTTTAGAGTCATTACAGGTGTTTATCAGGTCTAAGCACGTTTGGAGCGGATTTGGACATTATGGCGCATTCTGGAGCATTTTGGAGCATTTGGCCGAGAGGAAGAGTTCACTGCCCATATTTGACGTCTGCATCGATCGACACATCTCGTGCATCGATCGATGCATACGCGGATCATACTTATTCTCGGCAGTTTAATGAACAGTTTGGAAATTGCAACAAAGCCCAGAAGTTTCTCATAATTACAAAGAAGCCCCAGCTGTGATTAGATCATTATATTAGGGTTTTAAGCCATTTTTTAGACTACGCTTTATTTTACATTGAGAGAGTTAGGGGCTGATCTTGTACTCGAGAGAGAAGAGATTTTGAACCCCAGTTCTTTATTTTATTATATGCTATTTGGTTTTCTATTCATGATGTCTTCTGTTTCGATGATCATGTCTGAGTAGTTTACCAGTTAGGTTTAGGGATTCTCATTAAGGATTTCATGGAATTATAGGTTGATCAATCTGTAGGGATTCATATCTTTCTAGTTCTTCATCTAGGGTTGTTCTTATTGCTTGATCTAAATTGGCCACTTAGATTATTGATGTTAGGTTGATTTCCGCAACGACAGTTGGTTAATTAACTAGAAAGAACCTAGATGAGCAATTTGACTATTCGCAAAGAAATATGGCTTAGGAGAATTGTGAACGAAAGAACTTGAGATTAATGCATGTCTAGATCTCTAGGATTCACAACGAAAGTTGGCTTGCTAGGATTGTTAGACATAGTTAATATTCGCAACGAAAGTTGGTCTGTTATAATTCTGTGATTCTAGTTCTAGAACAGTTCTTAATTAGATCCCGATTGATTGATTAGCTTGTGTTCCTGATTTCCTGAGAACTCCCTAGACTTAACGCTTTGCCTTCTTGCTTACAAACTCGCTTGATTTACTTTCCGCTGTCTGATTTACTGCTTTCTACCGTTTCACCTAGCTTAATTCGACGTTCTATAATCTATCGCAAGAGTCTCTGTGGGATTCGATACCTTTTATACTATAATTGCATTAACTGTGCACTTGCAGTAGAATAGGATTAAAACTTAGACCCTATCAAGTTTTTGGCGCCGTTGCCGGGGAACTCTTTTGAGTCTTCGATAGATTTGAACTTAGGGTTTAGATTAGGTTTTCGTTTTTTTATTTTACTGATTTATTTTTCTATTTTTCTCTGTTTTGCAGGTCAGATTCGACAGAATCGTCTTGCATCGATCGACACGGTCTTGTGTGTCGATCGTCACATCTTCGCGCTTGCATCGATCGACACTTCTCCTGCATCGATCAACACCTTTCGTAAGGATGATGTATCGGAATGGTTTTCTCAGCTCAGGGATTGACAGCTCGCAGATAGCTGGGTTGAAGAACAAAGTTGACTTTCTGCATAGTCTTCTACTTGGAAAGTATGCGCAAGAAGCTATCAACTGCGTTGGAGGGAATGGATTATACAGTCAGGAATCTGCTTTTCAGAAAACTTTCCAGCAACAAAGTAACTCCTTCTCAAGGAATTATGGTGTTTCTTCTTACCAAGCACCGCCAGCACCTACACATAAAAGCAGATTGGAAGCCATGATAGAGCAGTTTCTTGAGGGACAACAACAGATCACTGTGTCCTTCGACTCAAAGATAAATGTATTGCATGAAAATCATAATGGGAAGTTTGAATCTTTGAGCACACATGTGAAGAATCTAGATGTCCAAGTTCAACAGACATCTCGAGCAATACATAGGCAAAATGAAGCTGAGAAAGCTGAACAAAAGCACTTCGTCTATGATGTGACCACATGAGATGAGATTGACTTGCTAGGAGAAGAAGGGAGCACCATCTCGGATTTTCTGGATGAATATTGTCTGTCTGAGACATGCATCGATCGACACACACTTGATGTCGATCGATGCAACCCCGATCCGTCTGATGAAATTGAACATAATCGCCTTGTGTCGATCGACACACCTTTTGCATCGATCGACACATACTGCAGACGAGACCAGAAACCTGCAAAAGTCATAGAACGAGTCTATAAGCCCTCTGTGCCATATCCTAAGGTTCCTAAACTGTCTAATTGCATGAAAGTAATGGAAAAGAAGCTGATTCAGATTACAGAGAAGCTTCCAGATCCAGGAGCATTTGTGCTAGACTGTTCAATCTCTAAGGAGAGATTCAAGCGTTCTGATATTCATACATTTTCATGCATTTAGACCTGTATATAGTTCTTGTTTTGACTTCATTTCACCATCATTCGTACCATTTTGTTGATCATTGTTGCATCTAGAGTTTAGAGGTATCTAGGATTAGGAGTAGGCACTTTAGGCTTGCATTTGGAGTGTTCTTGGTGTTTTTCAGGTGCCTTGGAGTTTAGGTGTGGCTAAGGAGCAAAAGAGGACCTCAAGGGATGAAGAATGGAGCTCAAAGGATGAAGAGGAGAAAAAACAGGGAATTCGTATCGGCCAGCGTATCGGCCTAACAGGCCGATACATCTCCTCGGCCAAAAACCACAAAAAAACAGGGAGTTCGTATCGGCCAACGTATCGGCCTAACAGGCCGATACAGTATTCGTATCGGGCAGCGTATCGGCCTGACAGGCCGATACAGTTTCCTGTGAAGACCATTTTCAGACAGCTTTATTTACGAAAATGCCACTGCGTGGCTCCCAACTATAAATACTCATTTTGGGGGATTAAAAACCCTAAGCTACCTAAGCCTAGTTTTCTATCTGAAGGAATTTCTAGCAGATCCTAATCCAATTAGGCAATCCTGGTCTGAATTCCGAGCCTAGGATCTAAGGTTCATGTAATTGAATCTATGGGATCTCAGATTTACCTGATGATTTGCAGCGGAAGTATTAGCAGATAATCGAGATCACGAAGCGCCTCAAATGCTGCGCCTCTACTGGTATCCACACGCACACAAACTGGACCTCAGGGATGCTAGTGCCTTACAGAGATATAATCTCCAGAGAGGTCTCTTTCTATGTTCTGGTGGCTGTGAATTAGGTTAGGGACGAGTTTAGGTCGACCATATATCTTATATATGTCGGCTTAAACCACAACGGAATTAACTAACGATTAAACCGAATTAATCTGATTAATCCGCGAGTGCATCGATCGATGCACTATCTGCAACGATCGATGCTGCCCCAGAACATTGGTATCGAATGCATATCACATATGCATTTACTGGATCATTACATTAATGATCAACCTCGTCTTTAACGCCCAGTTTTCTTAGGTGTGTGACCCTGTAGGATCATATAACACTAGCAATGAGTTCTCAACTCATTGATAATAAGTGGCTTCTAGCAAAGCGTTATGACTACCTAGTGTTATGTGATTGTCTCATCTCGACTATACGACTTTCACTTAGAGCAAGTACAATAGATTTCAGGACATTCCCAACAATCTCCCACTTGTACTGGAATCTTCTATTCCTTTAATCCCTTTGTAGCTATATCTCAATCTAGCATAAGGCAAGAACTGTGTCATCCTTATTAAGCTAGATCACGTTTATCGAATCCCGATTTGTACTGATAAGACAAACGACTGACAATAACCTCGTTTGAGCGCGGCCACGCATTTCCAGTATCAAATCTTCGATAGGCCCAGAGATATTTAACTCCTGTTATATAGGAGGTACAAATCCCATCTTGTTCCATCCATGTCTCTTTTATATCTCATGATCCGCCTAATCAGTGTCTTTATGATCACCAGTTACGGCTGACGTTTGACAAAGTCAAGACGAACCAATCCATATAAGAGAGGACATGATGAACTCAGGTCTAAGGACTACTCTCTTTAGTCGTAATGAGAAACTCTTATGACACTCATATAACATCTTGTAGAGTTCTCATTAACGGGTCAAGTCCGATCATGTGTTCTCTAACACATATCTATGTGATTGACTTTAATACACTTATTAAATGACTCCATGAAACATAGTCATCAGTCACCTCACATGCTAGTCTCACGTGGTTGTTAGTGTCCCATTTTAACAACCTCGACTAGGGACCATTTATAATTTATGTCATTTGTTTTTTATAGGGTTTCATGATCAAGTCACATACTTGATGACCTATAAAATGTCATAAATTACTTTGGGACAATATATATTTAATTATTCACAATTAAATAATGCTGAAACAATTTCATTAATATAACATAACTAAATTATGTTTTTCGAACATCAAGTCATAACTAAAAACCAAATATAACTCCCACTGAAAACAAGATCATATCTTAAGAAATCTAATGCCTACAGCAGCAGTGTGAAACTCATGCTTAGGCCTTGGGAGGGGCTTGGTCAGCGGATCAGCTACGTTTTCATCAGTCGGGACTCTGCTGATCTTCACATCTCCTATATTCACAATATCACGGATAAGGTGATATCGCCTTTCTATGTGTTTGGATTTCTGGTGTGATCTAGGTTCCTTTGCTTGCGCAATGGCTCCATTTTTGTCACAGTACAAAGCCACTGGCTCAGAAATGTTAGGAATCACACCAAGTTCAGTGATGAACTTCTTGATCCAAACAGCCTCCTTTGCCGCTTCAGAAGCAGCGAGGTACTCAGCTTCAGTTGTGGAATCTGCTACAGTGTCCTGCTTGGAACTCTTCCAGCTGACTGCACCGCCATTCAGGCAGAAGATGTAACCAGATTGTGATCGGAAATCATCTTTGTCTGTCTGAAAACTTGCGTCTGTGTAACCACTTACTACCAGCTCATTACTTCCTCCATACACCAAGAATTTATCCTTAGTATTTCTCAAATACTTCAGAATATTCTTGACTGCTGTCCAGTGACTTTCACCTGGATCCGATTGGTATCTGCTCGTCATGCTTAAAGCACAAGCAACATCTGGACGAGTACAGAGCATGGCATACATGATGGATCCCAACGCCGAGGCATAGGGAATCCGACTCATGCGATCTCGCTCAGCAGGTGTCTCAGGACACTGCTTCTTGCTGAGACTTATGCCATAAGACATTGGTATGAAGCCCTTCTTGGAATCTTGCATTCTGAACCTGTGTAAGACTTTATTGATATAAGTGTCTTGACACAGTCCAATCAACTTGTTTAATCTATCTCTATAGATTCTTATTCCAAGAATATACGCGGCTTCTCCCATGTCTTTCATTGAAAAACAACTTCCGAGCCAAGTCTTAACAGACTGTAACAACGGAACGTCATTTCCGAGAAGAAGTATGTCATATACATACAACACGAGAAATGCAACTGCGCTCCCACTAGTCTTCTTGTAAACACATGGTTCTTCTTCGCTTCTGATGAAATCAAACTCTTTTACTGCTTCATCAAAACGAAGATTCCAACTCCGAGATGCTTGCTTCAATTCATAAATGGATCGATGAAGTTTGCATACTTTCCTAGCTGCATTTGGATCGATGAAACCTTCGGGTTGTGTCATGTACACATCCTCTTCCAGAATTCCATTAAGGAAAGCTGTTTTCACGTCCATCTGCCAGATCTCATAATCATAATGAGCAGCTGTTGCTAGGAGAATCCGAATGGATTTAAGCATGGCGACAGGTGAATATGTTTCTTCATAGTCAATACCATGAATTTGTTTGAAACCTTTTGCCACTAGCCTTGCTTTATATATCTGAATATTTCCATCCACATCAATTTTCTTCTTGAAAATCCATTTACACTCAATGGGTCTTGCACCATCGGGTAAATCAACCAAAGTCCATACTTGGTTCTGTGACATGGATTCCATTTCGGATTCAGCGGCTTTCAACCACTTTTCGGAGTCAGGGCTCATCATCGCTTCTTCAAAATTCGCTGGCTCGTCACTGTCAATGATCAACAAATCATGACGGATCCTTTCGGATCGGCGAATTTCAGGCTCCACAGGCGCCGTCTCTACAACGCTTTGTAGATCCAACTGTTGCTCTTCCTCTACGGGTTGAGCATTTTCCTGCGGTTCTCGAACTTCTTCGAGTTGTACTTTACTCCCACTGTTTCTCTTGGAAAGAAATTCTCTCTCAAGAAAAACGCAGTTCCGAGCAACAAACACTTTGTTCTCGGATTGGTTGTAAAAGTAGTATGCCTTGGTTTCCTCAGGATTAACCAACGAAGTAGCATTTATCAGATTTGGGTTCGAGCTTATCTGTAATTAATCGCTTGACATAAGCTTCGCAACCCCAAATCTTCAGGAAAGACAAACTCGGAACATTTCCAGTCCACATCTTATGTGGTGTCTTTGCAACTGATTTTGACGGAACCCTATTAAGTGTAAACGCAGACGTTTCTAGAGCGTATCCCCAAAAGGATAATGGAAGAGTTGAGAGACTCATCATTGATCGAACCATATCTAATAAAGTTCGATTCCTCCTCTCGGACACCCCATTCCATTGTGGTGTTCCAATCACGAATCAGACTTTTCTTTGGCATTGTCGTTTGGGCCACATAAACGAGAAACGGATCCAAAAGCTCCATAGTGATGGGCTTCTGGGCTCATTTGATTATGAATCATGTGAGAAATGTGAATCTTGTTTACTAGGCAAAATGACTAAGGCCCCTTTCAACAAATCAAATGAAAGGGCCAGTGACCTATTGGGCCTTATACATACAGATGTATGCGTCCCAATGAGCACAAGTGCCAGAGGAAATTTTCGATACTTCATTACCTTCACTGATGATTTCAGCAGGTATGGCTATGTCTATTTAATGAGACACAAGTCGGAATCTTTTGAAAGGTTCAAAGAATTCCAAAATGAAGTACAGAATCAACTTGGCAAAAGTATTAAGGCTCTTCGATCAGATCGTGGAGGAGAATACTTAAGTCAAGAATTCAGTGATCATTTGAGAGATTGTGGAATTGTTTCACAACTCACTCCTCCTGGAACACCACAATGGAATGGGGTATCCGAGAGGAGGAATCGAAATTTATTAGATATGGTTCGATCAATGATGAGTCTCTCAACTCTTCCATTATCCTTTTGGGGATACGCTCTAGAAACGTCTGCGTTTACACTTAATAGGGTTCCGTCAAAATCAGTTGCAAAGACACCACATAAGATGTGGACTGGAAATGTTCCGAGTTTGTCTTTCCTGAAGATTTGGGGTTGCGAAGCTTATGTCAAGCGATTAATTACAGATAAGCTCGAACCCAAATCTGATAAATGCTACTTCGTTGGTTATCCTAAGGAAACCAAGGCATACTACTTTTACAACCAATCCGAGAACAAAGTGTTTGTTGCTCGGAACTGCGTTTTTCTTGAGAGAGAATTTCTTTCCAAGAGAAACAGTGGGAGTAAAGTACAACTCGAAGAAGTTCGAGAACCGCAGGAAAATGCTCAACCCGTAGAGGAAGAGCAATAGTTGGATCTACAAAGAGTTGTAGAGATGGCGCCTGTGGAGCCTGAAATTCGCCGATCCGAAAGGATCCATCACGAACCCGAGAGATATGGATTTCTCGTAACCAATTTTCATGATTTGTTGATCATTGACAGTGACGAGCCAGCGAATTTTGAAGAAGCGATGATGAGCCCTGACTCCGAAAAGTGGCTGAAAGCCGCTGAATCCGAAATGGAATCCATGTCACAGAACCAAGTATGGACTTTGGTTGATTTACCCGATGGTGCAAGACCCATTGAGTGTAAATGGATTTTCAAGAAGAAAATTGATGTGGATGGAAATATTCAGATATATAAAGCAAGGCTAGTGGCAAAAGGTTTCAAACAAATTCATGGTATTGACTATGAAGAAACCTATTCACCTGTCGCCATGCTTAAATCCATGGTTACACTTTGTTCTCGGATTGGTTGTAAAAGTAGTATGCCTTGGTTTCCTCAGGATAACCAACGAAGTAGCATTTATCAGATTTGGGTTCGAGCTTATCTGTAATTAATCGCTTGACATAAGCTTCGCAACCCCAAATCTTCAGGAAAGACAAACTCGGAACATTTCCAGTCCACATCTTATGTGGTGTCTTTGCAACTGATTTTGACGGAACCCTATTAAGTGTAAACGCAGACGTTTCTAGAGCGTATCCCCAAAAGGATAATGGAAGAGTTGAGAGACTCATCATTGATCGAACCATATCTAATAAAGTTCGATTCCTCCTCTCGGACACCCCATTCCATTGTGGTGTTCCAGGAGGAGTGAGTTGTGAAACAATTCCACAATCTCTCAAATGATCACTGAATTCTTGACTTAAGTATTCTCCTCCACGATCTGATCGAAGAGCCTTAATACTTTTGCCAAGTTGATTATGTACTTCATTTTGGAATTCTTTGAACCTTTCAAAAGATTCCGACTTGTGTCTCATTAAATAGACATAGCCATACCTGCTGAAATCATCAGTGAAGGTAATGAAGTATCGAAAATTTCCTCTGGCACTTGTGCTCATTGGGACGCATACATCTGTATGTATAAGGCCCAATAGGTCACTGGCCCTTTCATTTGATTTGTTGAAAGGGGCCTTAGTCATTTTGCCTAGTAAACAAGATTCACATTTCTCACATGATTCATAATCAAATGAGCCCAGAAGCCCATCACTATGGAGCTTTTGGATCCGTTTCTCGTTTATGTGGCCCAAACGACAATGCCAAAGAAAAGTCTGATTCGTGTCATTTGATTTGAATCTCTTGGTGTTAATGTTATAGATTGGTGCAGTTTGGTTTAAAACATAAAGCCCATTCTCTAATGGGCTGCTACCATAAAATATATCATTGTAATCAAAAGAACAACATTTATTCTTAATTGAAAACTGATATCCTTCCACATCCAAAATAGGAATGGAAATAATATTTCTGCTTATAGCAGGTACATAGTAGCAATTATTAAGCTTTAAAACCAAACCAGAAGGTAAAGACAAGTTATATGTTCCTACGGCTAATGCAGCAACTCTTGCTCCATTCCCCACACGCAGGTCCACTTGTCCCTTTTCCAACTTCCTACTGTTGCTTAGGCCCTGCATATTTGTACAAATATGAGCACCACAACCGGTATCCAATACCCAAGAAGTAGAACCAGAAGTAGTAACATTTACTTCTATAACATAAATACCTGAAGATGAAGTCTCGAAAGTCTTCTTCTTCTTCTTCTTCTCTTCCAAGAATTTGTTGCAATTTCTCTTCCAATGCCCAGGCTCTTTACAGTAATGGCACTTATCAGTCTCAGATGGGCCCGGCTTAGGCTTCGGGGCCGGCGCAGGCGTGTCCTGGTTCTCAACCTGGACTGCCTTGCCCTTTCCCTTGCTTTTGCCAAGTTTCTTAAACTTCTTACCCCCTTGTACCATAAGTACATTAGGAGCGCCCTTCTTGATATTAGGCTCAGCTGTCTTGAGCATGCCATGCAGTTCAGTCAACGTCTTCGTCAAGTTGTTCATGTTATAGTTCATAACAAACTGATCATAACTTGACGGCAGTGACTGCAGAATGATGTCAGTAGCCAACTCTTCGCTAATGGGACAATCCAGTCTCCCCAGGTTATCAATATAACCCATCATCTTAATGACATGAGGACTGACCGGACTGTCCTTTGGTAGCTTGCATTCAATGAGAGATTTAACCGTCTGGTATCTCTCAGTTCGTGCTTGCTCCTGAAACATGCTTTTCAGGCTAGTAATCATCTCCACTGGCGACTCCACGTTCTCGTATTGCTTCTGCAAATCCGAGTTCATGGTAGCCAACATGAGACAATTCACATCGACCACATCATTGGAATCCTTATCCCAAGCACTCCTTTCTGCATGTGCAGCATTGGCTCTCGGTTTTTCAGGGAGAACAGTTTCCAGGACATAGTCCCTTTTCTCCTGTTTGAGAACAATTCTCAAGTTCCGATACCATTCGAGAAAATTCGATCCATTTAACTTGTCCTTCTCAAGGACGGATCGCAGGGAGAAAGAGTTATTATGAGTGTTAGTCATAGCTGAGAACAAAGAAAGGAAAAGGTTTAGTTATGATGTTCAAGAAATGAGAAATCTTAACTTCTAAGAAAACTCGCATTATATTCAAAACAATGTTTCCTCAGATGAATATAATGATCCAAGATCCATACTTCACTAAACTTGAGTGAGCCACTGGCTATCACCCAAATTTAGCTATCTAGGTAAGCAACAACTTTGCTAGTTATATCCAATATAACTCTTGGTTGTGGATCGACATATTATGTCCAATCCACCTGATGTCTCTGAGCCCAAAACGATTTTGATGGCCCAGTCAAGTAAACCAATCCTTTCAGTCATGTAATTGTTGACGTCTTGCACTGCAAGTCCATCAGCACGATTACCTCTGTCTTACTCATGAAATTGTGGACATCTTGCACTGCAAGTCTATCGCACAATTAAATGGGTCTTGACAGTTGACAAGATTGGAAAGACATCAAGTATCACTTGATATTTGATTGAGGAACGGAATCATACAAAACGTTCAGTTTTATTATGTTTTAATTCTTATAATTAATTGATTCATCTTGCTTTGGTTCTGTGATTTCAGGTTCAATAACCTAACCAACAAACTTGATGTCGACCGACACTACTATAGTGTCGATCGATGCAGGATAACCAAAAGCAATCCGCGATAACCGATCAATCCAATTGATCCGGTTTTGAATACCGGTCAGCGTCGATCGATGCTACGTTAGCATCGGTTGATGCTAACCCAATCAAACCAATCGCAATTAAACCATTCACAGTGTTCGACCATCTTTAACCAAGCTCGATAACCGGTCCAATCCAATTGAACCGATTCATCAATCTCGCGAGGTTTGTGTCGACCGACATAACATTTGTGTCGATCGACACTAGGCGAAAACTGAGTTTTATTCGGGTTTTCGCCATGTGTCGATCGATGCCGGATTGGCAACGATCGACACCATGCGAATAACCCTAAATTTTATTCGGGCTTTCGCCCTGCATCGATCGATGCCGGATTGGCATCGATCGACACTATGCGAGAAAACCCTTAAACGTTTTCGAAACAGAACCCTAAACTAGGTTTTCAGGAAAACAAATTTTAGCAAGTTTGTATCAACCATACACAGATTCAGATTCAACCAATCTAATCAACATGCTACAGATTCAATGGAACCCTAAAGCTCTGATACCACTGAAGGAATTTCTAGCAGATCCTAATCCAATTAGGCAATCCTGGTCTGAATTCCGAGCCTAGGATCTAAGGTTCATGTAATTGAATCTATGGGATCTCAGATTTACCTGATGGTTTGCAGCGGAAGTATTAGCAGATAATCGAGATCACGAAGCGCCTCAAATGCTGCGCCTCTACTGGTATCCACACGCACACAAACTGGACCTCAGGGATGCTAGTGCCTTACAGAGATATAATCTCCAGAGAGGTCTCTTTCTATGTTCTGGTGGCTGTGAATTAGGTTAGGGACGAGTTTAGGTCGACCATATATCTTATATATGTCGGCTTAAACCACAACGGAATTAACTAACGATTAAACCGAATTAATCTGATTAATCCGCGAGTGCATCGATCGATGCACTATCTGCAACGATCGATGCTGCCCCAGAACATTGATATCGAATGCATATCACATATGCATTTACTGGATCATTACATTAATGATCAACCTCGTCTTTAACGCCCAGTTTGCTTAGGTGTGTGACCCTGTAGGATCATATAACACTAGCAATGAGTTCTCAACTCATTGATCATAAGTGTCTTCTAGCAAAGCGTTATGACTACCTAGTGTTATGTGATTGTCTCATCTCGACTATACGACTTTCACTTAGAGCAAGTACAATAGATTTCAGGACATTCCCAACACTATCTTCTTATGTTTATGATTTAGGATTTGTAAACCTTTGATTTTGAGTTTTAATTAAGTACTTTGTTATCTTTTGTTAATTAATATCTTCTTTCTATCTCTCTTAATCTATGATTTCTCATATCTCTCTTATGATTAAGGAGTGGAGTTTTGGGCTTTTGTGGGTGAGGTTAATTTAGATGGTTTATGTGATGATTAGTGATGTTTAGGACTTATTTATGAATGATCCTTCTCTAATTAGTTGATCTCTATGCTAGGTTGCAAGGAATTGTTGAATCTAGATGTTAGGCTTTTTCATGCCCGAAAGGTGTTCGATGAAATGCTTGAATGAACTCTTTAGAGGATTTTCACATCTTAGCCTAAGAGATTAGATGTCTAAGGTGATTATTGGTAATGAGAACTTGAAATTAATGCTTGTTTGACTCTTAATCACAAATGAGAATTTGATCTTGAGTAGGGATTTAGATAAAGAGATTAGTGCCAAGAGATTGGATTAGTCTAATGATTAGTGTTCTTAGCCTAAGGATTAGCTTTGCTAAAAGGTATTTGATGGATATTAATGCATGCTTGTCTTGTAATTTGCAAATGAGAATTGAATGATTAGCATAGGAGTTATGAACATGAGAATGTGATTAGCTTAATTATGATCATTATCCTTGTTTAGTAATGTTTGAATTATTGAAGCATCATTGATTGTATCTAGACCACATAGTCTCCATAGCCTCATCCTAGGACTCTTCTTTTAGCTTATTTATCTTCTTGTTTATTCTTTTGCTTGTTCTTGCTTGTTTTGTTTACTTCTTGTTTTGATTTGTCTCTAGGTTGTTAGATAAACCCTTTCTATTTGGTTTGCTTAGCTTGAGTAGTTTCTTGCATTCTTGATTGGCTACTCTTATTGCCTCCCTGGATTGATACCTTAAGTACTATAATGACACGAGTAGACTTGAGGAATTGATCTAGAACTAGATAAAAGTCTATCACCAATTTGGCGCCGTTGCCGGGGAGGTGTAGCAATAGCCATTAGGATTTAGATTCTACTTTAGACTAAGCTTTTATTTTGTTTTTGTTTGTGTGGTTACTAACTCTCTTTCAAGTGTTTGTTCTTTTTGCAAGGTACAATCACAAAGAAGAGAGCATGGCTTCAGATAGCTTCAATGCTGAGGGCTATGCTAGAAGCTCAAGAAAGAGAGATGGCTTGGGACCCTACAAGTCATCATGGTTTTGAAAGCACATCCACTTATCAAGGTGATCTTCCAAATGAGTACTCTTCTCATGAGTACGAATATGGATGTGATGATGGATACCAATCTTGGAACATGGAGCATGAGCATGAAACAACTCACTCTTCTCAAATCTCTTATGATGAAGAACTTCTCAATATGGCAAGGTTGGCATTGGAAGGACAAGAGATGTACAATGAGAGCTTAAAGATGATCAACAATGATTTTGCTCATTTGCCTCAAGATGCAAGTATTGTTGAGCCAACACATGAGGAGAATGCTCAAGTCCAAGATAAGTTCTTGAAAGAAGCTGAAGAGACTATCAAAGAATTTGAAATGCTTCTTGGTTGCACTATTGGTGAAGACCTTGTGATAAGGTATGAAGATGAGGATGATGAAGAGACAATCATGATTGATTCAACCAATAACAACAATGAAGGAGTAGGAGAAGTTGTGAGAGATGAGAATGAGCCTTATGAAGATGAGTTGGTTGTTGAGTGCAAGGACATAAAGGAAGAGAGCACACAATATGAGCCCTTAATCATGGAAGAAGAGCCAAAGCAACTAAATCTCAAGAAATTAAGAGCCAATTGGAAGAAATCCTATGGAGAAACAAGATGGTCCCAATGAAGAACCCATCAAGAAGGATAAAGAAGATGGATCTCCAATGGCTCAACCCTTTCACAACTACCTTGATATAGTCTCCACCATATCACCAAGCTTTCATGATCCAAGGAAGATCCCTTTTGAGGAGATAAGGATGAAAGAGTTTAGGGGGTGGTTCTACGATGAGTATGATCCTGGTGATACAAACTCATGCCACATCCCTAACCAAAAAGAGTGAAGGGATAGTCAAGCTTAGTGACTCAAAACAAGCTCACTTGGGAGGAATTCCCATGTCTATCCTTTTTGAGGAGCTTTGGGATAAATGCAAAGAAGAAGGGAATGAGTTTTGGGTGCAAATAGACTTCAATGATAAATCAAAGGATTATGAAGCCTATGCAATGGTCTAAGTTTTGGGGAAGTCTCATGCCAAATCAAAGATGCATCCACCTCCCATTCCTCCCCTCCATTACACTCTCCAAGTAACACTCCAACCTTTGTAAATATTTTGCTTCTTTTCTTTTCTTGCATTTGTTTGTTTTCCCGGTCTTTCCTCCTTTCTTCTTCCACACAAGGGACTGTGTGATTTAAGTTTGGGGGAAGGACCAATTTCTAATCTCTATTTTCCTTTGATCTTATTTTCCTTCTTTGCATTTTGAGTCTCATGCATTCACTTATGGCATAGAAAACCCCTAAAAATCGAAAATTTTCAAAAAAACATTTTTTCAAAAAGAAAGCATTTAGTTGCAATAGCATCGTAGGATCGAGTCTAGTTGCATCATATAAGTTTTTTGCATAGGGAGCTATGATTTAATTTCCTCGTAAGGTTTAACTGAGTAAAACTTGTTTCAATTGCTAGCTTTTAAGCTAGATAGATCACACTAGGTTTGTAACCCGAGTAAAGCATGAAAGTTAGAACGAACCCTGCTTTGATTGCTTGCTTTGAAACTTGATTTAATGCTGAAACTTGCTGTGATTTGAAACTAGTTTCATCTAGTGAGAACCTTAAATGAATCATCTAAATTATCCTATTCTTGCTTGTGTATTAAACTCATGGATACCATAAAATATTTGAGCATTCTTATCCTTTCTACCCCTCCCTACTTGCTCACATAGTCTTCCATATCTTTCACCACCCTTCTTTCAAGCCACAAACACTATTTTGAGTGGTAGGCCGACTTGGAATGAGCTAAGTAAAAAGTGTTGAGTATGAGGCAACTAGGGGAAATTTCCATGTAGATGCAAGCTCAACATCTTTGACTTTGCAATAGGCTAGGATCAAAGTTTGGGGGAAGAGTTGGGAAAGAAAAAATAGAGTAAAGAAAGGAATGAATAAAAAGGGATTTTGGAATGGGATCATGAATTTGTTGGTAAAAGTGTTTAAAAGGAAAGCTCTTATGTGTTTTAAAAAGAAAAGTGTCTCAAATTTTGAATTGAAAAGAAGCCGAAGGCTCACTTTAAAGAAAGAAGAAAGTTTATGAAAAGAGACCTTTGAAAAGAAAGAAAGATTTGAGCTAAGTTAAAAGAAAAGAA
Source organism: Orychophragmus violaceus (assembly GCA_030180135.1). Classification (NCBI taxonomy): domain Eukaryota; kingdom Viridiplantae; phylum Streptophyta; class Magnoliopsida; order Brassicales; family Brassicaceae; genus Orychophragmus; species Orychophragmus violaceus. The sequence continues at coordinate 26,957,907 of CM058239.1, forward strand.
TTGCCATTGTTTTGAAAGGTTTTGAATGATCCTTGGGGAGTTTGATTGGAAAGTGTTTGATTGAGAAAGAGGGATAAGGCAAAAATGGCCTTTATCAAAGGGTAGACTTCATTTAGGTGGGTTAGACTAGGAGAAGAAGCTATTGGGGCATGGGTAGATGAAAATTAACCTAGTATGCACCAATTTCCTCTAACTCTTAGCCTTTTACTATAGCTCATTCATCTTCTTCATGAGAGAACCTTTATGCATTTGGAGAATCCGCTCTTTTGATTGAGATCATTTTAATCTCCAAACCTTGTCCCTTGCCAAACGAGTTTAATCGCATTTTTTTGAATAGGATTCACTTGAAAATCTAATGAATGTTAAGGGGCTAGTGGATTTGAATGCTTGTGTAGGTTGACGATTAAGCTAAGAGTATTGTCTTGATGAGTATGGATACATCCTTGGAGTAGGCTTAACTCGGTTGCGCCTTAGTTGTATAGTATTGAATTGAAACTTATTGATCTCGATTAAACCTTTGGATATGAGCTCCCGCCTTCAAACCTTTTCCCCAACTTCTTTCGATTGTCTTATGCTTGCTTGTGGACAAGCAAGGCTTAAGTTTGGGGGAATTGATATTCATACATTTTCATGCATTTAGACTTGTATATAGTTCTTGTTTTGACTTCATTTCACCATCATTCGTACCATTTTGTTGATCATTGTTGCATCTAGAGTTTAGAGGTATCTAGGATTAGGAGTAGGCACTTTAGGCTTGCATTTGGAGTGTTCTTGGTGTTTTTCAGGTGCCTTGGAGTTTAGGTGTGGCTAAGGAGCAAAAGAGGACCTCAAGGGATGAAGAATGGAGCTCAAAGGATAAGAGGAGAAAAAACAGGGAATTCGTATCGGCCAGCGTATCGGCCTAACAGGCCGATACATCTCCTCGGCCAAAAACCACAAAAAACAGGGAGTTCGTATCGGCCAACGTATCGGCCTAACATGCCGATACAGTATTCGTATCGGGCAGCGTATCGGCCTGACAGGCCAATACAGTTTCCTGTGAAGACCATTTTCAGACAGCTTTATTTACGAAAATGCCACTGCGTGGCTCCCAACTATAAATACTCATTTTGGGGGATTAAAAACCCTAAGCTACCTAAGCCTAGTTTTATATCTTCTTATGTTTATGATTTAGGATTTGTAAACCTTTGATTTTGAGTTTTAATTAAGTACTTTGTTATCTTTTGTTAATATCTTCTTTCTATCTCTCTTAATCTATGATTTCTCATATCTCTCTTATGATTAGGGAGTAGAGTTTTGGGCTTTTGTGGGTGAGGTTAATTTAGATGGTTTATGTGATGATTATTGATGTTTAGGACTTATTTATGAATGATCCTTCTCTAATTAGTTGATCTCTATGCTAGGTTGCAAGGAATTGTTGAATCTAGATGTTAGGCTTTTTCATGCCCGAAAGGTGTTCGATGAAATGCTTGAATGAACTCTTTAGAGGATTTTCACATCTTAGCCTAAGAGATTAGATGTCTAAGGTGATTATTGGTAATGAGAACTTGAAATTAATGCTTGTTTGACTCTTAATCACAAATGAGAATTTGATCTTGATTAGGGATTAGACAAAGAGATTAGTGCCAAGAGATTGGATTAGTCTAATGATTAGTGTTCTTAGCCTAAGGATTAGCTTTGCTAAAAGGTATTTGATGGATATTAATGCATGCTTGTCTTGTAATTTGCAAATGAGAATTGAATGATTGCATGATTAGCATAGGAGTTATGAACATGAGAATGTGATTAGCTTAATTATGATCATTATCCTTGTTTAGCAATGTTTGAATTATTGAAGCATCATTGATTGTATCTAGACCACCTAGTCTCCATAGCCTCATCCTATGACCCTTCTTTTTAATCCCCCAAAATGAGTATTTATAGTTGGGAGCCACGCAGTGGCATTTTCGTAAATAAAGCTGTCTGGAAATGGTCTTCACAGGAAACTGTATCGGCCTGTCAGGCTGATACGCTGCCCGATACGAATACTGTATCGGCCTGTTAGGCCGATACGCTGGCTGATACGCTTCTTCGGATTTTCTGGGTAATGAGCATATCGGTCTGGCCAACCGATATGCTGGCCGATACTGGCTTCCTGCTTTTAATCCGAGAGTCCGTATCGACCTGGCCACTCGATACGTAGGCCGATACGAGCTGTCTGATTTCTTGATCCTTGATCCGAGAATGCGTATCGGCCACCCCAACCGATATGGTGGCCGATATGGACTTCCTGCTGGGTATTTCTTCATCCTTTGAGCTCCAAACTCCACTCCCTAGCTCACCAACACTCCTTGCACCTCCAATCACCTACAAAGACACAAGAAACACTCCAAACACAACCTAAAATGCTAAATTCTAATCCTAAATGTTCCTAGACTCTAAATGAGACAAAGGACAAGAAGATAACAAGAATGGATGCTGAATGAGATCAAAACATGAGCTAAACACTATCCTAGATGCATGAAACTCAAGTATATCAAGTTCTTGAGGATATTCTTGTCAGAGTTGGAAACTACTTGATTCCAACAGACTTTGTGGTGCTGAAGTATGAGATTGAACCTGATGATCCTCTACTACTTGGAAGATCATTCTTAGCTACTGCTGGAGCTGAGATTAATGTGCGACATGGTCTAATTGATCTCCAACTGGGAGATGAGACATTGAGGTTCAAGATGGATAGGCTGCAGAAATCCACCATTGATGGACAGAGCTTCAGTGTTGAGGTGGAACAAGATGTTCCCATTGGAGAAGAGAAGATGGCAGTTCATTCTGAACTTTCTCTAACATCTTCAGTGCCTGCAACTGCTCATAAGCAGAAAGCTCCAGACATCTCATTTCCACCAAAGGTAAGGCATAAATCATCTAAGCTTAAACCTCCTAACCGCATTACTTTGAATGCAGGAAAACGCAGAATCCCACCCAAGCTTCGCTCCCGCCCCGGTTCTGTTTACTCTTTCCTTGGGAGATCTCATGATCCGAAAGAATATACAACACCTTGGATGAGGAGACATTCACAGAGACACTCAAAGTCTCTGTTAAAACCGTCATGAGTCTAATCTCTATCCCATAGTCAAGCTAATGACTAAAAACAAGCGCTGAGTGGGAGGCAACCCACTATAGAGTCAGTTTTTATTTTTCATTTTTAGGTCTTTGTTACTTTGATTTTTCGTTTTGGTGTTTTCAGACGAGAGAACATGTCAAAAATCACCTTGCATCGATCGACACAGACCTGTGCATCAATCGACACAGGGCGAACAAACGAATTGAGCAAATGCGATTTGCGTCGATCGATGCAGTCCTGAGCATCGATCGACACAGTGCGACGAGAGGTACGTAACTCTGGATTTTTCAAACTCTTTTCAATTTGATAATCTCTTTTCACCGAGCTCACGCTTTTATTACACTGGGGACAATGTAGTTTAAGTGTGGGGGAGGTAGCTACTGACGCACGCTTTTGTTTTCTTAGAGTCAGTCTTTGGTTTTTCAAAACTGTTTTATTGAGTCAAAATTTGTATGAAACTATGATTTTTCGAGAAAATCTTTCGCTATAACAAAAACTAAGTAACCATTGGACTGACTTGCAGGACCTCTATGACTATTAGAAAACCCCAAACAGATCAGCTTACCAAGGACACCCATATCTAACCAGGTATTCAGAGGATCCATCACTCGTCTCGCGCTTAATCTTGACTTTAATTTCTCACTTAGGGGCTTGGTAATCTTTGGGTCGGATTCCTTTGATGTGTTTGGCACAACCTGTGATCATATTCTAAAGTATGGTTTCTGATTTTCTCCTCCTTTGAAAGTAAAAAAAAAAAAAGAGATAAAAACCTAGGATAAGCTAGTAGCTTCGAAGTGGTCACGGGAGTGGTAGAGACCCCTATTATGTGTATCCATGGAAAGATCCAAATTTAAACTCCAATAAAAATGGAAGAGCACTGATAGAAAAAAATAAAATGATACCCACTGGGGAAAAATCAGTGCTAAGGGAGAAAGGGAAAAGAAAGAAACCAGAAACAGACAGTTTGGTGGTCAGATACTGAATAGGTTGAGTGCATGTGTCCTTTGATTCGACAATCCCTCTGTGAGACTGCACCTAATTGTATACAAAGACTGGTGTGGTGACTTGAATGTCCTAACTTGATTGTGGAGTTTACTTGGGACAGTTACTAAGTGTGGGGGAAGTATATTGTGGTCTTGAGTTCTGTGGGAAAGTTTTCAGTGGTTTACTAAGTGAATGTGAATGCGAAAGTTCCTAGGACAAAATGAGTTTCTTTGTTTTCAAACCTCTTTTCTTATACTTTGGTTCTTTACTTGCTTGAGGGCAAGCAAGAGCTAAGTGTGGGGGAGTTGATATACCATGGATTTTAGGGTTTTTAACCATGGTATATGTCTTATTTATCGAGTCTTTTATTATGTTTTAGAGTCATTACAGGTGTTTATCAGGTCTAAGTACGTTTGGAGCGGATTTGGACATTATGGCGCATTCTGGAGCATTTTGGAGCATTTGGCCGAGAGGAAGAGTTCACTGCCCATATTTGACGTATGCATCGATCGACACATCTCGTGCATCGATCGATGCATACGCGGATCAGACTTATTCTCGGCGGTTAATGAAGAGTTTGGAAATTGCAACAAAGCTCAGAAGTTTCTCATAATTACAAAGAAGCCCCAGCCGTGATTAGATCATTATATTAGGGGTTTTAAGCCATTGTTTAGGCTACGCTTTATTTTACATTGAGAGGGTTAGGGGCTGATCTTGTACTCGAGAGAGAAGAGATTTTGAACCCCAGTTCTTTATTTTATTATATGCTATTTGGTTTTCTATTCATGATGTCTTCTGTTTCGATGATCATGTCTGAGTAGTTTACCAGTTAGGTTTAGGGATTCTCATTAGGGATTTCATGGAATTATAGGTTGATCAATCTGTAGGGATTCATATCTTTCTAGTTCTTCATCTAGGGTTGTTCTTATTGCTTGATATAAATTGGCCACTTAGATTATTGATGTTAGGTTGATTTCCGCAACGACAGTTGGTTAATTAACTAGAAAGAACTTAGATGAGCATTTTGACTATTCGCAAAGAAATTTGGCTTAGGAGAATTGTGAACGAAAGAACTTGAGATTAATGCATGTCTAGATCTCTAGGATTCACAACGAAAGTTGGCTTGCTAGGATTGTTAGACATAGTTAATATTCGCAACGAAAGTTGGTCTGTTATAATTCTGTGATTCTAGTTCTAGAACAATTCTTAATTAGATCCCGATTGATTGATTAGCTTGTGTTCCTGATTTTCTGAGAACTCCCTAGACTTAACGCTTTGCCTTTTTGCTTACAAACTCGCTTGATTTACTTTCTGCTGTCTGATTTACTGTTTTCTACCGTTTCACCTAGCTTAATTCGACGTTCTATAATCTATCGCAAGAGTCTTTGTGAGATTCGATACCTTTTATATTATAATTGCATTAACTGTGCACTTGCAGTAGAATAGGATTAAAACTTTGACCCTATCAGTAGCTCCAAGCTAAGTTCCACACCATTGGTTTCAACATTTCTTTATTCGCATGCTTTTTCTTCAAGTTTTCAATTGTATTCATAACACACATTATGTGTTCCACACTTGGTAATTATACTTTGATGGAACTTATAAGTCCTTGAAAAGATAAGCAATTTTTTAAAAAAAAGCTTTATATTTAAATGAATACAATGGAAATCGATTCAAATTACTTACTTTAGATATATATGAGATCATGACAAGCCCACTTTCGTTTTGAAGATTGAGGTTAAGCTTCAAAAGCTTGACGAACCATAGCAAATTGTCAGCATTCTTGGATTGTACGACTGCGTAAGCAATGGGATATATCTGGCTGCTTGCATCATACTCAATTGCAGTTAGCAATAATCCTTTGAAAGCTCGCTTTAAAAAGGTTCCATCCAATTCAATAATCAGACGACAAGATCCCATCCAGTTGTTTCTCAGACTCATGAAGCAAACATATAACCTATTAAAAACATCTTTGCGACCTGCATTTGGAATTGTTTCCACAATGGCCGTTGATCCCTGATTAGTTTTCCGGATCTCTTGCACATATCCATGGAGATGAGCAAATTGCTCTGTAAATTCCTTGTCAAGCCATTTTAGAGCCAAAAGTCTTCCTCTCTGGCATTGGTTCCTAGTACTCATTATCTTCCACTTGTCATGAATAAGATGTTGAATCTCTTCAGGCATCAAATCAGCCTTTTCCCTCAACTTATTAAGAAACAACCTTGCAATAACATGACTCTTAAGAAGCCTGCATTTTCCATTTGGAGTGCAACTATAATAGCCGTACCTAGTCTTCAATACTCATTTATGTCTCAGTTTATCATATGAGCAATAAACCCTCCATTTACATTTTCCACCATTGCCACATGCAAAAGAAAGCTTTGTCTTATCCCATCTAGTTTGTTTCATGTTTATAGCTTTGCTCAATGCATACTCCAACATTGCTTCTTTGAACTCATAACCATTATTGACTGTCGAACCAAAGGCTAACTTATCACCTTTTCTTTCTTTCATTCTTCTTTGTTTCAACTCCAACTCATCTTCCTCATCATCTGAACTCTCAGGAATTTAGTGTCTATCCCTATGTTTCTCATCAACAAAGCTATCTGCACCTTCCTCAATTTTATATTCATACCTTCCCAAGACATCCTCAACTTCCTCTCCATCCTGAACTCTCAAGAATTTAGTGTCTATCCCTATGTTTCTCATCAACAAAGCTAGCTGCACATTCCTCAATTTTATATTCATACCTTCCCAAGACATCCTCAACTTCCTCTCCATCCTCGTCTAATTCATTTTTCTCTCTTAAAAGTTACCCTTTGTTTCCTTGTCATACCCCACATTCACATCTATGAAATAAAATGAAAAGGTTACTTAATACATTCTCATAGGGAACTTGAACTCCTAAGACCGTCACATTCATCTCATCCTTTGATTACCTTTGATTCTAAAGTGTCCCATATTGCATGTGGTCATCGTAATCATTGTAGACTTCATTCAGATCATCCTCGTCGTCCATCACTAATACCCTCCCTAAACATTAGGAGTTAATTTCAAGCAATTGTTCTAGTAAAGGGGGGAATTGTGAGAATCATTGTATCGGGGGGGGGGGGGGAATAGGCAGTCAACCCTAGAAGTTTTATTGCAAACTTTTCATCCTTTTCTGCTGCGTCATTGCTATAGATAATTAGAAGACCAATAACTTGTCACAACTCAATTACTATGATGAAACTAAAAAATGTTTCTATGATCAATTAAGAAACTCATACATCAGTTTATGCTTAAATGGTTCTCACTCAAATGAAACACACTACAAGAAAAAATCGAATAACTGACGGCCATATCCGTCATTAGCTCATCGGAAACGGTCATAACCGACAAATTGCACACCACAGAAATCTGTCGGTTCTATCTCATCGGTAATCGAAATCCATCAGTTTTTCGTCTGTAGTTACCGACATATTTTTGACAGATGATTCATTAGATCTTTACTGATGGGATACTGAGGAAGCAACCAACAAATATTGACGATGTCCGGTGGTCGATGTCAACCTCGGTTTTCCGTCAGTATTCCTTCAGTAATATATTGATGAAATACGACTAAGCTAAGCGACAGAAAATCGACAAATTATGGGTCCGTAATATTCCTCGATATTCCGTCGGTATTCCTTCAGTAAAATACCAACAAATTAGTGACGAAAGGAACCGGCGGAAAATCGACGAACTATCGGTCGATAGTGTTCCTCAATATTCCTTCAGTAAAAAAATGAGGAAAAACTGACGAATAAAACGACGGAGAACCGACAATCAGAAAAGCAATGGATTACAGACGGTTTAATAAATTATGTATTTTTAATATTTGATTTATTACTAATTAATTTTTGAAAAGAAAATAAAATAAAATTAAAAATATTATAACAAGATTCTGACAAGAGCCCCAAAGTAACTGTTGCATTTTTGTGTAAAGGTGGATCATCAAACACTTTTCTCTTCTTTCTAAAAAGTGTGATGTTTTTCCGATATGAGTGATCATACAGTAGAAATCTTCTATGACAATAAAATCAACATGTTTTGCGTCCATTATTCAACTAGAACACATCGATTCTCTTGACAAAATAGATATGCTAAATTTGCATGTGTTGTCCATCTAGATTACATACCTTAAGTGGGGATGTCACTAATGGTCCACATTAGTACATCACGCATTTGAAAGTTTTTCTTGCATGAGACATAATTTGATTCAACACGGTGCTCTCATAACATTTGTTACTCTTATATCAATGTCTGCAAGAATATATCAAGTGATCATTTTGAATGATCTGGTCCAATAACAAGTACAAAGAGGTAAAGAAACTCTTGACGCATGCACATAGGAAATTAAGTTATAAGGAGTCAAAATCAGAGGCAACAATGAATATTTCCTCTCATTCTTTTCAAATGGGTTGAAACTATCTGTAAATACTCCAAGTTATATGTTAGGTGACTCATAAGAAAAATACGGATATACTATCTAAAAATTTTGTCATGTCTAAGTATTTGAAGGATGTGCAATATCTTATGCTCTTATATGTTCAGCATGTCATCTCATTGACCCCGCAGTTCATTCAGATTGTTATAATTGGTTCAACCTATTAGTTAACGGTAAATACCACATCCGTTAGAATGAAAGTTTAACTCTTCTCCTTGTGTCCTGATAGCGCGGCTTCCCACAAAACTTACATTTTGAAAGGTTTTCATCTTCTCGCCAATATATCATACATTTTTCTATGCACAAATCTATCATCTGATATGGCAATCCAAGCCCTTAAACAAGTTTTTGTATCTCGTAGTATGAACCAAACGCAAGATTATCTCCATGAAGAATATTTTTCTAAAATTCAGCAATCACATCCACATATTCCTCCGCTAAATTAAAGTCGGTCTTTATGGTCATTAATCTAATAACATATGATAATGACGAATGACTCTCTCTACAACCTTCATACAATGGTTGCTTTAGTGCGTTTAACATATAAAAAATCTCCTAGCTTCTAAATTAGGTTCCTCTACCCTAGGATTTTGATATTTACCTACTTTCTGAATATTTTTCTGAGAAGCATCATTAACCATCTAAACAGTACTTACACCAAAACCAACTTTCGCTATACTTTCTTCTAGTCCTTCGAAATTAGAAGGTTCACTAGTAATATCAAAAGGTTCCCTATTACTACTACTTCCATAAGGTTCCGTACTAGTACTACCATAATAAGATCGTTCCCCATGAAGATATAAAATATTATAACCCGACATAAACCCATTCATATACAAGTGATTCCATACTATATCAATTTTTACTTTCCTATCACTCTAGCAAATAATACATGGACATTCTAACTAATGGGGTTTTTTCTCACTGTTGGTTGACTACATGAAAATTCCATGAATTCACCAACACCGGTTGCATAAGCGGTAACCAATAAGTTTGTCGTCGAATCGATCCTCGATCTGTTCATCCACGATCTAAAGTAATTTGAATACATTTTTTCTCATGAAATGGTTGAAATTTTTTTTTGAGTGAGAGGAGAGAGCAATATTTGTGAAGTGTGAAGAATGATAAAGAAAAACAACGAATTACCGAGGGATATAACCGTTCTGTTGGTAATCAGTCAGTTTGTTTAAATCGTATAACGGCTAGCTAACATCTATAATAAAAAATGTATTAAACGGCTACAAAATGCGATGGCGAACCGACGACTTTCCGATGGAGAACTGATCCGGTCGATAATAACCAATAGATACCCGATTTTCCTCGATGGATTATAATCCATTGATGTTTTGTTGGTAATTTATCGGTAATTATCGACAAAATTGTTTTTCGTCCGTAAATCCACCGATTAGCCGCTTTTTTCTTGTAGTGACACACTGCTGTATATTATATTTTCATTCGGAGAAAATTCAAGATGGAAAACTACAATAGCGTATGTCTCGACATATGATCAATTTGTAGATGGTCTTACTCTTACAAAACCATTAAATGAGATCACAGTTTGCTGCCCTTCGACACAAAATTAGAGTTTCGCAGGCACCTCCATTTTGAGGGGTATATCAAAAATACTCATTAACGTCATTACATATACTGAATAATGCTAATTGAGAGACGTACATATGTCAATCAGGTGCATAATTTTTCTTAATTATAAATATTATTGGAACAAAATTATTAGAAAGACATGTTGGACTTGAACAAAATTATTATGCACAGAAGGTCTTATAGAAAACATAAGGAAGGCGGAAAAAATGAAGCAATTAACAGGGCTAAAGGTTGTAAGGAAAAGCCCAGCCATCTCTCATTTACTCTTTGCGGATGATAGTTTGTTCTTCTGCAAGGCTACAAAAGAGGAATGCCAGACGATTCTAAGAATTCTGAAGGACTATGAGGATGTTTCCGGCCAACAAATAAATTTTGAGAAATCATCTCTACAATTTGGATATAAAGTGGAGGAAACGACACGCGAAGAGATGAAAAATATTTTGGGAATCACAACGATGGGAGGTATGGGTTCTTATCTGGGAATCCCGGAGAGTCTAGGAGGACCTAAGACACAAGTATTTAGCTTCATACAGGATCGCCTTCATGGGAGAGTGAATGGATGGACAACTAAATATTTGTCGCGAGGGGGAAAAGAGGTAGTGATTAAATCAGTTACCACAGCCTTACCAAATCATGTGATGTCATGCTTTCGTTTACCAAAGACGATAACGACGAAATTAACAAGTGTGGTCTCCCACTTTTGGTGGAGTTCGGGTGGTGGGAATAGAGGAATGCATTGGGTTTCTTGGGATAAGCTATGTCAAGGAAAAGATAATGGAGGGATAGGGTTCCGTGCTTTTAACGACACAAATATGGCTTTTTTAGCCAAGCAACTGTGGAGATTGATTGACAAACCCGATATTCTATTTTCGAAAGTTTTTAAAGGAAGATACTTCAGGAAAACGGATCCACTGGATCCAATACGATCATACTCACCTTCCTATGGATGGAGAAGTATAATCTCAGCTAGATCTCTGGTTAAAAAGGACTAATCAAGAGGGTGGGTTCAGGTGCATCCATTTCAATTTGGAATGATCCTTGGATTCCAGCCTATCACCCGAGACCAGCAACCCGAAAACCTTTCACTAATATAAACGTAGATACGGTTGACCAATTGATTGACCAGCAGAGAAGAACATGGAATAAACCATTGATAGAAGCAATAATTGATCATGAAGATGCAGAGTTGATTCAGAGTATGCCCATTAGTAGATACATGAGATCGGATACAAGTGGGTGGCACTTTACTAAATCAGGGCGCTATTCGGTAAAATCGGGGTATCTCACAGAGAGAGAGTTTCCGGATACCGGAAATCAAATTCAAATATTAGGTCCGGATATTAAGGGGTTACAAGCACATTCATGGAAAATAAATTGTCCACCAAAATTGAGACATTTCATATGGCAGATAGTATCAGGATGCCTGGCTGTATCAACCAAGTTAAGATCAAGAGGAATAAAATGTGATACATTCTGCGGTAGATGCGGTGCGGAGGAGACAATAAATCATGTTCTGTTTGAGTGTCCACCGGCTCTCCAAACATGGGCTATGTCAAGAATCCCTACAAATCCAGTTTATTTCCCTACGGAAGCACTCTTTACGAATATGGATCACCTATTCTGGAGACTCCCACCACAGGAGATAAATGACCAATTCCCTTGGATCTTATGGTATATTTGGAAAAGTCGGAATGACATGGTTTATAATCAGGTAGACCGCGACCCCAATGAAACCTTGAGGCTAGCAGAAGCAGAATATTTATCATGGGAAGGGGCCCAGACGGCTATACCTAACATAATAACACAGAATCAGAAAAGTCCAGGATCTAATGCAATTACGGAGGAACAAAGAGGCCAATGGTGCTTTGTGGACGGATCTTGGAAGGAGGGGGACGCATTTTCGGGCAAAGGGTGGTATAGTTGCTATGAGGGAGGAGTAAACATATTGATGGGTGCCACAAATGGGAGACCGAGCCTCTCGCCGCTACACGCGGAATTTGAGGCACTACTATGGGCAATGGAAAGCATGATGTTCTTCGATCAAAGCCATATAACGTTTGCAACAGACTGTTCGGAAGTGGTAAAGATAGTGTCTGAGCCGGAGAATTGGCCAGCTTTTCATGTGTACATTGAAGAATACGACAAGCGGAGGACGTTCTTCACGACTTTTGCACTCAAGCACATACCTCGTACTCAAAACAAGACGGCAGATAGACTAGCACGAAGTGCGCGTCTCAGGCAGTCATCAAGCATACATATCGGGCCGGAACCACCGATATAGATGATAGGAAATTAGTGTTCTTTATGTTACTTTGTCGTCAAAAAAAAAAAAAAAGACTTTAATAATTTTTTGTAAAGTGAATTGAAATGAGCTTGTGCCATGAAGATGACAAAACCTCATTAGATTTTAAGAGTAAGTGGAAACTTGAGAAAATCCTACATTGGAAGTGAGAAATGTTTTTGAGGTGTATAAAAATAGATACACAAATAACATAATTCAAATGACTATGGACAGAGAATGAATGGACTACACATGCACACACGCCTTTGCCTGGCCGGCACGGCTCGCGACTCGTGTTTCGTCGACTCAAGAAAAATTCTTATGAATTTTGTGGCCCAATTCGAAAAATATATTTTCGATTTCAAACTTGTAACGGTTGTCATTAAATATGAGATATGTAATGATTACAAGATTTTTGTAACCGCATAATTAAGCTCGTACAGATTACAAGATTTTTCGTAACCAGAGCTAATGGTCGGATTGATTATGAGATTCTCTCCTCTCCTATATAATCGACCATCTCTTTCCCATTCCAAAGTTTTTGAGTTTCACTTCTCTTTCTCTTACAATTTAGTTTTTCAATTCACACTTTATATCGATAGAAATTTTCTTCATTCAATCCTCCTCTGTAAAAGGAAGTCTTGCTTTGAGAGTATCGTAGATCATAGAGGTAAGTTCGTTAGAATCGTGTTCGAATGGTGCAAAAAAATTTTCTTCGTCTTTATCTTGGGACTCATAAATCATAAATTTCTGTCACAATACAAGTAATTCTTTGAGTTAAAAAACAGGTTATAGTCTCGCCTCCAATCGTTTTCATTCGGTTTTGGATTCATTTTCAATTGCTGTTTCGAAAATCGTCTTTCCTTAACGTTAGTTCTCGCGTTTATATCACCTTTCATAGTGTTCAATATTTCGGTCATACAATGTAAATTACTGTTTTCTCCCTTACAATCTCTGTAATTTTTGTGTACTAAAACATTAATTTAACCGAGAAATTAGTGTACCAGTCTTACAATAATCACTGTATAAATGTAACAATTCACAGTATAATGAAGCATCATCTACTATTTTCACAAACCTATATAATTAATTTCTTCCCAAGAAATTGATGTTGCAGATGATCAACCCTCTGATCAGCTAGAGGAAGCTCATAAAGATGTTGTTGACAGTGAGGTAGAAACATCGAAGGAGTAACCAAAGAGACTGAGATTGGGCCAAGACAGTAACTTTCTCGAATTTTCAAGGACAATCACAAATTCATCTCAGACTCGATTACTCAATAATCTAAGGATGAAGCCCCTGGCGCTTTGAACAAAAGGACTACCCACAAAAATCATTAATCTTTGTTTTTCTTTTTTGAAACATTCGTGGTTTTAATAAACATAATAAGCATAAAGTGGTTCGTGATTGGATAAAGAAAGAAGGTTTTTTAGTTTGGTGGATTACTAGAAACAAGAGTTGAAGAGAAGAATGCACAGAGCATTGCGTCTTCTGTTTTCCATGATTGGTCTCTTCTAGCCAATTATGAAGAACATCGATTGGGTAAGATTTGGGTAGTGTGGAGCCCTAAAGTCAGAGTTACTCCTTGCTTCAAGAGTTCTTAGATGAATATGTGTTTCATATTTCTTGAGGGAATGGTTGAAGAGATTGTTTGTACATTTGTTTATGCCTTTAGTACAATGGATGGAAGAAGAGAGCTTTGGAATGATCTAAAAACTCATCAAGATTCAACTTTGCAATTAAGGGGAAGTCTTGGTTAGTTCTTGGTGATTTTAATGGGACTTCGGCAATTGATGAACATTCGGATTTTCACTCTGATCCGTTTGTAACTACTGGTATGTGTGAGTTTCAAGATATCACCCAATATTGTACTCTTTGAGACATGAAGTTATGGACCTCGACTGACCTGGTCCAATAAAATAGGTGAGGGCTTAATCTGAAAGAAACTTGACCGTACATTAATGAATCAACATTGGTCAGTTATGTTTCCAGACGCGTATTGCATGTTTGAATCTGGCGGTTGCTCTGACCACAAGAGATACCGTGTTAAAATCAGACCTGACCCCCTGAAAACTCGACGTCTTTTTAAATTTATCAATGCTGTTGCAAATTCTCCGAAGTTCATGACGACAGTTTAAACGCTTTGGGAAGGTACTGACTCCCATTTCACTTCAACCTCTGCTACATTCAGAATTTCCAAGAAACTAAAGGATTTGAAACCAGCTCTGAGGAAATTAAGCAAAGCGAGTATGGCTGATATAGAGAAGAAAAGTAAAGTAAAGAGGCTTACGACACTCTTTGCTGCTGTCAAAATAATACATTGGCTAATCCATCAGCTCAAAGTTTAGAAGAAGAATCCAGAGCCTATGAAATGGAACCTTCTCTCCGGAATTGAAGAAAAGGTTCTAAGTCAGAGGGCAAAGATTAAATGGCTAAAAATCGGAGATGGTAATAACAAAAACTACAACAGAGTTGCAACAGTCAGGAAAGCCAACAATACTATTCGAGAATTGCAGAGAACTGATGGTAGCATAGAAACTACTCAGGATGAATTCAAGAAAGAACATTACAAGAAAAATGTGATTTTAGGACTATTATTTGCGACTGAATATATAGTCGCAAAACTAACGACTGAAATGCGACTATTGCACGACATAATAGAGACGACTCAATAACAGTCGTAATTTCGTCTCTATTATGCGTCCAAATTTTATAGTCGTAAAACAGTCGCAAAGTTGCGACTGATACACGACTACTACGCGTCCACTCAAGTTTAGTCGTATAATAGTCGTAAAATTACGACTGTTTTACGACTGCAAGTACGTCGTATAGCGGAGTCGTAACACAGTTTCTCTATTGCGACTAATAAGTGACTACTCATATATTAGTCATGAAAAACCGTTATACACACATTTTATATACTTTTCGATTTAGTTGTAACGACTTATTACAACTTTTGTCTTAGTCGCAAAACAGTCGCAAATCGAGTCGCAAAAAAGTCACAAATATCTTTATATATAGGACTTCGATCTTCCTGACCTCATTTGTATAATTACAAAACGTTCCTTTCTTACAAAACCACTACAAAGAGAGAAAAAAACGTAGCGACAAAACAAAAAAAAACCGTTTTTTAAAATAAAATGTCGGGTTATTATATGCCCGAGAATGGATGTACAAGAGGATAAATCAAGAGACGCAAAATTTCTCGGCGGAGTTCGAAATGAGGGTCGAGCAATTCATGGGTTTTCTGGTAACCAGCCCTTTGCACTAAATAATGGAGGTATGTTTTTCTGTCCTCGTAAGTTATGCAAAAACGAGAAAGTTATTTCGGGCAATAAAATTTGGAATCATCTATTAAGTAGAGGATTTATGGGAGATTATTATATTTGGTATAAGCACGGTGAAGAAATTGATGTGGCTTTAGGACCAAGTTATATTAATATGACACATTTGGATAATGCGTCAGAAGATAGATATGTGGATATGGTGAATGATGCGTTTCATGATAACGTGAGTTTTGACAACTATCATCCTGATGGAAGTTGTCCGAATGTAGAAGAACCGGTACATAACCATTCCAAAAAATTCTACGACTTGTTAGAAGGGACGAAAAACCCATTATACGGTGGTTGTCGTGAAGGGCACTCTCAATTATCCTTGCTGCCCGGGTCCTGCAAAACAAGACAGACTACAATATTACGGAAAAGTGTGTGGATTCATGGTGCGAGGTTTTGACAGAGTACTTACCAGACGGAAACCAATCAACCGGCTCCCACTATGAGACTGAAAAGTTGATGCGCAACTTAGGTCTCCCATATCATATAATTGACGTTTGTTATTACAATTGTATGATCTTCTGGAAAGAGGATGAAAAGTGGGATAAGTATCAATTTTGTGGCCAGAAAGATGGAAACCCAACGACGGAAAACGTAGAACCAAAATACCATATAGTCGTATGTGGTATCTACCTATTACTGACAGATTGAAGAGAATGTATCAAAGCGAGAGGACTGCAGCGGCAATGAGATGGCATGCTGAGCACCGAGCAAAGGACGGAGAAATGTCTCATCCATCTGATGCAGCAGAGTGGAAAATTTTTCAAGACCTGCATCCCTGCATTGCCGAAGAACCTCAGAATATTTATCTTGGATTATGTACAGATGGTTTCAATCCATTTGGCATGACTCGCAATCATTCATTGTGGCTTGTGATACTGACTCCATATAGCTTGCCCCCTGGGATGTGCATGAACACATAATACTTGTTTCTTACGCTTCTAAATGAAGGACCAAATCATCCGCGAGCTAGTCTTGATATCTTCCTCCGACCTCTTATTGAGGAGTTAAAAGAGTTGTGGTCTATTGGAGTCGATGCATATGACGTATCCTTGCATCAAAAGTTTAATCAAAAGCAGTGTTGATGTGGACAATAAGCGACTTTCCGGCGTATGGTATGTTATCGGGATGGATGACACATGGTAAATTATCTTGTCCAATTTGCATGGAGGATACAAAGTATTTTTATCTACTAAATGGAAGGAAGACATGTTGGTTTGATTGTCATCGTAGATTTCTTCTTCGTAGGCATCCCCTAAGGAAGAATAAAAAAGACTTCTTGAATGGAAAACACGCTGTGAATGAGTATCCACCTCAGTCTTACACCGGGAAGCAAGTTTATTATGAGCGGTTGTGTAGTGTCCAACCACCGAAAACAAAGGATTGCGGTGGAAACGGTCATGAGAAGAAGGCTGGCTATGGCACCGGGCACAACTGGCACAAAGAAATCATATTCTGGGAGTTACCGTATTGGACAGACCTCACTCTCCGACATAATCTTGATGTGATGCATATTGAGAAGAATTTTTTCGACAACATCATTAAAACAAATGACAACATCATGTCACGAAGGGATATAGAACGATTCTATTATCGACCACACTTACATGTTGATACTGATGATAAAGCTCCTTTCCCCATCTACACATTGACAACAGAAGCCAGAGAAAAGTTTTTGGAATGTGTGAAACATGCGGTTAAATTTCCAGATAGTTATTCATCAGACTTAGCCAGTTGTGCTGATATGGTTAATGGAAAGTTTTCGGGCATGAAGAGTCATGACTGCCATGTTTTTATGGAGTGGCTATTTCCATTCATCTTTGCAGAACTCCTAGACAGAAACATCCACCTTGTGTTATCAGGTACTAATAATACTTTTATTGGTTATCTCAACAAGTTTTTAAGATTATAGTAATTTATAATAATCGTTTTTCTTAATTATATATTATTGTAGGGGTTGGAGCATTTTTTTCGTGACTTATGTTCAAAAAAATTTCAGAAAAGCCACGTCCACATTCTAAAGCAAAACATAGTTCTGATCATATGCTATTTGGAAAAGATATTTCCTCCTTCTTTTTTCGACGTGATGGAGCATTTGCCTACACATCTTCCTTATGAAGCTGAGTTAGGAGGTCTTGTGCAATATCGGTGGATGTATCCTTTTGAAAGGTTTTTCAAAAAGTTGAAAGGAAAGACGAAGAACAAAAGATATGCAGTAGGATCGATTGTTCAATCGTATCTCAATGACGAAATATATTATTCTCATATCATTACTTTGACGCAAATATACAAACAAAATCAAGGTAAACACTAAAGGTAATTTCATTTGTAGATTATATATATATATATATATATATATATATATATATATATATTTAATGTGAATTACCTTTCACCGCGTAGGTTAACAAGATTTGATGAAGGTGAAGCCCCAGTGTATCATGTCAAAGGAGTACCTGAAATATTTTCTCGCGTAGGTCGTCCAAGTGGAGAAATGCACCAAGAGTGGCTATCAGAGAAGGACTATAGATGTGCACATGCATATGTTATGCGAAATTATGATTATTTTTAGCCGTTTGAGAGGTATAATTTAGAATTTATATTATTTTGATTCATAAGAATGTGTTTTTATATCTCACATATGTATTTGTCTGTTATATAGTATGTTCGAAGAGTATATTTCTGCAAAATATCCAGGACTCCCAGAAAAAAAATTGTTTTGAAAAGAGCTGAGGAATATTCTACTTGAGTGAAGGATTATGTATGTCTTAAAAAACATTGCAAGTTATGTGTGTATACATATATATTGTGAACACATGATAATGTTTATTTGAATGCAGGTTACTTATTGGAAGAACACATTTCCTTTTCCTCCTTGGGTCAAAGAGATCATGAATGGACCCGTGAATAAAGCCAAAACATGGCCTATCTATTTCAAAAGAGGATATTTGTTTCATACTCAGAATCACGGCGAGGGGCGGAAGACTTGTAATTATGGGGCATGTGTTAAAGGTCAGAATTATTCCAATGCATCAGATGAAGTAGATTTCTACGGGACCTTAACAGATATCATACAACTTGAGTACGAGGGAATAAATGATTTGAAAATTACACTTTTTAAGTGTAAGTGGTATGACCCTGTTGTTGGTAGAGGCACTGATAGGGTCTAAGTTTTAATCCTATTCTACTGCAAGTGCACAGTTAAGTGATTGTAGTATATAGGGTATCGAATCCACAGAGACTTTGGTCTCGATAGAATAAGAACCGTAGAGATTAGTACTAAGAAGAAAGCAGATGTGAAGTGAATTAAAAGCAAGGCAAGAAAATAAATCAGTAGCAAGATTTGTTGTGAAAACAGTTAACTAAAAGCGCTAAGTCTAGGGAATTCTCAGGAAATCAGACAAGCAGACAAATCAATCAGTCAGGATCTAATTAAACACAGTTCTAGAACTCAAATCACGGAATTAGAATTAACCAAATCTCTTTGCGAAAATCCTCTAAGTCTAAGTGCAGTAATCCAAATCTCTTTGCAATTACTAACAGATTAAACCAGCATTAATTTCAAGTTCGATATGTTCACAATTAAACTAAGCCAAATCTCTTTGCGAATAATTTAATTGCTCAACCTAAATAGTTCAGATTCTAAACCACACTCTCGTGTCGTATTTAGCAACCTAAGATCTAGATTCTAATTGATCAGGTTAGAACTAGCATTAAACTCAATTTAGATCGAAGAACATTCTATTCATATGAATCCTTAACTGAATTAAACAAGTCTAGCAAGTCATCAAATCCTTAATGAGAAACCCTAAACCTAACTATGAATCTACTCAGACATGATTAATGAAACAGAAATCATAGAAATAATAGATTGCATATAAGAAATTAAATAGATAAAGGGGTTCGAAATCTTCTCCAAAATAGATGAAGTACAGGATTAGATCAGACCCAAAAGCTCTAAAAATCTCTTAGCTCTAAGTATGAAAGCGTATCTAAAATAAACACCAAAATCCTAAATATATAGGCATAATCTCGGCTGGGGCTTCTTCGTAAATACTGGAAACTTCTGGGCCAAAGTGCAAAGTCTTGATAACTTCATTAAACCGCCGCGTTCGGCCCATCTCGCAAGTGTGTCGATCGACACCAAAGGTGTATCGATCGATGCATGATCATCAAATCGGACAGTGAGTTTAAACTCTCGGCCAAAACACTCCAAAAGTCCCAAAATGCTCCAATATCTCCAATTCCGCTCCAAACCTGATTAAACCTGTAAAAGACTCTAAAAGAACACAAAAGACACTAAAAACACAACTATATCATGACATAAAACAGGTAAAAACCATGATATATCAACTCCCCCACACTTAGCCTTTGCTTGCCCTCAAGCAAAACAGAGAACTAGAATGTAGTGAAGAGGTTTGAAAACTCTTCAGAAACTCTTTTCATCTTAGAAGCAGCAACACTCAGATTCCCCTTAGTAAACCACATGAAAGAATCAACCTGCAGACATCAAGACCAACATATACTTCCCCCACACTTAGCAATTGTCCTAAGTAAACTCCACAATCACATTCAAGCATTCAAATTCTCCCTACTAACTTCTGCAAGTATTTAAGTGCGGTCTCACCTAAGGAGTATCGATCAAAGGCACATGGACTCTTACCTTATCAGCTCTAGACCACCATACTATCTTTCTCTAGTCCCTTTCTTCTCTTTTCCCTTCCTTAGCATTCTGATTTTTCCCCAATGGGTATCATTTTATTTTTTTATCAGTGCTCTTCCCGTTAAGGGGTGTACTTTGGACACATTCCATGGATGCACAGGATATGAGAGTTTTAGCTACCATTACCATGACCACTTCGGAGTTACTAACTCATCCTCAGTTTATTATTATTTTTTTTTTATGGAAGGGGAGAAGGGAACTAGATAGGACAGGTTTACAGGCTGTGTTAGAACTAACAAGAGAATCCGACACAAAGTATACCAAGCCCTTAGGTGATAAAATCTAAGTCAGTATTAGGGTGAAGTCAGTAAAAGATCCTCTGATACCTGAAGTGATGTGGGTGTCCTCAGTAGGTTGATCCATGTCTGGGTTTTCTAATAGTCAGAGATAATATGCAGCTTCATCCCAATGGTTACTTAAGTTCCTGCAAGTGCTGCTAATCTTCTCAAAAAATCATTGTTTCTTACTTAAACAAATTTTGACTCAATAAAACAAATTTTGAAAAATATAACTGACTCTAAGAAAACAAAAGAAAGAAGTTAGTAGAACCTCCCCCACACTTAAGACACACTGTCCCCAGTAGTGTCAAGCGAAGGATTGGCAAAAAGAAAAGAAAAATTTGTTTAAGGAATGGTTAAGTTCTGTCGGGTTTTACCTCTGTCGCTCAGGCATCGATCGTTGCACCAAGTGCATCGACCGTTGCTAGGCGATTTTGGCCGCAAAAAATCAACGAAATTCTTCCTAATTCGTGCCACATTATTGCAAATCAGCCTAGAATCATAACCCATCACCCTAAATTCGGTCTAATTACGCATGCAAGCATCAATTTCAATCCAAAAATCTCAAACCCTAAAACCCTAAAGTTGAATCCGAAAGTCGAAAAATAGAGGTACATTACCTTGGATTCTTGAGATATGAGCTATAGAAACGGATTTAGAGTGTAAAATCGAAAGTATTAGCGATTGAATCGAAGAAAATGATGAAAAATTGCGATTTTTGGGTGTGGAGTTCTCGGTGTACGGACGGCGGAAATGAGGAAGAAAAGAGAAGAGAAGGGTTTAAGGAAACTTACCTCAGTCGTGGGTGCAACGATCGTTGCTTAGGGGCAACGACCGATGCTGGTCAAATCGAAATCGATTTCCGGTTTAGCGCATACCTTAATTTTGCAATTTTAACCAATTGCAACGACCGTTGCATATGAGCAACGATCATCACAATGCGATCACCCCTTTTCGTCAAATCTCCTTGCAACGACCGGTGCACAAGTGCATCGATCGTCACACATCTCCAGACTCGAGTTCTGCATCTGAAACTTAGCAAAACAAAAACGAAAACGTGAAATCCTAAGAAAAACACCAGAAATAAGAAAGAAAAACAACTAAACCTAACAGTGGGTTGCCTCCCACTCAGCGCTTGTTTAAGGTCATTAGCTTGACCGGACGAACAAGATTTTTCAGGTACCACGAGATCTTGATAGAGACTTTTTCTGTCTCTGTTCAAGTCTCCTTATCCAAGGTGGCGAGTAGGCTGTTGCAGAATGCTCATGTCCAAGAAAAGAAGGAGTAAAATGTGCTCCAGGATCTAGAATCACGGTATCATCCGGCTGCTCATCATCTGCATCCATAATGGTGAAGGTCTGCCCATCTATCAGTGGCTTGCGCAGCTTGTCCATCTCAAAATGCAGCGGCTCATCTCCCAGATGGAGGTCTATCAGACTGTGTCTAACATCTATCACTGCCCCCGCTGTAGCCAAGAATGGTCTTCCAAGTAGCAACGCTTCATCCGGATCACAGTCATATTTCAGCACTAGGAAGTCTGTTGGAACCAAATAGTTTCCAACTCTCACCGGGACGTCCTCAAGGAGTCCTTCCAGAACTCGTATAGACTGATCAGCTAGGACAAGAGAGGTCCCAGTAGGAGTAAAATCCAGCATACCCAGCTTCTCTGCCACAGAATATGGCATGAGACTTCCAGCAGCTCCCAGATCACAAAGAGAGCGCCTAAAACTATCCTCAAAGATAGAACAACTTAGCACAAAAATCCCAGGATCAGGCAGCTTCTTTGGAACCTTGGTTAACAGCACATCACTTATCTGTTGAGGGACAATAATCACCCAATCTTTCAGCTCTTCATCCAAAGGCAACATCTTGTTCAAATACCTCTGCACACATGGGTGATAAGGTGGATCATCAGATGATGGAATTTCTTCCAACTCTTCACCAATCTCCTCTAGCTTCTTAAGCTCTTCAATCTCATGCTTAATCACTTCAGATACTGAGGGATATTGTCTAATTAATTGTCCATAAATCTCCTCCTGAGTAATCTCAGACACTCTAGGGAACAAGCGATCAAGCTCCAAATCTGCATCAATACTGTCAACATCCGGCGAGTCTGTCTGTTCACGACCTGCATCGATCGACACTAGAGGTGTGTCGATCGATGCAACACTGTTTTCACAGTTTTCACCCGAGAGATTTTCTCCAAAATCCGAAAATTCAACCTCTTCCACTAACTCAGCTGTGCTTAGCTCAAATCCTTCACCTAGGTGAGATCCATTATCAATGTACACAGACCAGGCCTTAATATGGGTGTCTGCTACTCCTTTTCCTTTCATAGCACTGGAAATCTGATTCACCTGAGTATCCAACTGCTTCATATGAGTGTTCAGAGACTCAACCTTTCCATTGAGATCCTCATAGACAGCATCCAGCTTCTTATTGCAGTCCACAGAAATCTTGGTCTGACTCTCCAGCAGATGTTCCATCATTGCCTCCATCTTACTCTCTTGAGAAGTGGCTGCAGGAGGAGTCTGATAAGATGAAGATCCATAGGTTCTCTGAGTACCTTGTCCAAAAGGCTTCTGAAAACCACTTGTCTGTCCAAAAGAGTTCTGATTGCCTGTGAAGGCACTCTTATGTCCTCCATTGAAGAATATGTTTCCCTGCTGATTACCAAATCTGTTACCTTGGAAACCAGATCCTCCAATGTAATTCACATCTTCTTCCTGAGTGTCCTCCTCAGTCTGAATTACCTCTACATCTTGTGCAAAGTGGACAGCCTTCTTACCAGCCAGGAGATTGCATATTGTGTCCAGCTTAGATCTAAATTCAGACATCTCTGAATTCTCTACACTTCCACCAGATTTCTTCCTCCTATCATTCATAGTCTTGCAACTGTTGCTGCTTACTAAGTTCTCAATCAACTGCTTAGCTTGTGCAGGAGTCCTGGTGTTGAAGTTTGCATTACTGGAGTTATCCAGCGCAGACTGATATGGCAGATCTATGCCTCTGAAGAAAATACCTAGCAATGTGACCTCAGTGAATCCATGGTGTGGGCAGTCACGCTGGTACTTCCTAAATCTCATCCAAGTAGTCTTAAGTGGCTCAGTAGGACCTTGGGTAAATGTCAGAATGTCCTGTCTGGACTGATCGGAACGCGCATCATCATAGAAGTGACGCAGAAACTCACTCTTCAGGGCTGCCCAAGTAGTATACTGACCAGGTGCCAGTTGCTTCAGCCATGCAGCAGCGTCTCCAGCGAGACTGTATGGAAAGAGCTTGAGGAACAGATAATCCTGGCAGACTCCATCATACTTCATGCCATTGATTAGGTCCTCAAATGTATCAATGTGATCCATAGGCTGCTCCGTAGGATGGCCATGGAAGGCGTTATGTCTCATCAGCGAGTAGTAGATGGTCTTGATCTCAAAATCATCCCTCTCAAAACCAGGAAGTACTAGAGCTGACCGGTTTGCATGAAACTCATCCGGTCTGTTGTAGTCAGCTAAAGTCCTCTCATGGACAACCAACTGTCTACCTTGGTTTTGTCCTTGCGCATGCGGCTGTGGTTGTGGTTCAGGTTCCTCAACCTCGGGGATCACGCGTCCCTCAGCATCAATCCTCTGCCCAGCAGCATTGTAAGGATTGTTTTGTTGATCCCTCAGGGTACCTTGAGCATCAGGCATAATGATTAGCTTATGTACCACCATCCTTGCTCTTCTTTCTCTTCTGTTAGTCCTCTCTAGACGTCCAAGTTCTTCAAGTCCGAGATTAACTAAGTTCAGGTTCTGATTACTTCGAGTTTCACGTTTCTGCATAAACTGTCTGTAATCGTCACGCAACGATCGATGCTATCAGTGCAACGATCGATTCAATCTCAGAATCGCCTAGTGACGATCGACACAAAGGTGCAACGATCGACGCAAAGCGAAATTGGTACCTGCGACAGAGAGAAAACAGAGAGAAATCAGTAAAATAAAAACAAAATAAAACGAAACAAAAAATAAAAAAAAATCCTAGTAAAAACCCTAAGCTCGATCCTATCGAAGACTCTAAGAGTCCCCGGCAACGGCGCCAAAAACTTGATAGGGTCTAAGTTTTAATCCTATTCTACTGCAAGTGCACAGTTAAGTGATTGTAGTATATAGGGTATCGAATCCACAGAGACTCTGGTCTCGATAGAATAAGAACCGTAGAGATTAGTACTAAGAAGAAAGCAGATGTGAAGTGAATTAAAAGCAAGGCAAGAAAATAAATCAGTAGCAAGATTTGTTGTGAAAGCAGTTAACTAAAAGCGCTAAGTCTAGGGAATTCTCAGGAAATCAGACAAGCAGACAAATCAATCAGTCAGGATCTAATTAAACACAGTTCTAGAACTCAAATCACGGAATTAGAATTAACCAAATCTCTTTGCGAAAATCCTCTAAGTCTAAGTGCAGTAATCCAAATCTCTTTGCAATTACTAACAGATTAAACCATCATTAATTTCAAGTTCGATATGTTCACAATTAAACTAAGTCAAATCTCTTTGCGAATAATTTAATTGCTCAACCTAAATAGTTCAGATTCTAAACCACACTCTCGTGTCGTATTTAGCAACCTAAGATCTAGATTCTAATTGATCAGGTTAGAACTAGCATTAAACTCAATTTAGATCGAAGAACATTCTATTCATATGAATCCTTAACTGAATTAAACAAGTCTAGCAAGTCATCAAATCCTTAATGAGAAACCCTAAACCTAACTATGAATCTACTCAGACATGATTAATGAAACAGAAATCATAGAAATAATAGATTGCATATAAGAAATTAAATAGATAAAGGGGTTCGAAATCTTCTCCAAAATAGATGAAGTACAGGATTAGATCAGCCCCAAAAGCACTAAAAATCTCTTAGCTCTAAGTATGAAAGCGTATCTAAAATAAACACCAAAATCCTAAATATATAGGCATAATCTCGGTTGGGGCTTCTTCGTAAATACTGGAAACTTATGGGCCAAAGTGCAAAGTCTTGATAACTTCATTAAACCGCCGCGTTCGGCCCATCTCGCTAGTGTGTCGATCGACACCAAAGGTGTGTCGATCGATGCATGATCATCAAATCGGACAGTGAGTTTAAACTCTCGGCCAAAACACTCCAAAAGTCCCAAAATGCTCCAATATCTCCAATTCCGCTCCAAACCTGATTAAACCTGTAAAAGACTCTAAAAGAACACAAAAGACACTAAAAACACAACTATATCATGGCCTAAAACCGGTAAAAACCATGATATATCAGGCACCCGGAGGAGCAATGGTGGTGTTGTTGACGTTCTTTCATCGAAGAAATACAATAAATACGAACCATTTATTCTATATATATATATATATATATATGTCGATATCATAGATTTATGTATTTATAATTCAATGTATTGATAATGCACAGCTTCACAAGCAGAGCAAGTTTGTTACATCCTATACCCATACACAAATAAGCCAAAGCAATAGTGGCTCAATGTTATAAAAGTCAATCCAAGGAGTTATATCTCAGGAGACTACGAAGTTAGTGAACCAACTCTTTTGCAACAAGAAAATGATGATGATGCACTTTTGACTACAACTGACGATATAGAAGTCGAAAATGTGGTACAAGATGTAAATCCATTAGATCTTGATTATGATGTTGGAGATGCAGAACAAGAAGATGAATTTCAATGTAATGTATCATCGTCGGACGATGAAGCAAAGAGCATGGCCACTTCTAATGCGCGTAAATCTGATCGTCAAGGTCTTGGAATGGCCATACACTTATCATGCCAGAAGTCATACGAGCAAATACAACATGAAATGGTAAGTGGCTTGTACATTTTTCTATATATTTTACCTTTACAACTTTTAAGTTTTCTTAATTTAACATTTCAGGAATAAGAGATGGGAAGACCTTTCAGTATTGGTGAGGTCTTTGTTAGGACGCATACAAAACCCGATGGCTCGTTTGTCGATCTAAAGGCAAAGTAAATAGCTGACACATATCATAAGAACTTGGAAGCTAAGAAGTCCAAGCTCGCGGCAGAGATTCCAGACACTTCAGACAGTGATTCGGGACCTCGGGAGCTCACAGAAGATGACTACAATGAGATATTTCTTCAGGTAAAGACAGTCTTCCCTAACATGTTTCAATTTCAATACATTATTCACATTTTATGTTTTTTTGCAGTCCACAATAACAGGTAATAGAGGCCGTCTGTATGGTGTTGGAAGTCTCGAAAACACATTGGTGAACAGCCAGCGTAAGCGCCAATGATGTGATTCTGCATATTTGTGGGATTGCAACAACAACTACGAGAAGCCCAACGCCGGATAGAAGAACAATATGCTTATAATGTGCAGCGGGAAGCAGAGCATTCTCTAGTGGTGACTCAACAACAAAAGGAGATCGATCAATTGTCATTGGTGGAGAAGTTTCTGCGTGAAACAAACCCGGAGTATGTGGACTTCGTGGATTCTTAGCCTAATATCTAAATCTCTGAACTTTAATACTAGATAACTTAGTTAGTAAGTGTTTTTTTGGTACATATGATAACTCCATTGTTAGGAGTTTATGAAATGGTTATGTTTTGTATTTTGGACGAATGTTTTGGTTTAAATATAAATGTTTGCTGTTTATGTTTTGTATTTTATTTTATTCAGATTCGTATTCAATATACATGTATGTTTGGTATCAAAAACCAACACGTTGCATATTTAGCTTATCAGTCGTCATATTCGTCGCATATTAGTCGTAAATTGTGTCGCCCAACAGTCACAAATTAGTCACTCCAGCAGTCGCAGATTAGTCGTAAGACAATTGTTTATCAGTCGCATATTAGTAGCATAATATGCGACTGAAGTGCGACTCAACTATGATGATGCGTATGACACAAGCATCAGTCGCATAACAGTCGCAAAAGTGCGACTAATATGTGACTGATGCAATTTGCGACGAAGCTTATACAACCCCAAGTTTTAGTCGCATATTAGTTCCAAATATAGTTTTAGCGACTAATATGCGACGCCTATTGTGGTTTTCAAATACTAGTTTTCTTGTAGTGGAAGCTGTTGATCATTTCACTTTTTATCCCACAAAGAAGAGACTGAAAACATTGAAGTGGAGGAGCTGCACAAGTTACTGCATTTTGAATGCAATGACACTGATCAGGAGATGCTTATACGCTATGTTGCAGCAGAGGAAATTAAGAAGGTGCTGTTCTCAATGGCAAGTAATAAATCCCCAGGTCCCGATGATTTTAGCAACTAGTTCTATAAGTCAGCTTGGCAAGTCACTGGAAAGGATTTCATCACTGCAATACAATATTTTTTCATCTATGGCTTTCTTCCCTCATGTATTAATGCTACAATTCTAGATTTAATACCCAAAAAGGAAGGTGCCAAACACATCAAATACTTTCGCCCAATCTCATGCTGCAACATTATATACAAGATGATTTCAAATATCATTGTCAACCGCCTCAAATTGTTGCTACATCAATTCATATCTCCATCACAATCTGATTTTGTCAAGGAACGACTTCTTATGGAAAACGTTTTACTCCCATCAGAGCTAGTGAAAAGCTATCATAAGGAGAACATAACATCGAGATGTGCCGCTATGATTGGCATCTCTAACGATTTTGACATAGTGCAATGGGATTTCCTACTAAACATCCTTAAGGCTCTAAAGCTTCTGGAAAAGTTTATTTTGTGGATTCAAAGATGTGTTACTTCAGCTACTTTCTCTATTCAAGTGAATGGTGAGCTGGCTGGATATTTTAAAAGTGAAAAAGGGTTGTGAGAAGGATGTTTTCTTTCCCTTTATTTGTTCGTAATATGCATGCAAGTGCTTCAAAAATGTTAAATAAAGCTGCAGCAATGGGAAAATCGGCTATCATCCTTATTGTCAAGGTATGAACTTGGCCCATCTTTCATTTGCTGATGACATGCTTGTGCTTGCTGATGGAAATAAGAAGTCAATTGAATGTTTTGGAAGTATTTACAGATTTTGCCACAATGTCAAGTTTAAACATCAACATAGACAAGTCTACTTTGTTTCTAGCTGGCGTAAGTGACTCAGAACAGAGCATGGTACTTTCGGAATTCCGTTTTGGTACATGTAACCTCCCTGTCCGCTATTTAGGCCTTCCCATGCTGACCAAACAGATGACATTGAATGACTATACCCCTCTAGTCGAAAGAATCCGAACTCGTATCAGATTCTGGACTGCTCGAAACCTATCTCTAGCTGGTCGCTTGCAACTAATGAGTTATGTCCTACACAATATCACAATTTTTGGATATCGGCATTTTTCTCCCAAAAGCTTGTATCAAAGAAATTGATAGTATCTTTGCTGGATAGACGTGTGTAAGACAAAGGAAGAAGGAGGGCTTGGTCTGCGATCTATTACAGAGGCTAATAGCGTAAACTGCTTAAAGCTTATTTGGAGGATACTCTCTGCCGATTCATCTTTGTGGGTTCAGTGGGTTGAAAAGTATCTGATCAGAAAAGTTTCACTTTGGTTAACTAATGAAAGGAGCCCCAAGGTTCATAGATGTGGAAAAAATGCTAAAGTACAGAACAATTTTCTCACCTCTGACCCATGTCAACATCAAATGCGGTTCTAAATCCTCATTTTGGTTTGACCGCTGGTCTCTATTAGGTCGGCTGATTGATATTACTGGTGAGCATGGCTGTATCGATTTAGGCATTCAACTAAATACAATTGTGGAATCTGTTCTAACTTATCATAGACGGAGATTGCACAGACAACGTGAGCTTAACCATATAGAATATGAAATCCAGAAGATTCGTGCTCAGGATCACAATGAGGAAAGGGACCTCCGCTTATGGAAATTCAAAGATGATCAATACAAGGATTCTTTCAACATAAAGCACACCATGAAACTAATCCGCACATTGCAGCCAACAGTTTCATGGCATAAAAGTGTTTGGTTTCAATCGGAAACACCGAAATTCTTTGTGTTTATCTGGTTAGCAATGCTGGACAGACTTTACACATGTGATAGGATCCAACAATGGTACCCTACGACGGATCCGAAGTGTCTCCTATGCAATGCTAATTTGGAAACAAGAGATCATCTCTTTTTCCAATGCGCATACTAAGCAGAAATCTTGAGAAACTTGGCTAAGCTGCTGCTAGGAAGGTTCTATTCTACTGACTGGTCTGCAATCGTTGATGTTCTGTCGAGTTCATCACTCAAAAAGATTCAACTCTTCCTTTGTTGCTATATGTTTCAAGCCACTGCTTACTCGATATGGCGAAAACGAAATGGGAGAAAACATGGAGAAACGCTTCTACCAGCATCAACCTTGACTCAAAATATTGACAGAATGGTGAGGAATCTAATAACCTCGATTGCTGACTTTGGAGCAACAAAATACGAAGGATCGATGCTAGCTTGGTTCACCAGTAGACACTATTTAAAAACCAGTTTGTAAAAATTTCAACTTTCTACGCTTTTGGCTCAACAGATTACTACAATCTGATGTAAAAAGGATTTATCTTTTTGAAATTAATTTAACATTTTTTCAACAAAAAAGAAAAAAAAATCTTACTAGACATTAGCTGGGAAATTTTCTAAGTTCTCTTAATTTCCAAGAAAATACCAAAGAGATAAGGAATATTTAAGAAGACAACAAGAGAAGTTCAAAAAAAAAAAGAAGACAACCGAAACATTAAGAACATACCACTACATAGATCTTAATCATTTCATGAAAGTATTAATATCTCGAAACTTCTTAAATGATAAGGTAAAAATCTAGCATCACGACCATGGACGATCCAAATCTCAGAATCTTTGCTTTATTCATTACGCCATAGATGGTAGATGGAAGACGAGAAAATATAAATGAAAGCAGAATCACACAAAGAAAACATACAAAGATCTGAACAGACTCTAGACTGGGCTTAATGGTTGACAAGTCCTATAATCACAGCTTATGACTCAAGCCGTATTGAACTTTGAAGGAGTTGGCCACATCGATCACGAACCGGTACCTGACATCAGATTTAGCCAAGCGGCCCATCGCCGAGTTGATATCATTCATCTTTATGAGCTCAATATCCGCAACGATATTGTGCTTGGCACAGAAGTCAAGCATCTCTTGCGTCTCCTTCATCCCTCCAGTCTGACTCCCTCCCACCATTTTCCTTCCTGTAAACCAAAACACCAAAACCCTAACATTTACTTGCGCAACACGTAAAATATAAAATCACAGCTTGTAACGAATAGTTACCGAGAACCAGAGGGAAGATTGGTAGCGCGAGTGGCTTCTCCGGTAATCCTACGGTCACAAGTTTTCCATTCACTTTAAGCAAACTAAACAACGGTAACAGAGAATGTTCTGCTGATACCGTATCCATCACGAAATCCATACTTCCAATTGCATCCTTCATCTTTTGAGAATCCGTTGTGACGAGAAAAGCGTCAGCACCGAGTCGATCAATTGCTTCACTCTCTTTCTCTGATGACCTACTAATCACTGTAACTTTTAAACCAAAGGCTTTACCAATCTTCACAGCGAGATGCCCAAGCCCACCAAGTCCACTTACACCTAAATGTTTCCCTTTTTCTTCAGTCATACCATAATATTTCATCGGACTATACACAGTGATTCCAGCACAGAGAAGAGGTGCGCCTGAATCACTCGGTAAACCATCGGGAAAGCTTAGGACAAAGCGCTGATCGACAACGATTTTGTCGGAATAACCACCTTGGTTTCTTGTTCCGTCAAAGGAACGAGAGTTGTATGTGTAGACGAGTTGAGGACAGTAGTTTTCCAAGTCTTGGTTACATGATTCACATGATTGGCATGAGCCGACCATGTCTCCACTCCTACTCGGTCTCCTTCTTTGAACTTTGTCACGTTCTTACCAACTTTTGTTGCTATTCCAACGATTTCATGCCTAGCAAAAATATAAAAAGCAGTCAAGCGAAATTCGTCTGTTAAATATCGAAATTATATAATTTATTAGTTTTGATAAAAATTAATAATAATTAATTAGTAACGGTAATCAATCTACTATAATATTTTGTTACAAACTAATGCATTTCTTTTTAGAAAAACCCAAGTTTGTTCAAATCTCACTCGTTCTTGATGGTAAGAGAGAGAGAGAGAGAGTTATTGTTTTGGGATACCTACCCGGGAACGATTGGGTAATGAGAGAATCCCCACTCGTTCTTGATGGTATGAAGATCAGAGTGGCAAACACCACAAAACAATATCTTCACTGTTACATCGTTGTCACCATTCTCTCTATAACATATATAACACCAAAACATAGACATGTTATATCATCATCACCAATCACAACGAGCAATTCTTGAATACATATCTCTCTCTCTACAAACCAGAGAACGGAAGAAAAGAAGAACATGAAAATTGGATATGGAAAGGAACCTTCTAAAGAAATGAATTGGAGAGAGGATGCCGGATTTGTCGTGAGCCGCCCAACCAAATGCTTTGTTTTGATCTGAAGAGTTCGCCATATTCTTTCTCGTCTCTCTGTGTGTCTGTGAGCGATTGGTTTTCTGTTTTTTCTCGGTCTTAATAAAGAAGCTGCGTGGGGGCATATATGGACACTTAAGACTTAACCCATTTCTGATTCCATCAATAGTTTAAGGAAGTAAATCTTTATTTTCATTTTGTTTGCAACATTAGTTTATAAGGAAACTAATGCATATAGTTTATTTAGGTAAATTATCTAATGACACATTCTTTGTATAATGACACGTATGATTGTCCAAACAAATTTTTAAAGTTTTTGCTTTTTAAGGAAGTAAATCATTCTTTTCTTTTTGTTTAAGGAAGTAAATCTTTTTTTTTTTTTTTTTGCAAAACTAGATAATAAAGAAACTAATACATGTAATTTATTTAAGTGAATTCTTATCATACCAAAATTGGACGCATTCTTTATATAATGACACGTAAGATTGTTAAAATAACTCATAATCTGCTTTTCTTTTTACGAGTTTTTTTAAAAAAATATTATGTTCTAGATATTTTATTTAGGTTTTATAGTTTTATTTTGCTTTTGGATTTATTTATTTTTGTTTGTTTTTAGTTTCGGTTATTTTTGTAATATTCAAGTCTACCTTAAATCTAAATTAGGTTTTATATCCGGTTTTATAATTAAAATTTTCAATATTATATTTCAATCATAAAAATTTTACTAAATCATAACGCATAATTTTTTTATTATAGAATTAATAGTAATCTATTTGGACAAATATTGTTTGGGCTTCATATAAGTAAAATATGAAGTTCATTCTATTTGATTTTAACGCGAATATTTTGTTTATATTTAAATTTTATATTTTAAAATAAAATTTTACTATTTTTATAAATTTTGTAATATTAGAAATTCATACTATTTGGTTTTTGATTATAAATATTAAATACTATGATTTAGATATTTGATTTGGTTTGTATTTTTTTTTTTGCTTTGAATTTCATTTTTTTAGTATATTTAAAATATTTCGAGTTTAGATTTTAGTCAATTGAGTTTTATTTATGATTTTAAATTTTTGAATTTTATATTTGAATCAAAATTATTTTACCTAATTATATTATAGATTTTTTATTATTAATTGTAGAATTATCTTTTATTGGTATGACACACATGTCATACCTCTACAGAATATGTCAATTGGATAAAAGCAAAAACCACTATGTGGATCAAGATACTATCAACCCGCTCTCTAGTGCCGATTATGTCTTTATCCAACTCTGCCAAGTATTCATAATTATGGCGGGTTAATAATTATCGATATATACAAAAATATATCTCATCCTAACCTCTAGTTAAGGTGACACTGATAAGCCTTACAAGGCAAGCTTCCCCTAACACCCAGCTAATTAAGTCTCATCTCAACCTTTCACTAAAAAATATAAAAAATATAAGGCAGTTGTTCATGTGAGTGAATCAATATCCGATTTGATGATACTTCTTAACATTTATGTGTAAATATACAAAAAGGGATCATTGTACATGAAATTTAAAACATCCTTAACTATGTAGTTTCATAAAATAAACATCAAACATACAATGTCAAATGACAAAGCTCTATAGTACATGTTGGATATGGGTTAAGCACTCATCCATAAGCTCATTAGAAATATTGCCACCTCATCAAAATATTTTGGTCTAACAAATGGGCCCGCTAAAAAATCAAACGGTCCAGCAGAAAGTCAGCCTTCACACGCTATAAATAGACTATTATCTTCATTTTCATCATCTTATAACCTGTGAAAGCTTCGAGCTACATTTATAAAGCTATAAGTCCGAGCAACATTTAGAAATCACATCAATTGAGGGACTTCCACCTCGTCCATTATGTTCGGCTTCGGTCTTATTATTAATAAAACAGTTTCCGACCACACTTAAAGTTTATGCGGTCTTAGACAAGTTTAGACGGTTTTAAGTGGGTTTAGATGATCCTAAACAATTTTACACAATATTTAACCAATTATCATCTGATTTTAACTTTTATACTTTTTATATACTTTTAAAAATTTATTACATATAACTAAATTTATAAATTCTTTCTTTATAAATGTACGGTTATCAATATTAAAAATACGTAAACTTAACATATTTTGATATCAAATACGGTGCATTGATGAATTTAACTTTTTATTTTGAATATAGTTTTGAGTTCTAAATTTATTTTTAAAACTAAATATATATATATATATATATATCATTTTTTATAAATGTTTAAAATCATTTAATTCCGATTAAACTTTTTAGGCGTTGTCTAATTAACACCTAATGCTTTCTTGGCCAGTAAAGTTATAATTACTTATGATACCAATGTTAAAATTAATAATGTTCCAAACGACAAAACAAAGAAAAACAAAGCCAATAAAAACTACGAATATGTAATTCAGTGAACTGATTTATAATTTATATTGTTTCCATGATTTGCACCCCCAAATTCCCATGAAAAAAAAGCAAATACATTCTAATTTATTCATTATAATTATAGTTGTAGTGACATATGCTTGTATATATTTTACAAAACAAAACTTTGTTCTAAACATTATTCCTCTATTTAGCTTATTAATTATAAAAAGAAAAGAAAAACAAACAGTCGCCTTAGCTAGTAATCTCACATTAATGAAGTGAACTACTTGGAAGAAGAGTTAAGTACACGAACGGGAACAATGGGTATGGAATCCCACCACTCTTTCATTCTCCGGTTACTCTGATCGTTGCTCATGTATTTCCCGACACTCGATGTCATTACAAAGCAGTATATTGTACCAAACATGATGACCAACTTGAACGGCACTACCGCAAAGAAGCTTGCCAACGCTAACATCGACGCCATCACCATGCTTGCATGCTATGATACAAGAGTAAGAGAGAACACACTTTCTAAATAAATAAAAAGATATAAAATTACATATACAGTAGTTACCTTGCTAGCCTTGGAGGTATATATGGATCGCAACTTCATGATGGTGATGTTGACATCTTGCATCAACTGGTGAAGTCTTATTAAGCCATATTGAGCCGACACAATGCTTTCGGTCATTGTTTGGTCGGATTCTGTGCTCACTGTTACCGCATCCTCACTTTTTGTGTGTACCATCTTTTGTCTAGCCTGAGCCATTTTAACCACCACCCATATTAAGCAAGCAGCTATAGCCTTACCAACCCACTCCCTGTAACATAGATTTAGTTTCTTGTTATTAGTGTATATAATATATATACAATCAACTTACACATCTTGATCATATGTTATTCTAAACTCACTTGTAGACGATTAAAATAGTAATGGCTAGAACAAAAAGCGTACGAAACGGCCTTTCCCAATTAAGCACTTCTTTGAACCATGGCAATGCGTCTTGCAATGGGCTCATCAGCTCCTGCAAGATACATCATTAGTATTGTCTAGGTGATCTAAAAAAATTGTTTGCTTTCCATGCATAATTGCACCTGAGAATATAGATTTTTACCATAAGAACTGCTACACTTTCACTAATCCCTTCTTCTTCGAGTTCTGTCGTCGTAGCTTTAGCCTTGTCCATCTCTCTTCCCTCTTCTCTCGATTGATTCACTGCACTATCAAGAGACGCAAGCATTTCTTCTTTATCAATCTCTTTCCCCTTCTCCTTACACTTATCTTCTCCCTCTTCCTTTACTATGTTACCAAGCTGCTCCATGTTCATATTCCTCAATATGGAGCTAGAACTACATGGGTTCCTGGCAGTGCCCACCTTTACACTAATCTGTGCAAGCTCTTCTAGTACGAAGTCTCCTTTGGGAACTTCCTCAAATAAACTGAATATTAGAAACTTTTTTGGATCCGGGGGAAAAATTCTCAGCATTTCACGGGCTGCATGCAACCGTATGATTCCCAAAATTGTTCTGGAATGGATTTCCCATGCTTGCAATGGAGATTCAACATTGTGTTTCTTCAAGAACTGGTGCATTAATTTTATCTCCTTTACAAGCATAAGCCAATGATCTCGTCTCGTTGAGCTTGTCATCTCTGGAAACTCTAAGACAATTCCATCCTCACTAAAAAAAATGCATCAAAAAGGTATATGTGTTATTATAAGTCTTACATATTACACCAATGAGGCAACAATTTACAAGGCTACGAGTTCACATAAAATATTTGTCTAAACAAACAACACTAAATAGAAAGTCAAGAAATACTTATGTCAAAATATTAATGATCACATTCTGGTAAAATGGTTCACGTCGAGAGTACTATATGCAGAAATACTTACAAATCAGGAGACTCGTAGACAATGGCCTTGTCAAAAAGAGGGGCACCCCATGGACCCGTGGAAATAGGCTTTGCAGAACTGTCACCGTCTTTGGTAAGATCCATCTTAAGAGCATTTTCATAGTTTATAATTCCTGCGGCTTCGAAGTATAGTCCATAGTTTGTCAAAGTAAGCCTACCTACAAAAGTCAAGACATTGTGATAAGAAACTAGCAGCCATGACTCTGAATTAAAGTTATATGACATTCATAACATAGGAAAACCAAACCTGGCCAGCTTGTTTCTTTAATATGGCGAACCACTCTATGTGACGCCATTGTTCCTTCAACATGCAATATAATTTCATCAACCGCTAATTCAACCCCTTTAGGTTTTGTCTGCTTTTGCAAATGCTTCATACACCTTGGATTATACCCCCAAAAAAACGAGTTAAAGCAATAAGGATGAAAAAGAAAACATGATTTATACTGAGCCTAAAAACCAACTAAATTACATATAATTACGATAAAATAATTACTTTTGTATTTCTTTGACAAACATATCGTAAGCTGGGAAGTGAAGTTGGTTGCCGGTAGGAGCGGTTAGAGTCTCAAATGTGTATCTTCCGTTGATGGCATCGACAGGGAGAGGAATGATTGAGGCCAAATAGACAAATGCATCTTCACCCACACTTGGTTCATTATCAGCCTCACATGAAAAAGAATTGAGGTGTTATTAATTACTTGCATAAAATCTGATTAGTTTCATGACAAGACAAGAATTTTCTTACGAGAAGCGGCATGATGTCTGAATAAAAAAGAGAGATGTCATCTTGCTCTGGACATGAGGTTGCTTTAATCCACTTGTCTTCACTCTCCTTACCTACTGCTTCCTTTGAACACAAGTAATTAAAGTAAAACATGCATTAAAATCCAAGAAGTTAATTAAGTGATCATCAAGTCTCAATTCAGGTTTGAAGATTGGGTACCAAATGAGACTTATTGTCATCATCTGCATGAGGTTGTTGCCAAGCAAGCATCATATCGAACGTGAGACGAGTAAAGGAACCATCTTTAATTCTCTCAGGTAAGCTTTGATCACAGACCCGACTGATCGCCTTTGAGTTGCAAAATTCAACAAACTTCCTCGAGTAAGTACCTTCGGTTCCAGGCTTCCATTGACATTCAAACTCTTCCACCAATTCATCAATGGTTAACTCTAGTTCCCTGAGACATAAATTATCACAAATTCTCAAACGTAACCACAACATCACTATTCCAAATTAAAAACCGATGCTATTCTTTTGACTTAACCAGCAAGGCAACGAACCTCCCATAAAAAATATGCTCATTTTGGTTATACGATCTGAATAAAAATGAAATCACATACACTATTTTGTTTTCCACACTTAATTTTCAGTGTCAACGATCAATAATCTTATATGAATCAAAACAAAGATCTGCAAATATGTATATATAGCCATGGGTAGAAGAAATATACTGTGAGCATCGGAGAACGACGTCGTTAGCAATGGAGGACAAGTGCTTCATTTTCCTCATCGTCTTCTTCCTCTAGTGATCTGTTTTGGCTGTCTTTGCTTTTCGCAATCGGTTTTGGTGACATTGATTGATTGATTGATGATGTATAGAAAAAAACACGTTCACTGGCTACTTCTGCATATGCCATGTGGCATTCCCATGCAAATAGGCGTAGACTGAGAATCGTTTATAAACCGAGGTCGTTTCAAGACTGAAGGAGCAGAAAAAATATTGGGCATCTAAATGAAATCCCCCTTGAAAATTGTTGGACCCAGCCCGTTATACCGGCCCATAGAAACGAGTACATGAAAGCGTTACTTTTGGAGCAAATCAGAGCTGTTTGAAACATAGGGCCGACTGCGCGAAATACGAGCACCGGAAGAGAAAATGGCGGAGGAGACGATTCTAGGATTTCTGCAGAACAACGAAGCAATCCCAGATTCCGGTAAATTCGCCGCGGAACACAACCTTGACCACGATGAAGTCGAAAATATCATCAAGAGCTTACAGGGTTTTCGCTACATCGAAGCTAAGGTACCAGCAATTGGACATCCTCTATTCAGCTAAACATTCAAGTTGAATTTGGTTTGCTGAGAAGTATAATCAGGGATCTATGTGTTTTGAGTTTTTAGGTTGTGGGAGTTAGTGATTAATAGATAAGCATTGTTGCACTGTGTTGTGCAGAAGCTTAGACGGGAAACATTCGTTTTGACTGATGAAGGGAAGAAATATGCTGCGGAAGGGTCGCCAGAGTTTCACTTTTTCTTGGCTGTTCCTGCGGAAGGTAGCATATCCAAAGATGAACTCCAGGTGATCTTATCTTGCGATTCATGGTTCTTCTAATTTCTTTTATCTTCACTGACGGGTGTAAATTTCTTGCTGTTTCAGAAAAAGCTTGATCCCTCTGTATTCAGCATTGGAAGTAAACAAGTTGCAAAAAAGAAGTGGGTGGTAATGGGAAAGCAAGTCTCTAGGAAGGTATCACTGTTCATGTTTGGTTATGCACTGATTTGTCTTCTTCTCCTTTATAGAATTGAATTGGCATTGCCTCCATTGATTCGTCCAAGGAGTTTTGTGTTTGAAATGAGTTAAAGTTGTATTATTTTTCTGCATCTATTTAGTCTCAATCATAAGTTCTGAACCATTTTGTTGTAGGTTCAACATGTTGAAGATAAAGTGAAGGAATTGCTTTTACAAATACAGGAAGGACTGGTTTGTTTCATCTCATTTCAGAACAATTATGTAGAATTCTAATCCAGCTTTATAATTCATGTGACCAAGTTGGCCTTTCTCACCTTCAGGAAATAGACCAAGAAAGTCTCGATTCTCTCAAAGCCAGGAAACTCATACTACCACAGTAACTAACTGCGCTTTCATTCGTAAATTGTTTCTTTTGGGAGACATTATTTAACACTTCCCTCCTTTCTTCGTAGGACATGGACGGGCTATTCTGATGTAAAGAAAGGTCCCAATTATGCTCCCAAAAGGAAGAATTTCACCACTGATTTGACTCGAGAAAATCTACAAAAGTGTGCACTACTCCTTGTGTTTGTTTTTGACTTATTAATTATATAGTGAAAATATGAAAAGAAATCGGTACTCACATGCAGCTGGAAAGAGTTAGAATTCAAGGAGTATAACTTCAATGCTAAGGGACAGCCTGTTGATGCGGGGCATCTCCACCCCCTTCTAAAGGTACTTAAACGTAGGTACTTAAACGTTGTTGAAAGCCTTTACTTCAAGCACAATGTGTCTTAGTGTTTTGTAGAATTCATACTGAAATATAGTTTACTTGATGGTTACCTTTTCTGTTGGAGAAATTTGGAGTAACCAGCTTTTCATAGCCTATTATTTTATTTTCTAATTATTTTTCAGGTGCGGAAGCAGTTGAAAGACATATTTTGTCAGATGGGGTGAGACTTTTACGATGTTACTACTATTTCTTCATTTTTCTCTGATACCGCGAAATAATGATTTTTTCAGCTTTATCTGGTCGTCACAGGTTTGAAGAGATGCCAACAAACAATTTTGTGGAGAGCAGGTATTATATCAATTAGATGTCTAAATCTCTTTTGATACGATCTATCATTATCAAAGCACCTCATGCAAACCTATCAACCTTTTTTCACAATCGATCTAGTTATTCAGAAATGATGTTTGGATATCTTAAGCTTTTTTTGTGAAGACAAAGGGACTTCTCTTTTCTGTTCATTCGTTAATCACAACCTTTTTCTTCTGCCTTGTAGCTTCTGGAATTTCGATGCTCTGTTCCAGCCTCAGCAGCACCCTGCTCGTGACTCTCATGACACCTTCTTTCTAAAAGGTTTCAATTCTTATATCCTCAGTCACTGATTTTGTCTCGTGAACAATTCTCTCTCAGCTAGGTTTATGACATCTCAACAGCATTCGAACTCTTAATCGTAATATGTGAATATTTGATTGTAGCTCCTTCGACGACAAGGGAATTACCTGAAGATTATGTTGAAAGGGTGAAACAAGTTCATGAGTGTGGTGGATACGGATCACGAGGGTAACAACTTGTTTTGATGCTTATTACCTCTGATAGTAGTCAACTAAAGCTTTAATACCCCATCATGAAGTACAGGTATAATTATGAGTGGAAAAGAGAAGAAGCTAACAAAAATCTTCTCCGTACCCACACAACGGCGGTCTCATCTAGGATGCTTTATGCACTCGCAAAGGTCTGAGTCTGACTATATTTTACTTTATCCTCCCAATCTCAATCCATTAATTTGTCTCACGGATCATTATTCTTGGTTTATTTTGACTGGTGAGTAACTAAAGTGGGGGTTGGAATGTTGATTTTAGAATCAAGGCTTTGTTTCTTTGGCATCTTACACATATCATACATAGTTGCCTGACCAAAACATCATTGCATGTCTAAAGCTGTGCCTATACGCATATGTGCACCATAGTTTCGGTAGTATATTCATTTTATCGCGTACTGTAGAAACCTTTCGCTCCCAAGAAGTACTTTTCTATAGACCGTGTCTTCAGAAACGAGGCTGTTGACAGAACACATCTGGCAGAGTTCCATCAGATTGAAGGTAATTGCACTAGCTAATGAAATTTTACAGTTGGAGAATTTCACAGTCTGAAAATGCACCGAAATTTTCTGTAAAAGTTTCTTTCATTTTGCACAGGTTTGGTCTGTGATCGTGGGCTTACATTAGGTGATCTCATTGGTGTATTACAGGACTTCTTCTCACGATTAGGTGAATTCTTTTATTACTTCTCCTACTTGCTCTTTATTTTGATGCTTCAGAGTCACTTAGGAGAAAATGAAGGCTTATGCAATTATACTTTTACAGGGATGTCGAAGCTGCGTTTCAAGCCTGCCTACAACCCATACACTGAACCAAGCATGGAGATTTTCAGGTAAATTCAAACAAATGATCATCTCTAAATATGCAAACAGAAGAACAGACGCTAAATATATTGTGTCTGCTGATTTTATCAGCTACCATGAAGGTCTAGGGAAATGGGTAGAGATTGGAAACTCTGGCATGTTCAGACCCGAAATGCTACAACCAATGGGTCTTCCAGAGGATGTTCGAGTCATTGCATGGGGTCTCTCTCTTGAAAGGTACAATCGAAGATGATTAATAGACTTTAGGGACATCTTTTTTATCACTTAGAATAGCTGATTCTTTCTGATGTTGCGTTCATAAACAGACCAACAATGATCTTATACGGCATTGGCAACATTCGCGATCTGTTTGGACATAAGGTACATGATCTTACTTCTTACTACAACCTCTCAGAAGAAGCAATACTAGTTCTCATTGGGTTATTGTAATTGGTTTTAAACAGGTGGATCTTGATCTCATTAAACGGAATCCGATCTGTCGCATTGGAATAGAGTCAAATTGATTTGGATATGGGACAGATTCCTTGATACCGTTTATGCTACGGGGATCAAACTTCTCTACAAGACATGCAAAGTGCTATACACAATCTATGATCCTGCAGTTTTACTTTTAAACTCGTATATCATCAGTTGAAGATTTTTCTTTTTTTTGGGGTCCTAGTTGAAGATTATATCAACTTGTTTTTATAAGACATTAAAGAGTGAAGATTTTCGTTTTAATACTATTTAGTTAAGGCTAATTCACACATTTGTTTGGTTATAATTATGCGTTAAATGTACAGCTCTAATTTTACGAACTAATAATTATGCTCATTTGTCCTCTACTTCCGGAGAGTCGGAGATGGTCTCCTGAGCTCGAAGTTAACTTTGTTTCTCAGGGTCAAGACCAGCTTCGTTTCTCTCCACTTTATTTCTCACTCTCCTGAGCTCGAAGTTAACTTTGTTCCAGTGAGTAGCTAAAGAATCTATTAAAGTATTATAGAACTTCATGATTACTTAAAAAGCTATATTTTCAATGTGATTATATCATTTCATGTAAACTTTCTTGATGTTATCTGGGAAGCTCAATGGGATATTGAAGCGGACAGATAATTGTTCTTCGCAAGTAACCGTAGTTTGGACGTAGTATATCAATGTTATATTTGAGCATCATTGGGAAGTCGGCAATCATTTCGCTTAGTTGATGGATTCAGATCCCTAGCGATATGTAGTCTCATGTTGGGTTCTAGCTTCGTGTCTATGATGCATCCAAGGAGAGCTGGATCCCTCGCGATACCTTTACTTCTCTAATGGTGGCAAGTTAGCTATTAGCGGTTGCGTTGGTGGTTTTTCCAGAATATTTTTTTTCCCCAGAATATTAAAACGGATGCAAACTCTACTGAGTTAAAAGCAAAGGAACATGCTACATCAATAGTGTTCTTTACTATTTGACCTACACTCATCATCTTTATCTCAGTGGGAGTTATTGATTTAAGGATTTTAATGTATTTTTACGATTTTCAATCTCCCAATTCCATTGATCTCATTATATGTGTTATTTCACATGAGAAGTCAAACAACATATTCTCGTCTAGTATAATATGAAAGGTACAATCTGAATGCAATACCCACTCATCTTTTGAGTATTTTATACTCATTGTAAGTACCATAGGCTCTTGCTCTTGAGCTATGGTAGCTGAATTATTCGATTTCTTGTTCTTTTTTTGTAGGCAATCTTTATTAAAATGCCCTTCTTTTCCACACACACCCAACACTTTAATCTTTGATTAAGAGGACTACCCTTCCGTAACTTGAATCATGTTCATTTTCCCTTCCAGCTGTTCTTTTCTTCTAACTTCTTACCAAACTTACCATGATTGACATATAAGCTCTTTGCCTCTGATCTTAACTTCCGCAGCAAAGCTCCTTAGCTCAATTTATTTTGCATGAGCCGAATGTCAAAGTCTCCTTGCTTTTTTCCTACTTCATTGTGTGCACCGGTGAATCATACTACTCTAATAAATGTGACAAAACCTGCACAACCTGATTTTCACTGAAACCTCGATATTTAGGCTACTTAAATCGTCTACTAATCTCAAGAACATATCCATATTCTTTTCAATACTTTTTTGCTTCTTCATCTTAAAACTTGTAAACCTTTGTTTGAGATAATTATGTTTTTGTGAAGAGTCTTCGTTTGGTAATCATCTTCCAAAGCTTTCCAAACACATGTTCCCATATTAAGTTCATTGCTCTGGCGTCTCTATCCTTTCTCTATCAGCTTGATCTTGTCCTTAGATCATCCTTGCCTTATGTGAGTATATTTGTCTGTGGTTTCTCTGATTACATGTCCTAGACCTTGAAGCTCCATCTGCATCAACATTTGAAACTTCCACATCCCGAAATACCCTTTTCCATCAAACTTCTCCATTTCAAAACGTTGAATAGTCTCCATTGCGATATTTCAAGAACCTTGGACCGCAGTCTTATTTTACTCGGAACACTTCTTGATCCGAGAAACTTGATCACGATCGCAAACGGTCACTTGATAGTCATCTTTTCACCTTAAACCTAGTTCTCTGATACCACTTGTTAAGATTTTAGCTTACAGATTAAATGCTAACTAATCTTTATCGTGACTTAGATTTCAGGTTTCAACTAAATGTGTTATGCGAGTTGAATGAGAAATGAAATGAAATGAAATGAAATGCAAGAACATCGCAAAATGTTACCCATGCTACTATCTTAGGATGGAACGAAACCATCATGTATCCACTATGATCTACAACTGAATACACCAATCACTAACTCAATTGTTCCGTGATCACAACTATAATATGATTAGCTGAATAATTCATTAGATGAGTGAAATACAATATTTATACTAGTACTACAAGAGATACTTAGGTCTAAGCTATTGAATACTATATCCTTCCCTTATATACATTCTACACGCCCCCTCAAGATGGAGGGAGTTAAGTCACTCAAATCTTGTTGTTTAGCTCAATGAATTCTGGTCTTGGTAGAGGTTGTTGGATCTCCTAGGATCTAAGGTTTGATATATTGAAATCAACCAACCTCGTTCTTACCTTAAACTGGCAGCGGAATGAAATGGTGAACGAGATCAGTGGAGCAACGCAGGTGCCTTGCCTCTACCAGATACACACGCACACAAGCTGGAAACGGGATGTTAGTGCCGGA
Organism: Orychophragmus violaceus; assembly: GCA_030180135.1. Lineage (NCBI taxonomy): Eukaryota > Viridiplantae > Streptophyta > Magnoliopsida > Brassicales > Brassicaceae > Orychophragmus > Orychophragmus violaceus. Next base: position 27,002,550 of record CM058239.1, read on the forward strand.
TCAATAGGAATCCTCTGTTTCGGGTGTTTCTGCTTTTCTCTCTGAGAAAAACTCGACGGCTCGCGTTTTAGGTCGAGACTACTAAGTTTTATTCGACCTAAAACACACTTAACGGGCCAGACTTGATTAAGTCATATTTCGAAAAGCCTTTCCGAAAACTCGAACTGTGTCGACCGACACACAAGCTGTGTCGATCGACACAACACCATATTTTAGATAATAATATGTATCCAATACACATTAATGTGATCATTGCCATAATGATCATTCCCATGTCGTAGCTTCCAGTTTGCTTAGGTGTGTGACCCTATAGGATCATATAATACTGGCAGTGAGTCTACAACTTACAGATTGCAAGAGGCTTCTAGCAAAACATTGCAACCGCCCAGTATTATACGAATGTCTGATCTCGACACACAACTATCATCAGGAGTGAGTACAAGTGTGATTTCAGGACACTATCCCAACAATCTCCCACTTGTACTGGAATCATCAATTCCTATAATCCTTTTGTCTCTATATCTCGATTTGGCATAAGGCAAGATTGGTGTCATCCTTATTAAGCCAACATCGTGTTTATCGAACTCCTGATCTCATATTGAACATTACAAACAACTGAACTACAGTTCGTTTGAGTGCGGCCACACATTTTTCTCAGTATTAAATCTTCGATAGGCCCTGAGATATTTATCTCCCGTTATTCAGGAGGGACAAATCCCATCTTGTTCCATCCCTATTTCAACGCACACTTCATAATATACTTGAACAGTGCCGTTATAGTCGCCAGTTACGGGTCGACGTTTGACAAAGTCAAAGTGTACCAATTCATATGCAAGAAAGCATGATGAACTCAGGTCTAAGGACTACACTCTATAGTCGTAATGAGAACCTCTCATGACACAGATATAACTATCCTGGAGACTTCTTATTAGCGGGTCATGTCCGATCATATGTTCACCAACATATATCTATGTGACTGACTGTGATACTCATATCATTGACTCCATGAAACTTAGTCAACAGTCACCTCACAAGCTAGTCTCTCGCGGTTGTCAGTGTCCCACTTTGACAGCCTCGACTAGGGACAGAACATAATTTATGTCATATATAACTCATAGGGTTTCATGATCAAGTCCTCAACTTGATGACCTATAATATGTCATAAACTTATTTTGGGACCATTATTTAAATCACAATAAATAATGCTGAAATCAAATTTCATTAAACATATCCAAAAGAATGTTTACAAGAGCGTCTTATTATAACTAAAATGAAACTAAAACTCCCACTAGAATCAAGATTACATCTTAAGATCTCTAATGCCTACAGCAGTCGTATGACTCTCATGCTTAGGCCTTTGGGAGTGACTTAGTCAGAGGATCAGCGACATTCTCGTCTGTCAAAACTCGGCTGATCTTCACATCTCCTCTATTGACGATATAACGAATCAGGTGATATATCCTCTCTACGTGTTTGGACTTCTGGTGTGACCTGGGTTCTTTCGCCTGAGCAATGGCTTCGTTGTTGTCACAAAACAAAGCCACTGGCTCCAAGATACTAGGAACCACACCTAGTTCAGTCATGAACTTCTTGATCCAAACAGCTTCCTTTGCCGCTTCTGAAGCAGCAACATATTCAGCTTCCGTCGTGGAATCAGCTACGGTATTCTGCTTAGAGCTCTTCCAGCTCACTGCACCGCCATTTAGACAGAAGACATATCCAGATTGTGATCGGAAATCGTCTCTGTCCGTCTGAAAAATCGCATCGGTGAATCCATTCACCACAAGTTCTTCACTTCCTCCATACACCAGGAACTTATCCTTAGTATGTCTCAAATACTTGAGAATATTCTTGACAGCTGTCCAGTGAGCTTCACCTGGATCAGATTGGTATCTACTCGTCATGCTTAACGCGTAAGCTACATCTGGACGAGTGCAAAACATGGCATACATAATAGATCCTATTGCAGAAGCATAAGGAATCCTATTCATGCGCTCCCGCTCAGCATGTGTCACCGGACACTGCTTCTTGCTGAGACCAATGCCATGAGACATCGGTATGAAGCCTTTCTTGGAATCATGCATCCTGAATCTGTGCAACACCTTATCAATATAAGTGTCCTGGCACAATCCAATCAGCCTGTTCACTCTATCTCTGTAGATTCTGATTCCAAGAATGTACGCCGCTTCTCCCATGTCTTTCATGGAAAAACAACTTCTGAGCCAAGTCTTAACTGACTGAAGCAGCGGAACGTCATTACCGAGGAGGAGTATGTCATCGACATACAGTACAAGAAACGCAATTCTGCTCCCATTAGTCTTCTTGTAAACACATGGTTCCTCTTCGTTCTTGATGAAACCAAATTGTTTTACTGCTTCATCAAAACGAAGATTCCAACTCCGTGATGCTTGCTTCAATCCATAAATGGATTTATGAAGCTTGCATACTTTCCCAGCGTTCTTAGGATCTACAAAACCTTCAGGCTGTGTCATATACACATCCTCTTCCAGAATACCATTCAAGAATGCGGTTTTGACATCCATTTGCCAAATCTCATAGTCATAATGAGCGGCAATCGCTAGAAGAATCCGAATGGATTTAAGCATAGCGACTGGGGAATAGGTTTCATCATAGTCAATACCATGAATTTGCTTGAAACCTTTAGCCACCAACCTCGCTTTGTAAATCTGTACATTGCCATCCACGTCAATCTTCTTCTTGAAGATCCATTTACACTCAATGGCTTTTGCACCATTAGGTAAATCGACCAAGGACCATACTTGGTTTTCTGACATGGATCCCATTTCGGATTTAGAGGCTCCAAGCCACTTTTCGGAGTCCGGGCCCATCATTGCTTCCGCGAAGGTCGCTGATTCGTCACTATCAATGATCATCAGATCATTTTAATTGGTCACGATAAATCCATAGTATCTCTCGGGTTCGTGACGGATCCTTCCGGATCTGCGAACTTCAGGCTCCACAGGCGCCGGTTCCACAGAACTTTGTGGATCCAACTGCTGCTCCTCCTCAGCAGGTTGAGCAGTCTCCTGTGCATCTCGAATTTCTTCAAGATGTACTTTACTCCCACTGTTTTTCTTAGAGAGAAACTCCCTCTCAAGAAAAGAACAGTCCCGAGCAACAAATACTTTGTTCTCAGATTGGTTGTAAAAGTAGTATGCCTTGGTTTCCCTAGGATAACCAACGAAGTAGCATTTGTCTGATTTGGGTGCAAGCTTGTCAGAGATTAAACGTTTGACATAAGCCTCACAACCCCAAATACTCAGAAAAGACAGACTAGGAATATTCCCAGTCCACAGTTCATGTGGTGTCTTTTCCACTGATTTAGACGGTACCCTATTTAGTGTAAACGCAGACGTTTCTTGAGCGTATCCCCAAAAGGATAATGGAAGATTTGAATGACTCATCATAGACCGAACCATATCCAATAAGGTTCGATTCCTCCTCTCTGACACTCCATTCCATTGGGGTGTTCCAGGAGGAGTGAGTTGTGAAATAATTCCACACTCGCTCAGATAGTCGCTGAACTCTTGACTCAAGTATTCTCCTCCGCGATCCGATCGCAGAACTTTGATACTTTTGCCAAGTTGGTTCTGTACTTCATTCTTGAATTCCTTGAATCTATCAAAGGATTCTGACTTGTGTCTCATCAAATAGACATAGCCATACCTACTGAAATCATCAGTGAAGGTAATGAAGTACTTGTAATTTCCTCTGGCAACGGTACTCATCGGCCCACATACATCAGTGTGAACAAGGCCCAATAAATCACCGGCCCTTTCATTTGGTTTGTTGAAAGGGGCTCTAGCCATTTTGCCCATCAAACAAGATTCGCATTTCTCACATGATTCAAAATCAAATGAGCCCAGAAACCCATTCCGATGGAGCCTTTGGATGCGTTTCTCATTGATATGGCCCAAACGACAATGCCATAAGAAAGTCGGGTTTTCGTCATTGGACTTAAACCGCTTTGTATTTATGTTAAAGACATGCATTTCTTGGTTTAAAACATATAACCCATTATCTAATGGGGCGCTACCATAATACGTACCATCACGATTAAAAGAACAAACTTTATTCTTAACAGCAAAATCAAAACCTTCCAAATCCAAAACGGAAACTGAAATTATGTTTCTGCTAATCGCAGGTACAAAGTAGCAATTATTCAAAGTTAAAACCATGCCCGAAGGTAAAGACAACTCGTAAGTGCCTATGGCCCGTGCAGCAACCCTAGCTCCATTCCCGACCAGTAGCACCACTTGTCCTTTCTTCAGCGTTCTACTGTTTCTTAGTGCCTACATATTAGTACAAATATGAGCACCGCAGCCGGTATCCAATACCCACGAAGTAGAACTAGAAGATATAACATTAAGTTCGATAACATAAATACCTGAGTCATACGCATCATACGTCTTCTTCAGCTTCTTGTAATCTTCCATTAACTTCTTGCAGTCTCTCTTCCAATGCCCTAACTGCTTGCAGTAGTTGCATTTATCCTCAGGAGAAGGCCCGGATTTGGGCTTCGGCTTGGGCTTGTCCTGACTCTCAGTCTGGAAAACTTGGGCCTTTCCCTTATCCTTCTTAAGTTTCTTAAACCTTTTACCCCCTTGTACCATCAGTACACTGGGAGTTGCCTTCTTGAGATTCGGCTCTGCTGTCTTTAGCATGCCGTGCAACTCAGTCAATGTCTTAGTCATGTTTTGCATGTTGTAGTTCATGATGAACTGATCAAAACACGACGGTAATGACTGCAGAATCATGTCAGTGGCTAGCTCCTGGCTAATGGCACAGTTCAGTTTCCCCAGGTTATCAATTTAACCCATCATGTTAAGTACATGAGGACTCACTGGACTGTCCTTAGCCAGCTTGCAATCCATGAGAGATTTAACCTTCTGGTATCTCTCTGTGCGAGCTTGCTCCTGAAACAAAGCTTTCAGGCTGTTAATCATCTCAATGGGTGACATCACGTTCTCATATTGCTTCTGCAGCTCAGAGTTCATAGTCACCAGCATTAGACAATTAACATCTTTGACATCAGTTGAATGCTTATCCCAAGCATTCTTTTCTGTCTGCGGGGCATTGGAACGTGGCCTCTCGGGGAGAACTCTTTCAAGGACATATTCCTTGTTCTCCTGCCTGAGAACTATTCTCAGGTTCCGATACCATTCCAAGAAATTAGATCCATTTAACTTGTCCTTCTCAAGGACGGATCTTAGTGAGAAAGTGTTGATGTGAGTTGAGACAGACATAGCTGTAATTAAAAGAGGTAGAGGTTTTAGTTATAATGCTCAAGAATTGAGAATTCTTATCTAATAAGAAAACTCGCATTGTATTCAAAACTATGTTTCCTCAGATGAATACCATGGGCCAAGATCCTCAGATGACTAAAATTCGAGTGGGCGACTCGCCGTTACTCAAACTTTAGTTATCTAGGTAAGCAAATCATTGCTAATTGTACCCAGTACAACTCTTGGTCGCAGATGAGACAAACTATGTCTTATCCACTCTGATGTCTCTAGGCCCTAGCCCAGTCAAGTAAAACCAATCTCTTCTGTCTTGTGATTACTGATAGTTGCACTGCAAGTCTATCAATGATCACCTGTATTACTCATGTTGCTGTGGATACCAAGGACTCCAAGGATATCCAACAACAACACGAGTCTTGACAGTAGACAAGATCGGGCAAGACATCAAGATCACTTGATATTTAGTTGAGGAAAAAAATTATTTAATCTTGATGTATATCCAATATACATTCAAGAAGTTATTAATTTAATTAAAACATTCAGTTTTATTAAGTTTATGTTCTTCTAGAACTTTAGGATTTAAATTTGATCTGGTATATGCAAATTTATGGTCCAACCAGTAATTTTGCGACTGGTGTGTCGATCGACGCCAACCATTGGCATTGGTCGACACAACACAATTTAAACCGTTCTCCGATAACCTGTCAAACCGGATCGAATTCCTTTCACCAATTCAATATAATTGAACCGGTTCGGTTTAACGGTCCATGTCGATCGTCACACAACTCTGTGTCGATCGACATCACCAAACCAGAACCAAATTGGTTAATTAAAATTAACCGAGCGAAATAACCGGTTCAATCCAATTGAACCGATCTATCTAATCGCTTTGCCTATGTCGACCGACACACCCAGTGTATCGATCGACACAGCAGTTTTTGCTCTGTATCGACCGACACACGCTTTGTGTCGATCGACACTCTGCGACAAACCTTAAATATTTTACGCGTTATCGCGGCGTGTCTACCGAGACACGCCTTGTGTCGATCGACACAGTGCGTTTTCAACAATTCATCGTTTTTCAACAGGAACAAAAAACCGAGAATAAAACCTTGAAAACACAATTTAGCATGCAATGATCAATTCAACAAACTCAATTTTCGAATTAATTGCATCAGATTCAATAGTCTAAACCCTAACAACGCTCTGATACCACTGTTGGATCTCCTAGGATCTAAGGTTTGATATATTGAAATCAACCAACCTCGTTCTTACCTTAAACTGGCAGCGGAATGAAATGGTGAACGAGATCAGTGGAGCAACGCAGGTGCCTTGCCTCTACCAGATACACACGAACACAAGCTGGAAACGGGATGCTAGTGCCGGATCAATGGGAATCCTCTGTTTCTGGTGTTTCTGCTTTTCTCTCTGAGAAAAACTCGACGGCTCGCGTTTTAGGTCGAGACTACTAATTTTTATTCGACCTAAAACACACTTAACGGGCCAGACTTGATTAAGTCATATTTCGAAAGCCTTTCCGAAAACCCAAACTGTGTCGACCGACACACAAGCTGTGTCGATCGACACAACACCATATTTTAGATAATAATATGTATCCAATACACATTAATGTGATCATTGCCATAATGATCATTCCCATGTCGTAGCTTTCAGTTTGCTTAGGTGTGTGACCCTATAGGATCATATAATACTGGCAGTAAGTCTACAACTTACAGATTGCAAGAGGCTTCTAGCAAAACATTGCAACCGCCCAGTATTATACGAATGTCTGATCTCGACACACAACTATCATCAGGAGTGAGTACAAGTTTGATTTCAGGACACTATCCCAACAGAGGTTTCATTAGAGCAGCTGCGAATTGATCCTTTGTGGAGACGTGGATGACCCTCAATGCTCCGGAATGAATGTTGTCACAGATGAAGTGATAATCAAGTGCTAGGTGTTTCATTCTCAAATGGAATACTGGATTTGCAAAGAGGTAGGTATCTCCCACATTATCACAGTAAATCACAGGTGGTGAAGGTAAAGTGATGCCAAGTATGTGAGTAGAGAGCATACTCAGCGCAGTTTTGAAGCGGTGATGATCCGATACAAGATATATGTATTGGTGGAGATGAAATCATATGTGTTGTTAGCCCAATCTGCGTTGGAGTATGCGTGAAGTGTCAACGGAGTATCAACTCGTAAGATTATACCATGAGAGGATGTGCCCGCTAAGTAACAGAGCACTCTTTTTTCAGCCTGCCAATGCGCGTCTGTCGGTCGGTGCATGATTTTCGAGAGACGGTTTACCACATATCCAATATCCGGATGTGTGAAGGTTAAGTACTGAAAACTGCCAATAACCACCCGGTACTGCTGCGCATCGTCTAGTACTGTACATGAATGGATATAGAGTCGCGGTGATGGTGCCATCCGAGTAGTCACCGGTTTTGCGTCAAGCATGTTTTTTTCCGTCAACAAATCTATAATGTATTTCCTCTACATCAAATGCAAGCCTCTCGATGTTCTTGTCACCTCAATGCCTAGGAAGTATGTCATATCAGTGGGATTCTTCAGTGAGAAAAGATTTCCTAGCGCGGAAATGAATCCATTAATCATGGCATTGTTGTTACCAGTTACAAAAATATCGTTGACATACACCAGTGTAGATTAGTGAGGCTCCATTAATGTAGACGAAGACTGATGTATCAACTAGGGAGTTGCTGAAACCCAGATCAGGCATGTATGTTTTTAGTTCCTGATACCACGCTCTCGGTGCTTGTTTGAGCCCATACAACGCTTTCCGCAAGTGACACACATAGTTCGGTCTATCTTTATCAAACTGGAAGCTCATCTCCTCAAACTGCACATGGCGAGACGTATACATGCGACCAGTGGTGATGTCCAGACATAAATACGCACTCTGAGTTAAAGAGTAACCCATCAAAACACAAGGTATTGAACGATCATCAAGCTTGTGTTGCGCGTAAGGACACAGCCACAGAAAACACAGGCTTCCAAAGACATGCAACTTCAAGTAGTTCGCTTTTTGATTAAACAACTTCATATAGGGAGAATCATTGTTTAACACAGCCGTACGCATCCGGTTGATTAAGTAGACTGTTGTACCAAAAGCATATGGCCAATACTTCTTAGGAACAAAGGCTTGATGAGGTAATGTGAGACCGGTCTCAACAATGTGGCGATGTTTTCGTGCTGATATACCGTTGTGTTGTAGCGTATGTGGTGGTGATGTTAGGTGTGATATACCATTGGACATGAGAAACTCTTTGAATGACATAAACTCACCGCCAATATATGTATACAATATGCCAATCTTGCCTCCAAACCAGTTTTCCACAAGCTTTGTAAACGACATGAAGACTGCTTTGACTACTGATTTTTGTCGCAGAGGATATATCTAGGTATACCTCGTGTAATGATCAACCAAGACCAAATAGTACTTGAAGTTTTCAGCTGAAACAATAGGCGACATTCAAACATATGAATATATATATATATATATATATATATATATATATATATATATATATATATTGAAGAGGGTTGTTGGACAAGATTGTGTCTGAATAAAAAGGAAGTTTATGGCTTTTATTGATGAGACAATGAGAACAAGAATAATCTTTAAAAGAAGCAGAACAAGGTAATGAAAACTTGGAAATAATAGATTGCAAGTGATGGATGGCCAAGTCTTGAATGCCATGATGGTAGGGATGCTTTTGGTGAGGGTGAGACGAATAGGGAGACAGTGTTTGCGGAGGTGGCTGGCCACTCATACATCTCATTTTTAGTTATCCCTTAGAGAAAGCGGACCCCTGTTTCTAAATCCTTCACCTAAAAATGCGCAGGAAAGAATTCAACAAAAACTTGATTAGTGTTGCACAAAGGGTAAACAGAAATAAGGTTCTTATGAACATTAGGAACATATATGACATCATTCAAGGATAAAGAACGAGATTGGGTAAAAGTAAGGTAGAACTCGTATGCGATATTCGAATATTTGTACCATCATCGATTGTAACCTCATCCTCACCATTGTAATGATGATGCATTGACAGATTGCTCAAATCCGAGGTGAGGTGGTGTGTAGCTCCGCTGTACAGGAGCTAAGGATTAGCAATTGACGAGGATGGTCTTGTGACCATATTTGCACGAGGTTCCCAATTGTTGTGGTTGCTTGTATATGGCCTCGGAGATGCATCATACATGTTGGTGCTGAGTTGAAGTATAGAGCATTTTGCGCGCATTGTGACCGTGAATGCCACAGATATGACAGTGGCCTTGGTATCCACGTGATGGCGAGTAGCTTGGACGAGATTGGAACTGATGTTGTTTCCAATTCTATGACTGCCTGGTGTGAGACTTCTGCTGGAAATTGTTACTGTTGTGGCAATGGTTTTGAGCCTGTCCACGAACATTAGCAACATTCGCAGTGACCGGTACCATGACTGCAATGGTGTTTGTGGCTGTTTGAAGCATGACCTCCTGGTTAAAGAATTTTTTGTGGATCTCTTTTAGCGAAGGATATGTGTCACGACCATAGATCTGATCTGCAACAATCTTATACTCCTCTAGAAGACCTTCTAGGATGTACTCCACTTGGTCTTCATGGTCGAGAGCTTAGTTGAGTATAGACAATTGGTCAAACGTGTTGTTAGACCCTGGAAGTAGTCATTGATAGGCTTAGATCCCATCGTCCACATCTTGATATGTTGTCGGAGTTGCAAAACATGACCACAACTCGGCTTCGCGTATGTTTCAGTAAGAGTTTCCTAGATCTTTGTCGATGTTGTCTTCGTAGAGAGAAGTGGTTGGACAGTAACGGATATCGATCCCAATAGAACACTGTAAACAAGGCGATCTTGCCTCCTCCGCATGGTGAGTGTTTTATTGACAGAGACGACACCAGCATCGGTAACAGTCGGTGGTGGATAAGTCATCGAACCATCGACATAGCCCTCAAGATCATAGCCTTCCAGAAGCGCAAGGACTTGTCTGCTCCACATCAAAAAGTTTGATGCCGTAAGTTTGGTAACGTTCAACATGTTGACATTGAGGATGTTTTGTGTGTCAGAGACAGCCACAGTTTCATTGGTTGACGCCGCCGAGCTCGATATGGTGGTGTCTAAAAACAGAGAAAAACAGAGAAGAGGGGTTTTGAATTTAGGCGGCCGAAAGTTTTTGGAGATTAGGTATCTAGGGCTCTGATACCATGTAATATGATTGGCTGAATAAGTCATTAGATGAGTGAAATAAAATATTTATACTAGTATTACATGAGCTATTTAGGTCTAAGTTATTGACTACTCTATCCTTTCCTTATATACATTCAACAACAACTACCTCCGAGGAAAGCTCTTGCGATTAATCGGAGTCGATTCTACACCGACGAGAGAACTAGAGAACACACCATGACACATCGTGGAATGGTTCAACTTGAGCAACCCCAATAAACATGTCGCTGATCGTACAAAGCAAAGAATCACAGCTAAACCACGCGTCAATCTTCTCTCTTCTCCTCTTTCTATGTATTTTCCGTTAAACTTTATAACAGCTTCAACAAATCATCTCACGATCTTATGTAGGAGACAGCTTCACGAGTTTAATGTACCGGTATAGTAGTATGATAAATAAAAATGTTATATCACCAAAACACTAACACCAAGGAATCAATGTTCACAAGAAACACAAACCCTGACCTCAATATGCAAAGAATCTGGAATAAGAATAGATTCTTAGACAACAAAGAGCAATGAACTTCAGAATATAGATTGCAGAGAATTTTCAAATATTAATCGATGATGACTTTATGAGCTAGAAAGTTCATCTTAAACACCAAACATCGAAATAGATAGCAACATAAAGATTTAATAAAGATTTCCTAGGATACTTCCCGCTGATTTCCAATATCAAATATCCCCCATTGAAGAAACCCTGACCTCAAGGTTTAAAAGCAAGGAACCTCCTTGTCAGATTAAACAACCACTCCCAAGTAGCTTCATCTTCCGATTCATTTTTCCATTTGATCAGAACTTTAGTCGCTGCTTGTACTTGTCTTTTGATCATCTTGCATTCCAAAACTCTTTCCAGTTCCTTGAAAAATGCATCTGAGATGTTCGCCGGTAAGACGTGTGTTGTGAACACATTGCCTACTGCCAACATCAATTGAGAGACGTGAAAAAACAGGGTGCACTTGTGATGATGCTGGCAGGTCCACTTTATACGCCACTTTCCCGCATTTATCCAAGATCTTGTATGGCCCATAGAACTTCAGTGATATTTTATGGTTGCATCTCAACACGATTGAGTTCTGTCTATATGGCTGCAGTTTCACATATGTAAAATCCCCAATCTCCAGCTCTCATTTTGTGCGATGTTGATTCGCAAAGTGTTGCATTCGGTGTTGAGCTCGTGACAAGTGAAACTTCATTAACAACAACATGTTCTCTCGATCATGCATGCATTTATGAACGACTGCAACCTTAGCTTATCCTGGTAAGTAAGGTAGATGTTGAGGTGGAGGATGTCCATAGACTGCTTCATATTGTGTCATCTGAATCGAGGTGTGGAAGCTCGTATTATACCAGTATTCTGCTAACAGTAACCACTTACCCCACAATGTGGCTTCTCACTCCTCATACATCTTAGATAAGTCTCTAAGTACATATTCACCACTTATGCATGTCCGTCACTCTAGGAATTGTAAGGAGTTGACATGTTCAGATCTACTCCTTATAACATAAATAGTTCATGCCAAAAATTTCTTAAGAATATCGTATCCCGATCGCTAACAATAGACTGAGGGTAACCATGAAGCTTGAACACATTGTCCAAGAAAACCTGAGCCACATGTGCAGCAGTATAGGGATGCACCAGTGCCATAAAGTGAGCAGATTTTCTCAATCTATCCATGACCACAAACTAACAGATTCACCAAAGGAATTAGGCAACCCATCAATAAAATCCATCCAAATATTGGTCCAAATAGCCACTGGAATCGGTAGAAGCTGAAGCAGACCTGGATATGCTGCTGTTTTGTACTTACATTGCTGACATACGACAAAACTGCGGATAAAAGCATGTATATCCTTTGACATACCATTCCACTAGAACAAGCTCTTAACTCTTTGATGAGTGGCATCCCTCCCTGAGTGTCCTCCCAAACCAGAACTATGCAGCCAGTCAAGAATCGTCTTCCTCAACGTTTCATTATGGGTAATCACGAGCTTTCCCTTCCTGCACAATAACCCTTGATGCCACGACATATGTTTCTTCGCCAAATGATTCTTTTGCAGCTTCTCTATCACACTTTTAACCCCTGCATCCGACTCATAGCTTGTCTTGATGGTTTGCAAAATTTCACAATCCTCCTCTATCATGGCCATCTGTAAAATATCTGCTCCGTCTACTCGAGATTACGTGTCTGCAACTACGATTTATTTCCCCTGCTTGTACTGAAATTTGTAGTCAAATTCCAACCGCTTTTGAAGCCACTATTGTTGTAATGGCGTGTTCAGCCTTTGTTCTAAGAGATACTTGAGGATTCTTTGATCCGTTTTGATCACAAAGTGTCCAGTGAGCAAGTAATGCCTCCATTTCTGCACTGAAAAACCACTGCCACAAGTTCTTTCTCATATATGGACAAGTGCAGTTTCTTACCCTATAATTGTCTACTAATGAAAGCGATAGGATGACCCCCTTGCATTAGTACTGCTCTGATGCCCTATCCACACACATCAGTTTCTACCACGAATGGCTGATCAAACATAGGAAGAGCTAAAACAGGCGTTGAGCACAGAGTGTGATTCAATTCTTCAAAGGATGACATCGCTGCTTCAGACCATACGAAGGAATCCTTCTTTGTAAGAGATGTCAAAGGGCTTGCGATCGTTCCAAAAATCCGAACAAATCTCCTATAATAACCTGCCAGACCCAGAAAACCCCTTAACTGCTTCAAGTTCGAGGGTACATGCCACTCCATTACTGCCTTTATTTTTGCTGGATCGGTTGAAACCCCCTTGCGTTCTATATAATGACCGAGATATTCCACTTTATCCACTGCGAATGCACATTTACTCTCCTTTGCAAACAAGTTATTTTGCGACATCAGCTCAAAAACCTTACGTAAATGAACCAGATGCTCCGCCAAAGATGAGCTGTAGATCAAAATATCATCGAAAAAATGAGTACACACTTGCGTAATAAAGGTATGAAAACCGAGTTCATCAGCCCCTGAAACGTTGTTGGTGCGTTAGTGAGTCTAAATGGCATCACTAAATACTCATAATGACCACTATGTGTCTTAAAAGCAGTCTTATAAATGTCTTGTGGATCCATTCTCACCTGATGGTAACCCGCTCTCAAGTCAGTTTAAGAATAACTCGATGAGTGTCCCAATTCATCCATCAAGTTTTCAATCAGAGGTATTGGAAATCTATCCTTCACCGTCATAAAATCCAAACCCCTATAATCTACAAAAAGTCTCTATGATCCATCGTTCATCTTCACCAACACTACTGGAGATGTGTATGGACTGGAACTTGCTTGAATAGTACCAGCTTGGAGCAGGTCTTGAACGATCCTGTCAATCTCGTTCTTTTGGTGTATCGCATAGCAGTACGGACGTTGACTGACTGGGTTAGCACCTTCTATTACAGGGATCATGTGATTGTGACGCTCACGGAATTGTGGCAACGCCTTAGGCTCCATAAACATCCCGCTGAACTCACGTATTAAAGACCATATCTCAAATGGGTAAGACTTTGTTTTATTCTGCATATTCTCGGCTGAATACAACATCGCCTGGTCCACTTCGCTGGAGCCATAAATGCATACCATAGAAAGTTGAATCTGCTCATTATGCATCTTATTGAATCGATTTGCCTACATCGTCCTAATCGATCCTTTCTTAATACCATGAAGATGCACCTTCTTGTTTCCCCACTTAAATTTCATTTCCAGTTTATGGAAATCCCAAGTAATCGGACCTAACTTAGAAAGCCATTGTACCCCCAAAAACCATATCGCAACCGCCTAATGGAAGAACCAGAACATCAGACATGAAATATGTACCCTGAAAATCCCATTTAAATTGTTCGACCTTCACATTCACATCCAACATACTCCCATCAGCTACCTTCAACTTTCCCATTCCTGCTTTAACCATCGAACATCCCATCTTCTCTACAATACTCTTATCGATAAATAAAGTTATGTGTAGAACCTAAATAGATTAGTATAAACAATACTCGCTTCCCATGAACACCACGAACCCGCATAGTCTGATATCTTCAGAGATTACAGCAACTGCGTTTATTGAGATCTGAGCTAGATCGCCATCCTCTGTTTCTTCCATTTCCTCCTCACATTCATCCTCTTCGTCTTCATCGTCATTCTCAAGCACAAACAATTGTGATTTTTTTTTTTATGTTTCAGATAGTGGTCCGGTGTATACTTTTCATCGTAAAAGTAACACAATCCTTGAGCTCTCCTCTTACTCATTTCTTCCTTCGTTAAGAAGGGAACAGGTTGCTTCGCAGCAAACTTGTTCTTATCAGTGGATTATGCATAAGTGGGTCGACCATTTGTATCCTTCTTGAAAGGTATGATACCCTTACCCAGACTGTTGTTCACCATGGGTCGCGTAGTCACACCATTAAACCCCTGCGATTTCGTTGGGTGAGCCTTCTCATACAATCGCTCCAATAACAGACATTGCCGCACCGTTTGTGGCTGAAACATATGAATATGCATTTGTGTCTTCATCCGTAGTCCGACTAGATACGCACTGACCATGTCTATTGCAACTGCTTCAGTTTAGCTATTGGGTCATCCAATATTTCCTTAAATCTCTCCATCAACAAAGCTTTTTAATCTACCCAATTTAGCAACACAAATCCTTCCACATCCGATTGGCCCAAAGCTTGATGCCACGTAGCCGCCAAACCATCAAAATGAACTGATGCGATTCCAACCTTCATGTCTTCAGGCGTGTGATCGATTGCGAAGAATTGTTCAACCTTAGTGAGCCAATCCTTGATTTTATCCCCGTTAAACCTCAAAAATTCTAGCTTCGCAATCCTGGTAACATCTGAATACGTTTGCCCTTGATTCATTCTGCCTCTACTAGAATCGTTCGACTGAGCCTATCTGCCTGAGTTTCGAGCACTACTGTTCATATCTCCCATAATCTCTGAGCCTCGTGATTGTGATATCACTTTGATGGCTTTGAACATCTCCGCAATCCCCTTTTCCAGCTTCTCATTCTGGGCTGCTAACTGTTCGTTTTGTGAGGCCATTTGAGTCGCTAGCAATCCCTTCATTACCTCCAGTCACGAATCAACCACACCTTCAACCTCCCTAACCATAGCTTCTTTCTACTTCAATGCTAACTATGCTCTGGTTTCCACCAATGAATCCGAGAAAAGATGCAGTTCTGATACCTTTGATAAAAAAATGTTATATCACCAAAACACTACCACCAAGGAATCAATGTTCACAAGAAATACAGACCCTGGACTCAATATGCAAAGAATCCGGAATAAGAATAGATTCTTAGACAACAAAGAGCAATCAACTTCAGAATATAGATTGCATAGCATTGTCAAATATTAATCGATGATGACTTTCTGGGCTAGAAAGTTCATCTTAAACACCAAACATCAAAACAGATTTCAACAGAAAGATTTACTAAAGATTTCCTAAGATTTAGAAAATAAAACAGTTGTGCCAGCGTGGCTCAACTCAAACACCAATACTTTCCCGTCGATTTCTGATATCATAGTAGGGCCAAATTTGTATTAACGGTCCAGCCAAATTCGTTTGTAACACTCTGCTAGTGAACTTAACCTAGCGCAATGATGTTATAATCTTGACCCAGTCCGTCTTTTTTCCAACGTCTCTTGTTTGTATGATGGCTTTCGATATTGCAGGTTTTTTCTTCTTATGTTTGACATGTTGACTGGGTTTCACGGTTGGGCATGTGTTTTGTCTTGCTTTAGTAAGGCCCAAGTTTCATTACGTTTATGGATTACTAACATGCCCCGATCTTGGCACGAATATGTTGAATATTCTTGGTTAAGATTTCATGAATATGTCAGCTAATTGAAGTCGATCTAGAACATTATTTGTTTCAATTAATCCCAATGCCACTTTAAATATGTTTTATGATGTATGCTGAAGTTTTTTGAACTGTTATAGAGAGCTGGATTTGCACTTAGATAGGTGGCAGAGAAATCGTCGCATTGTAACAGAGTTGGTTTTATATGAGCAATACAAACTCAAGCTCCCCGCACACAACCTCATTCATTCTGTCTTCCACGTTTCTCAGCTGGAAAAGGTTGTGCCCACACCAAATGAGGTACAAGAGATTATTGTAATTCTCTATTTAACCTTAGAATGGGATACAAAACTGGAGGAAATTATAAGCATTCGTAGTGCTGGTAGTAACAAGGAACCAGAAGGGTTAGTGAGATGGAAGGGACAACATGTTTTTGAGTCAACATGGGTACCCATGAATCGATTTTCAGACCACTATCCGAAGTTTCATCTTGAGGACAAAGTGAATCTTGTTCAGGAGTACTGATAAGCTAGATATTTGTATGGCCTTTGTGAGGAAGAAGCTTCGGACGCCGGGACGTGTTGCTCATAAGATGGAGAAGAAGCATAATAGTGGCTAATGCAGAGACATGAAGAAGGAAGACTTACTCTATTAGTGAGAGGATTCTTAAATAATCCTCAGCTATAAGAGAACAATGCCGTTTAAGTAAATGATCCTTTGTATTTAGCTGAAACTCCTTTTTTCTTTCATCTGAATTATATTAATTAAATGGGATAAAATCCAAGGGCGAAATGTGAGAGTCGGAACTCGCACGGTCGATTTTTATAGAGTTAACTTTTAGGGAACATAAGATTCTAAGTAAACGACACGAAAAGAGATCCAGAGAGTAGTTTTATTGATTTAGTTGATAAAAATAGAGTATAAAAGCGTAAGAGCCAAAGAAAAGTCTAAATGTTTATGCTAGAGTTTTCAGTTTGTCTTGATCGTAGGAATTTTATCGTCTTATATAATCGTGGAGATATTCGCCTGAAACATTTCAGAAGATCTTTCTATTATCGCATATTCCATTTTTGTTCGATTTACTTTTCGGCTCCGATTTTACTCTTCTTGCTCGGATTTATCTTCCTCTTTTCTTCTTTTAGTTTATCTTTCCGTTTTTGTATTTATCCTTCTGAGACTTAACTTTATCTTCTAAATGGGCCAAAAAGGGACGTTCTGAGTCCGTTTTGAATATATATCTTCTTGGCCGGGCTCAAAGTCTATAAAGTACGACCTTGCGGTTTTGGCCCAAGTCTGCATTTCGTATAACATATTTGACAATTTCGCCAATGCCTAATAGTGTGTAGGTTTTCTTTATGAATATGGGTAACGGCTATTCGGGCATTCAAAGGAAGATATTGGAAAGCGTCCGAGCAGTTGGTCTAAGCAATGCGTCTTGCTCGGAATATTCGAGGAATATGTTATGCTCGGAATTTCCGAGGAATGTGTTATGCTTGGAATTTCTGGAACGTGTTCTGCTCAGAACTTCTGAGGAATGCGTTATGCTCAGAAAGTCCCAGGAATGTGTCCTGCTCAAAAATTCCGAGCATAAATTCTGAGCAGGGCATCATGCTCGAAATTCCAAGCAGTGCACCCTGCTCGGAAATTTCCGAGTAGTGCTTCCTGATCAGATTTTCCGAGCAGTGCATCCTGCTTGGATTTTCTGAGCAGTGTGTCTTGCTTGGACAATCTGAGCAGATTGCCCTGCTTGGATCGTCCGAGTGTTTGTGCTTGTCCATGATTTTGTCAAGCGATAATGCCCGTTTGAGTGATCCATATGAGTAGTTTTGATTGCTTGGAAGTTCGTCTAGGTGGTTTGTACGTTTTATAAGAAACATTACTCATATGAAATGTCATCCATACAAAGCGTTTTTATGCAGAAAATGGCTATGTCTGATTGCTTAATCTGTATTTGACTATTAATTTCATCGAGGGGTATTTTTACCCCAACTTTTAGCCCCCCCACAGCTCGCCAGACTTGAGTTTTATGATGGCGAGTTTTAAGTAGTCAAGGTGGAAAAAAATTGTTCAGAAGTTTGGTCTTGTCGTTCTTCTCTTCAATGACTGTTTAGTCGTAACAGAAGCTTGTCCAAATTTTTGCCATGGCTTTGTCGAGAATCGGTACACCGAGAAAGTGTGTGCAGAAATGGCAACCACGACATAGTGATAGGAGATGAAATGCTTCTGAGCAAGATTTGTTATGGTCTTCGAGCAAGGTAATTTGAACCGATTAGTACGTGCGTGGGAGTCCTCTCGGGATAGACGACTGTAAAGATCCGTCCAAGCAAGATATTTCTGATTTTAAAGTCATGCCTAATCATGATCAGTTTTGGCATAATTAGCCTAATCTTGCTTATGCTAGGATAATCAAGTGTAATCATTATTAAGATTTCATGCCTTTGGAAAAATCTATAAGTACTCCCCCATTCTTCATTTCACTCTTCACATTTCACCACAAAGAAAAATTATAAGGTAACTTTTCTCTAGATTTTGTGTTTTGCCCAAGCTCCTCTTCGTTTTTGAGCATTATTGAGCTTTTTAGTGAAATTTGGAGCCTTGGATCTTTCTCCAAGTTTTCATTTCTGCTTCGTTTCATTTTTCAATGGAGGGATCTAGTGGTACGACCAGTCTCATTTCGCGGCTCGGATGCGATGATTTTTCTTCCGAAGAAGGATCTTCCGTAATTTGGTGGCAGACCATGCATCCTGCTGATCAGCCATGTTCTTTGAGACGGTTTGCAGGTGAATCGATTTATGATAAAAATGTCATGTTTTTCGAGCATTGATCAATTCGTCGAGTACAATGTCGTCTGCATGGATGGAGAGCACTTTCCTTCTAGTGTGGATGGGCATTTGATTGAAAAAGAGTTTGATGATGTTCTGATCATCCAGGAGGAAGCCAGACATTATTGGGGTGATCCTCATCCGAAGCGGAAGGCAGTTCAGCACAAGAAGAAGAAAGGGCCAAAGCCAGTTCTTAATCATCTTTGTTCAACCTTATTCATGAGGAAGTCGGTTGAGAAACTTAGGCATAAGTTTGAAATTTTCCGAAACTGTAAAGTTTGTGATTCCGTCGAACAATGACAGAGTCTATTCGCCACCGGTCGGTTACATCTCCCTATATGAATATTTATTCGAATAATTTTGCTTGTGGTTTCTGGTACATGGGCTGATAGTCCGCTATCTCTGACGTCAAGGACTGTCTCTCACGCAACTCTCCTCGAGACCTGTGACACATGATCGGACCGTTGGTTTGAAGTTTCGAGTGTGGCATTGAGCTTTGAGTACTTCATCTTTTAAAAATGTTGATTGTGGTTCCGATCGTAAAAGGCGGTCCCGAGCATTACTTAAGCCCCATCTGCGTCGGACTATCATCACGAATTTTGAAAGCAAGTATCCTCAATGGATGAATCACTTGTTTACGTCTTGATTCGCGAGGACTACATCCCATTGATGAAGTCAAAGTTGGGACATTTGGTAACCAATTAAGTTGTTTAGCTTTGTTTTTCTTGTTTATTGCTTGCCAAACCTTAAATCTTTCTTTTGGTTTTGTTTTCTAGCAGGACCAGATCTCGTTCTAGCGTGTCCATCGGATTTGATCTAGGTTATTGGGAAGTTGCAAGCCGAAAAGACGGAATAGAACGAGATCTTTTCTTACGAGAGATTTGATCGAGTGAGCGATGGCCGAGCAGAGGGCAGCTGAAGAGGAGAATCGAAGTGAGGAGGAATGGATGTGAGTGTCTGACGTGATCACTTCATGGCTTGACAGCGGAGCGGAACTCCCAAGTTTGATTTTAACAGGGATGATCAATGGAACAGACAAGATTTGACGCTTGGTGTAAACATTTTTGTTACCGCGGATAGCGTTGGAGTTAGCCAAAACATGGTCGTCCCTCAAGTTCCCCAAGGACCAGTCACGGGGTAGACGGATCAGACTGTCACGCCTAAGACGAGACGGAAATGGAAGAAGAGACATGGCAAAGATACAAAGTTCCTCAACCCGACTCGGAGCCGATTCAGTTTGACCCAAACGAGGGTGGTTCTTTGTACTTTAATGCCTATGAAGTGGCAAACTTTTGTGCATGTGAGTTACGAGGACATGATTCTGTGGTAATTCATTCACTGACGCGGGACAAGATTTTTTGAAGGTTATAATGTCTTTCCTCTGACCGGTGTGATTCTTTCATTTTCGTGACCTGATTGGCATGGCTTGTTAATTTTCTTTTCTTGTTGCGGGCATGGGCATCGGTTAACAGGCACGCTGCTGAATTCGGTAGGAAGATCCAAAAGGCTAAGAGCCTACTTGCTGTACATTCAATTTATAATGCAAGGTTGGGAGATTCGGTTGCTACACTTAAAACATGGCTCGAGGTAAAAAGTCCAGATTCGAGGCAGCCAGGCCGTCACTTGGGAATGAAAAAGCGCAAGCCCTTTCCAAAGTTGAGGCCTTGAGGGTTCAGATTGAGGATGAGAAGTGCTCTCGCGAATCGGCTTTAAGGGAGGTGACTAATAAAGAAAAGAGAGAGATGTTCGATAAGGTTGTATCCCGCCATTCTAAGCTTTGTGGATTTTTCTTGTAAATGTCGACTAGTAAAAGGAAGAAAAGTCGGTACCTCGGTGTGAGGAGTAACCTCGACAGGATTTCTGATTTGAAGGCAAAAGATCCTCCCGCATTTGAATTCAAGGAGGCGGAACTGAAGTCGATGAAGGACTATTTAGAGGCGAGCAACAACCTCGAGTATTATAGGCCGATGGCTTAAGCCAAGGGCTGCTTCGATCTCTCTCCCTTCCCAGTTGATTCTGCCAGTCCATCGCAATGAGATACATCGTTTCAAGAAGATGTGACCTCGGTCGGCAAAACCGATGCATATGGCTTCAACGCCTGAATGTTGGGTTTATTGACTGTATTTGTGTTTATCATTTTGTATTCGTTGAACCCTTTCTTCGGAACGGTTGGTTGTTCCGGTGAATGAAATGATCACCTCGTCATTTTAACGAAATGTTTTTTCAAAGTCTTAAAACTCATTCTTGGATGGTTTGAATCCATTGTTGGTCTATTGTCGCTGCTTCCAAATTCGAGCAGTGCAAACAGTCGAGAAAGTGCGTTTAGTCGTGAAATCGGTCGTGTTTTTAATGTAATGGTATTTGAGAAATACATTGCACCGAGTTGTTTGAGTAAGTCTGCTTGGATTATCTGAGCAAATCCATTTGGATTTTACGAACATATCTACTCGGATTTTTCGAGCAAGTCTGCTTGGATTTTACGAGCATGTATGCTCGTATTATCTGAGCATGTCTGCTCGGATTCTCTGAGCATGTCTACTCAGATCTTCCGAGCATGTCTACTCGGGTTTTCCTAGCATGTCTTCTCGGGTTTTCCAAGCACGTTGATATACCATGGATTTTAGGGATTTTAGCCATGGTATATATCTTATTTATCGAGTCTTTTAGTATGTTTTGGAGTCTTTTCAGGTGTTTTACAGGTTTAAGGCACATTTGGAGCTCAATTGGACGTTCTGGAGCATTGAGAGCATTTCTGCACTGTTTGGAGGTTTCACAGAGTTCACTGGCTGCAAAATCGCCTTGCAACGATCGTTGCAGTTGTGCAGTGGTCGACGCAAGGTGATTCCAGGGTTATGCGCCGAAAAATCTGCATTTTGGAGAAATTACAGTTTTTGCCCAGAAACTTTCCAGACTTGCAAAAAGGCCCAAAAACGTGTTTTAGACTATATAGTAGGGTTTTTAGCCACTTGTTTAGGCTACGCTTGACTTACGCTTTATTCTATTTTCAGATCCTGCTCTCAAAAGAGAGAGGATTTCGAACCTGAATTCTTTATTTGATTTTATAATATTTGTTTTTCTATTCATGATGCTTTCTGTTTCGATGAACATGTCTGAGTAGATTACTTGTTAGGTTTAGGGATTCTCATTAGGGATTTCATGGAACTATAGGTTAATAAATCTGTAGGGATTCATATATGTTAGTTCTTCATCTAGGATTGTTCTTACTGCTTAATCTGAATTAGCTACCCAGATTTATGATGTTAGGTTGATTGATACAACGACAGTTGGTTAATTAGCTAGAAAGAACCTAGATGAGCAATTTAATTACTCGCAAAGGAATTTGGTTTAATTAGATTGTGAACGTATCGAACTTGGAATTAAGGTTGGGTTAATCTGTTAGTAATTACAAAGGAATTTGGATTGCTGCACTTAGACTTAGAGAATTCTCGCAACGACAGTTGGTTAATTCTATATATGTGTTTGAGTTCTAGAACAGTTCTTAATTAGATCCCGATTGATTGATTGCTTGTGTTCCTGATTTCCTGAGAACTCCCTAGACTTAACGCTTCGCCTTCTTGCTTACAAACTCGCTACTGATTTACTTTCCTGCATTGCTTTTTAATTTCTCACTACTTTCACCTAGTTTAACTTGACTGTTCTAAATCTATCGTTGCCCAGAGTCCTTGTGGATTTCGATACCCTAAGTACTACAATTACATCACTGTGCACTTGCAGTTAGTATAGGGATTAAAACTAGACCTATCAAGTTTTTGGCGCCGTTGCCGGGGACTCTTTTGAGTCTTCGATAGATTTGAACTTAGGGTTTAGACTAGGTTTTTCGTTTTTATTTTTTATTACTAATTTTTCTTTCTTTTTCTGTTCTTGCGTTTTAGGTACGCCTCTAATCGCCTTGCATCGATCGACACGGTCCTGTGTGTCGATCGACACATCTTCGAGCTTGCATCGATCGACACCACTCTGCATCGATCGACACAGTGCGTAAGATGATGGGAATGATAGAACGGATGTTGGAAAATCAGTAGAATAACTCATTCTGCAGAGGCTATGGTTCCTATTCATTCACCAAAGATTATGAATCTCCATCATATCAGCCTTTTTCCTCCTCAAAATAAACAATATGATAAGCTGATAAGCATGATGGAGCAGTTATTGGAAAAACAGGAAGAAGATTTGAACTACATTAGTGGCTCTGGATTCCAAGGAAACATGTTTGGTAACCAGCAAGGTAATTATTATCAGAAAACCTATGGATCATCTTCTTATCAGACACCTCCTACTGCTAATGATTATAAGAGCAAGATGGAAGCCATGATGGAGCAGTTGCTAGAGGATCAGAATAGGACTGCTATAGATTTCGACAGGAAGCTGGATACTATGCATGAAAATCTGAATGGAATATTTGAATCTTTGAGCACACATGTGAAGAAGCTAGATGTCCGAGTTCAACAAACAGCTGGAGCAATACAAAGGCATAATGAAGCTGGGAAAGCTGAACATAAACTGTACATCAATGCTGTGACCATAAGAGATGGGATTGACTTGCTGGGAGAACAAGAGAGCATAATCTCGGATTTTCTGGATGAATATTGTCTGTCTGAGACATGCGTCGATCGACACACTCTCGATGTCGATCGATGCATCCCCGATACGTCTGATGGATCTGAACATAATCGCCTTGTGTCGATCGACACATTTGGTGCATCGATCGACACAGATCGCAGACAGGACCAAAAGCCTGCAACAATCCTGGAACGACTCTATAAGTCATTTGTGCCATATCCTAAGTTTCCTAAACCGTCTAAACAGGAGCTAGAAGTGGCTAACTGCATGAAAGTGATAGATAAGGAGTTGAATGAAACTCCACCCGCTGAAGCTTCGCGAGTTCATCCTTGTGTGTTGAGAGATGCAAAGAAGATGATATCCGCTGATGGTCATTTGAAAGAAGAAGTTCAGATTGGTGGAACTACAGTATTTGATAGTAGAGAGAAGAAGATGGCGGTTCTTCTTGAACATGCTCTAACATCTTCAGAGCCTGCAACTGCTCATAAGAAGAAAGCTCCAAACATCAGATCTCCACCAAAGGTAAGGTATAAATCACCTAAGCTTAAACCTCCTGACCGCATTACTTTGAATGCAGGAAAACGCAGCATCCCACCCAAGCTTCGCTCCCGCCCTTATTCTACTCCTTTGTTCCTTGGGAAATCTCATGATCCGAAAGCATATACACCACCTTGGATGAAGAGATATTCACAGAGACATTCAAAGTCTCTGTTGAAACCGCCATGAGTCAAATCTCTGTCCCATAATCAAGCTAATGACTAAAAACAAGCGCTGAGTGGGAGGCAACCCACTATAGAGTCAGTTTTCGTTTTTATTTTTCATTTTTACGTTTTTGTTATTTTGATTTTTCTTTTTAGTGTTTTCAGCCGAGAGAACAGGTCAGAAATCGTCTAGCATCGATCGACACAACATGTGTGTCGATCGACACAGTGCGATTACACAAATGAATCGAGCAAATGTGCCTTATGTCGATCGTTGTAGTCCTGAGCATCGATCGACACAGTGCGACGAGAGGTACGTAACTCTGGATTTTTCAGACTCTTTTCAATTTGATTATCTGTTTTCCTCGAGCTCATGCTTTGATTACACTGTGGACAGTGTAGTTCAAGTGTGGGGGAGGTAGCTACTGACGCACGCATTTGTTTTCTTAGAGTAAGTCCAAATTTTTGTTTTATTGAGTCAAAATAGTTTAAGTAGAAACAGTGAATTTTTGAGAAGTTAACAGCACTTGCAGGAACTTAAGTGACCATTGGGATGAAGTTGCAGGATCAATCTATGACTATTAGAAAACCCAACACAGATCAGCCTACTGAGGACACCCATATCAATTCAGGTATTCATAGGATCCTTTACTGACTTCACCCTTGTAAACCTGACTTAATTTTCTCAGCTAAGGGCTTGGTATACCTTGAGTCGGACTCCTCTGTTAGTTCTGACACAGCTTGTAAACCTGTCCAAGTAAGGTTCCCTTCTCCCCTTCCATAAAGTAAAAAAGAATAATAAACTGAGGATGAGCTAGTAGCTCCGAAGTGGTCACGGGAGTGGTAGCTACCACTATCACCTCCTGTGTATTCATGGAATGTGTCCAAAGTACACCCCTTAACGGGAAGAGCACTGATAAAAAAAAAAAATGATACCCAATGGGGAAAAATCAGAATGCTAATGAAGGGAAAAGAGAAGAAAGGAACCAGAAAAAGATAGTATGGTGGTCTAGAGCTGACAGAGTAAGAATCCATGTGCCCTTTGATCGATAATCCTTAGGTGAGACCGCACTTAATAGCTTATAGAAGTCAGTAGGGTGAATTTGAATTGCTTGGATTGATTGTGGAGTTTACTCAGGAGTATATGTTGGTTTTGATGTCTTGCAGGTGATTCTTTCAGTGGCTTACTAAGGGGAATATGAGTGTTATTGCTTCTAAGATGAAAAGAGTTTCTGAAAGTTTTTAAACCTCTTCACCATATTCTAGTTCTCTGTTTTGCTTGAGGGCAAGCAAAGGCTAAGTGTGGGGGAGTTGATATACCATGTATTTTAGGGATTTTAGCCATGGTATATATCTTATTTATCGAGTCTTTTAGTATGTTTTGGAGTCTTTTCAGGTGTTTTACAGGTTTAAGGCACATTTGGAGCTCAATTGGACGTTCTGGGAGCATTGGGAGCATTTCTGCACTGTTTGTAGGTTTCACAGAGTTCACTGGCTGCAAAATCGCCTTATAACGATCGTTGCAGTTGTGCAGTGGTCGACGCAAGGTGATTCCAGGGTTCTGCACCCAAAAATCTGCATTTTAGAGAAATTACCGTTTTTGCCCAGAAACTTCCCAGACTTGCAAAAATGCCCAAAAACGTGTTTTAGACTATATATTAGGGTTTTTAGCCACTTGTTTAGGCTACGCTTTACTTACGCTTTATTCTATTTTCAGAGAGAGTTAGGGGCTGATCCTGCTCTCGAAAGAGAGAGGATTTCGAACCCCAGTTCTTTATTTGATTTTATAATATTTGGTTTTCTGTTCATGATGTTTTCTGTTTCGATGAACATGTCTGAGTAGATTACCTGTTAGGTTTAGGGATTCTCATTAGGGATTTCATGGAACTATAGGTTAATAAATCTGTAGGGATTCATATCTGTTAGTTCTTCATCTAGGATTGTTCTTACTGCTTAATCTGAATTAGCTACCCAGATTTATGATGTTAGGTTGATTGATACAACGACAGTTGGTTAATTAGCTAGAAAGAACCTAGATGAGCAATTTAATTACTCGCAAAGTAATTTGGTTTAATTAGATTGTGAACATATCAAACTTGGAATTAAAGCTGGTTTAATCTGTTAGTAATTACAAAGGAATTTGGATTGCTGCACTTAGACTTAGAGAATTCTCGCAACGACAGTTGGTTAATTCTATATATGTGTTTGAGTTCTAGAACAGTTCTTAATTAGATCCCGATTGATTGATTGCTTGTGTTCTTGATTTCCTGAGAACTCCCTAGACTTAACGCTTCGCCTTCTTGCTTACAAACTCGCTACTGATTTACTTTCCTGCATTGCTTTTTAATTTCTCACTACTTTCACCTAGTTTAACTTGACTGTTCTGAATCTATCATTGCCCAGAGTCCTTGTGGATTTCGATACCCTAAGTACTACAATTACATCACTGTGCACGTCCATTCAGATTTATAGAGAAAGGTTTGGTCCTGAGAGAGTTGGTAGAGCCTGCTAGGATGGTTTGAACTTCTGAGCAGCCAAGCGGTTGGGATGTCGTCATGCCGATTGACGCAATAAAGTTGAGAAGATTCTGTCGGGAGAAAGTCTCCCCCATCATCTTCGTATAAACTGTCTGAGTTGGTTTCGTATTTCCTGATAATTTCTGAGTAGTTTTGTATAGTTCTCGGAAGAAAGTGTGATTTTGTCTTTGCGTTTGATTCTTGGTGCTTGGACCATGTTCTTCGGGATTATTGTGCTTGGAAGCGTGTCAGTTATATTCCGAGTTTTAGCGAGATATACTCGACTTACCGACCTACTTCGGTAATAAGATGATGCTTAGCGTGCTTAGAAGCGTTTTGCCGTGTTCTGAGTCAAGCTATTAGTTTGAAGGTTGGCGATATATACCTGACTTGAAGACCTATGATTATCAATACTAGTGTTCCCGGAGGCGTTTAATTGGGTTTCCAGCTAAATTTTCGGTTCGAAGGTTGTGAGATATACTCGGCTTAGACCCATGATGATTAAGACCAATGTGCTTGGAAGCGTCTTAGTGGGTTTTGAGTTGAGTTCGAAGGTTGGCGAGGTACCTATTTTGGGATGATGATTTAGACTGGCATGCTTAGAAGTGTTTTAATGGGTTTCGAGTTATGCTCCGAGTTTGCAGGCTAGCAAGATAGAATCGACTTATGCGGATCCATTTCGGTATTAAACTATAAAAGAATATCGGCTAGGATATACATAGAAAAAATTAGACCAAGGTATACTCATTCGAGATGTTGTAGACTAATGTGCTAGGCAATGTTTACTAGGTTTATAGGTTTACATCAAGTTTGGGATCTGTAAGACATCTCGACTTACATTCCCATTGTCGATAGTAAACTGATATGAATATCAACTAACCTAGCGGATATATTACCAAGGCATACTCGGTCGGAATTTATATAGCGTGAATTTATCTGTTTGGAGGATTTAATAGAACCTTAATCCATATTGGATGCATTGGTTAGGATCCGTAAAGGATGCGATTGTTCGTCTGTTGTGGCCAACAGTAGCGA
Organism: Orychophragmus violaceus; assembly: GCA_030180135.1. Taxonomy (NCBI): domain Eukaryota; kingdom Viridiplantae; phylum Streptophyta; class Magnoliopsida; order Brassicales; family Brassicaceae; genus Orychophragmus; species Orychophragmus violaceus. Next base: position 27,030,553 of record CM058239.1, read on the forward strand.
TAAAGAGAATGTTGTGACAAAATGTAAATGTACTAAACTTGAATCAGAATGATATGGCAATGGAATAGTTAATAAATTTAATTGGTTTGCTATGTTACGAAAATCGAATTTTAAATTTTCCTTAAAGACAAATGAATCAAATGAAAAGAAAACAAAAATTGTTTATTGTTTACCGAACCATTATGAGAGTATGATTGACGATCTGAGCGTTTGCGGATGAGTCGAGCTACGTGGTTTTGATTTTGTGAGGCGAGCCTCTTGAGGGAATTCTGAATGAAACGTTTCACGGATTGAGTGCACAAAATGGATTTTCCGAGCACTTCTTGAAGCTAGCCAAAGGAGCAAGTGAGCAAGTTTCGTTGCTAGCCGAGCAGTGTGGTCTAATGCCGAGCAGACCACAAATTGATTCGAGAGGGTTTTTCATCGCGGAGAGGTCGATTTGTTGAGCATCCTTTGTTGCGGACAGCTGAGCAGCTTTTTTGCGGATATCCGAGAAGCTTCATTGTGGATATCTGAGCAGCTTCATTGCAGATAGCCGAGCAGAGATTTTCGCTTATAGATTTGAGTTTTCCAAGTGATATCCCCAAGCATGGAAACCACTGAATGTGTTGGAGTGTTGATCCAAGCTCTTGTACGAATGTGTCTGAGTATGGACCTGCCATGTAGGACGAGATCAATTCTCGTTGCAAAATGTCGAACAGAAATTTCAGAGAAGGTTGTGTTTGAGTCTAGATTTTGTTCTGGATATTTCGATGCTAAAGTATAACTGTATACGGATATGTTCACCCCTTTTTGAAGGGGGGGGGGGGGCTGAACCGATTAAAAAATCGGCTGCTTACTTACCCTATTTCGGGATGAAGCGGTCCCGTAGTTCAAGTAGTTCTTGTCTTTTTCTAGACGTTCATGAGTCTTGGCTTATTAGTATTTCCTTAGATGCATTGCACTCCAACCTCTTTGCATTCTGACATTGTCCATGTTGACGATTTCATACACTACAAGGCGAATCTCTTTGTTGATTTTGTATGGTCTGTCCTAGCCTGATCCAATTTTCTTGCCATCGGCGGGTGCCATAATTTTTCGTAGGACCAAATCTCCTCCGAATAAACGTTGACTATGATCGATTTTCCAGTGGGATCGGTACGTTGTTTCTGATTGCGCGTCGATCGTGTTCGTTGTTCTGGGGGTATTTCTGAGCGGATTGTCCTTGACTTCCCCAAATCATCGTGACTCCACCAGGCGACGAGAACTTTAGGCAAAGATGATATGGTGATGGAACGGCTCTCATGGAATTTATCCCCATGGTTCCCTACGATCGCGTTGTAGATCGTTGGACGGTCAATTACTAATAATTTGACAGTTTCAGTGATCCCTCAAGCTTGCACTAGCAACTTAATCGTTACAAGAGTTATCTTTGCGTCTCCAGCGAATCCCGCTAACCGTGTTGGGGAAGGCGATACTTCGTTAAAGCTGAAGATTGCATTCGACGAAATTTCTAGGTCGATTAAGATCCTCGCTATGTTATGATCTTTGATGATTAGTTCATTTGCATGTCTATCGTGTTCGTTGTTCTGGGGGTAGTTTTGAGTGGACTGTCCTTGACTTCCCCAAATCTTCCTGACTCCACCAGGCGTAGGGAACTTTAAAAAGAGATGAAATGTTGGCGGAATGTCTATCGTGGAATTTATCCACATGGTTCCTACGATTGATTGATTTGTAGATCGCCGGATGGTCGATTACTAATAATTCAACAACTTTAGTGACCCCTTCGGCTTGCACTCGCATTTTAATCATTCCAAGATTATCATTGCGTCTCTAATGAATCACGCTAACGGTGTCGAGGAAGACGATACTTCTTTCAAGCTGAAGATTGCGTTCAACGGAACTTCATGTGTCGACTAGGATCCTTGCTATGTTACAATCTTTGATGATCAGTTCAATGACAAGAGGATCGTTGTCTGACCGATCGATTCTCGCAATTCAAATATCCTTGCGCTGACCATTAAGTGCTTCTCTTTTCTTGTCTCTAGTAATCATTGATCCTCCATGGCTGTCTTGTATAAGCATTGGTAGAGGGTACCGTGTCATGGCGGTATTGTGATCCTTCAACCATCAGGTTTATTCTTTGTCGATTGCTTGCCTTAAGATCTTAGTTGTTTCTTCTCATCCGCCTATTATGGCTAGTTTCTGTTCGCCCTTCTCGAGGAGTTTTCTCTCGCTCATCTTGATTCTTCTTGTTGCCTTGACTCGTCTCGTCTGGCCGATCTCTGGTTTTGTTTTCGTGGAAGTCTTTAATGCTTACCGCGTTGCCGAGTTCTCCGGTCACGAGTTTTGCTGTGATTTTAATGCCCAATTTAAAACAGTCGGCGGTGTAATGTCCATACATTTGTTATGCTTGAAAAGTTCTTTCTATTCTTATGTGTTAGAGTTCCTTATTCACGTGTTTCATGGACCTTTTCTCTTATAGCCAATATGTTTCCTCGTTTGCTCAAGCCAACGTGATAGTTGTGCGATCTGCCCGAGCTTTCGTGTTGTGCATGAGTGATTTCTCTTGAACTTCTTATGTTGTTGCATGCACTAGTGGGTAGACGGGCGTCTTTGCTTGACTGCCTTGTCGATTTGTGCTTCTGGGATAAGAATTTTATTTCTTCTTTGTCGACTATGAAATCCAATGCCCGATGTAAGGCATCTGATATCGTTTTAGGTCTGTCCGCGAGACCTCCTTCCTGAAATTTGAAAGGTACCACAATGCTTTCTTTAACGCGCCAATTCCAGCTTTATCGCTTAAGCCTCAATCCTCGACATCACCTTCTTGAATCTTCCGATAAATTTTCTTAGGATTTCGGTCAGGCCTTGAGACATCAACCATATATCAACATCAGAAGTCTCCTAGTCCAGGATTATCGATTATTGTTTCATGAATGTCGAGGATAGCTGCTGGAAGCTCATGATAGAGTTTCGTTCTAACCTGGAGAACCATTCGAGCGCAGCTTCTTTCAGATGTTCTACAAACAGGAGGCATAAACCAACGTCCTTCTCCCTTTCCGTTAGATTGGCTATCCCAGTTGGTATGCGGAAAGACATCATGTGAGCTTTTTCATTGGACGTTCCTTCGTAAAAAGGGATTTTGAGTTTTCCTAGATTAGAGATCCATGTTTTGGTTATTCGAGCTATGAATGGTGTTTTCGCGTTTCCTCCAAGACATAGTCAATTTCGGGTGCAACGCTCATTTCCATGTGAACTGTGACCGTATGGCTTTCATCTCGACGGTTGTTTTCGCTAGCGTGGCTCTAAGATCATTGAGTTTGTCTCGTACTGTTACTCGTAGCCCTTCAGCCGACTCATTTCATTGAGTCTGTAGGACGTTCCCTTCTTCCTCTAGGAGCTCGTTTTCGCTTTGTTGGGGAACGTATCGATCCGTCCTTACCCTTTCTTCCTCATCGTCACATTGTTGTTCAGTTGGGTTTTCGGAAAAATTAGGACTTAGTCTCCGCATTCTTCTTCGTCGACATCGATAGACAACGCGAGTCTCCTCGGTATGATCAGTGTCTGCGGATCCGTTGTGTTGGATTTGACCACTAGAGGGGTCCGCTCATTTGAGAGATGTGGACGATGTTGCGTAGGATTTCTCGTTGATCCGCCGGGCGTGGAGAAATCAAGTCGCCTACTCTTAGTTGTGGTGATGTTCATCGCATGAGTGTTCCTTGCTCGGTTTTTAGTTTTGAGCCTCTCTACTTTCTCAGTGAGCGTGTTATTTGCCTTCTCCTAATTATGAGTTTTTTTCATCAATGCGGCTATAATCTCCTTCAACTCGGTCAGCGTCGCATCAGATTTTGCGTCTATCATGGTTGTGTTTGTAGAAATGTTGTCTTCCGCTGTATTTCTTGTTGTGACGTTGCTCGTTGTAGTATTGTTTGTCGCGATGTTGTTTGTTGTATCACCGATCGTTATTTGGTGATTTATCTTGTCTCCGTCTCCATCTCCGTCTGTGACCATCTCTTCGGATCTGTTAATCGGTGGTCTCTACGTGAGAGTTGAAACTCGCACGGTCGATTCTTGTAGAGTTAACTTTTAGGGAACAAAATATTCTAAGTAAACTACACAAAAAGAGATCCGGAGAATTAATTATATTGATTTGTTTGACAGAAAACATACTACAAAATGTAAGAACCAAAGAAAAGTCTAAGTGTTTATGCTAGGGTTTTCAACATTTCTTAATCGTAGGAAGTCCATCGTCTTATATAGTCGCGGCGAGTCAGTTTAGAAGATATTCGCCTGCAATAATTCTGGAGATCTTCATGTTATCGCATATTCCATTTTTGTTCGGATTTACTTTTCTGCTCAGATTTTTCTCTTGTTGTTCGGATTTATCTTCCTCTTTTCTTCTTCAATTTTATCTTTTCGTTTTGGTATTTATCATCCTGCTACTTAATTTTATCTTTTGAATGGGCCGAAAAGGGACGATATGATTGCATTTGAATATATGTCTTCTTGGTCCGGCACAAAGTCTATAAAGTACGAACCTTGTGGGTTTGGCTCAAGTCCGCATTTCGTATAGCATATTCAGAAATTCTGTAAACGGTTAATAGTGTGTAAGTTGTCGTTACGAAGATGGGTTGCGACTAACCGTGCATTCGGAGGAAGATATTGGCAAGCGTCCGAGCAGTAGGTCTAAGCAATGCGTCTGGCTCGGAAAGTTCGAGAAATATGTTTTGTTCGGAACTTCCAAGGAATATGTTATGCTCGAAATTTTCGAGAAATGTGTTATGCTCAGAACTTCCGAATAATGTGTTCTGCTCGGAACTTCCGACCATAAGGCAGAAAAGAAGACTCATTGGATCTAGTCCAACGAAGCAAACACAACTGCCTTCTTGACCGGGAATGCTCCGTGGCCCAAAACGGCAGCACCACATGATAAACGACGAACCACCACTACGCCACTGGAATCACCACAATGTTGGGATAGTGTCCTGAAATCACACTTGTACTCACTCCTGATGATAGTTGTGTGTCGAGATCAGACATTCGTATAATACTGGGCGGTTGCAATGTTTTGCTAGAAGCCTCTTGCAATCTGTAAGTTGTAGACTTACTACCAGTATTATATGATCCTATAGGGTCACACACCTAAGCAAACTGGAAGCTACGACATGGGAATGATCATTATGGTAATAATCGTATTAATGTGTATTGGATACACATTATTATCGACAAAATGGTGTTGTGTCGATCGACACAGCTTGTGTGTCGGTCGACACAGTTCGGGTTTTCGAAAAAGGCTTTTCGAATTAAGACTTAATTAAGTTTGGCCCGTTAAGCATGTTTAGGTCGAATAAAACTCAAGAGTTTCGACCTAAACAGGGAGCCGTCCACTTTTCTTGACAAAAAGAGTAGAAACACCAGAAACAGTTGATTTCCGTTGATCCGGCACTAGCATCCTGTTTCCAGCTTGTGTGCGTGTTTATCTGGTAGAGGCAAGGCATCTGCGTTGCTCCACTGATCTCGTTCACCATTCTCATTCCGCTGCCAGTTCAAAGGTAAGAACGAGGTTGGTTTAATTCAATATATCAAACCCTAGATCCTAGTAGATCCAACAGTGGTATCAGAGCGTGTTAGGGTTTAGACTATTGAATCTGATGCAATTAATTCGAAACTTGTTGTTGTTGAATTGAAAAATTGCCTGCTAAAATCGTTTTTCTTATGATAATCTCGGATTGTATGCATGTTGAAAATCGATGAACTGTTGAAATCGCACTGTGTCGATCGACACAAAGCGTGTGTCGGTCGACACGCCGCGAAATAACGCGTAAAATATTTAGGGTTTGTCGCAGAGTGTCGATCGACACAAAGCGTGTGTCGGTCGACACAGAGCGAAAACTCGCGTAAAATATTTAGGGTTTGTCGCAGAGTGTCGATCGACACAAAGCGTGTGTCGGTCGATACAGAGCGAAAACTCTCAAATAATTTTAGGGCTTCGATCTGAGATCGAGTACCCGCATTCCTTCTGTGTCGATCGATACACTGGGTGTGTCGGTCGACACAGGCAATGCGATCAGATAGATCGGTTCAATTGAATTGAACCGGTTATCTCGCTCGGTTAATTTTAATTAACCAATTGGTTCTGGTTTGGTAATGTCGATCGACACACAGTTGTGTGACGATCGACATGAACCATTAAACCGAACCGGTTCAATTGGATTGAATCGGTTAAGTAAATTCGATCCGGTTTGACCGGTTATCGAAGACCGGTTTAAGTTGGGTTGCGTCGACCGATGCCAATGGTTGGCGTCGATCGACACGACATTCGCAAATATGCTGGTTGGACCACAAATTTGCATATACCAGAACAATTTAATCCTAAAAAGTTCTAGATGAATCTAAACTCAATAAAATTGAATGTTTTTAAATAAATTAATAAATTCTTGGATGTATATTGGATATGCATCAAGATAAAACGGTTCTTTTCCTCAACTAAATATCAAGTGATCTTGATGTCTTGCCCGATCTTGTCTACTGTCAGGACTCGTGTTGTTGTTGGATATCCTTGGAGTCCTTGGTATCCACAGCAACATGAGTAATGCAGGTGATCATTGATAGACTTGCAGTGCAACTATTAGTGATCACAAGACAGAAGAGATTGGTTTTACTTGACTGGGCTATCAGAAGTTCTGGGCCCACAGACATCAGAGTGGATTAGACATAGTTTGTCTTATCTGCGACCAAGAGTTGTACTGGGTACAATTAGCAATGATTTGCTTACCTAGATGACTAAAGTTTGAGTAAGGGCGAGTCGCCCACTCAAAATTTAGTAATCTGAGGATCTTGGCTCATTGTATTCATCTGAGGAAACATAGTTTTGAATACAATGCGAGTTTTTCTTATTAGATAAGAATACTCATTTCTTGAGCATTATAACTAAAACTCTACCTCTTTTTAATTACAGCTATGTCTGTCTCTAATCACATCAACACTTTCTCACTAAGATCCGTCCTTGATAAGGACAAGTTAAATGGATCTAATTTCTTGGAATGGTATCGGAACCTGAGAATAGTTCTCAGGCAGGAGAACAAGGAATATGTCCTTGAAAGAGTTCTCCCCGAGAGGCCACGTTCCAATGCTCCGCAGACAGAAAAGAATGCTTGGGATAAGCATTCAGCAGATGTCAAAGATGTTAATTGTCTAATGCTGGTGACTATGAACTCTGAGCTGCAGAAGCAATATGAGAACGTATTGTCACCCATTGAGATGATTAACAGCCTGAAAGCTTTGTTTCAGGAGCAAGCTCGCACAGAGAGATACCAGACGGTTAAATCTCTCATGGATTGCAAGCTGGCTAAGGACAGTCCAGTAAGTCCTCATGTCCTTAAAATGATGGGTTACATTGATAACCTGGGGAAACTGGACTGTGCCATTAGCCAGGAGCTAGCCACTGACATGATTCTGCAGTCTTTGCCATCGTGTTTTGATCAGTTCATCATGAACTACAACATGCAAAACATGACTAAGACATTGACTGAGTTGCACGGCATGCTGAAGACAGCAGAGCCGAATCTCAAGAAGGAAACTCCCAGTGTACTGATGGTACAAGGGGGTAAAAGGTTTAAGAAACCTAAGAAGGGTAAGGGAAAGGCCCAGGTTGTCCAGACTGAAAGTCAGGACAAGCCCAAGCCGAAGCCCAAATCCGGGCCTTCTCCTGAAGATAAGTGCAACTACTGCAAGCAGTTGGGGCATTGGAAGAAAGACTGCAAGAAGTTCATGGAAGATTACAAGAAGCTGAAGAAGACGTATGATGCGTCTGATTCAGGTATTTATGTTATCGAACTTAATGTTATATCTTCGCGTTCTACTTCGTGGGTATTGGATACCGGCTGCGGTGCTCATATTTGTACTGATGTGCAGGCACTAAGAAATAGTAGGACGCTGAAGAAAGGACAAGTGGAGCTACGGGTCGGGAATGGAGCTAAGGTTGCTGCACTGGCCGTAGGCACCTACGAGTTGTCCTTTCCTTCGGGCATGGTTTTAATTTTAAATAATTGCTACTTTGTACATGCGATTAGCAGAAACATAATTTCAGTTTCCGTTTTGGATTTGGAAGTTTTTGATTTTGCTGTTAAGAATAAAGTTTGTTCTTTTAATCGTGATGGTACGTATTATGGTAGCGCCCCATTAGATAATGGGTTATATGTTTTAAACCAAGAAATGCATGTCTTTAACATGAATACAAAGGTTTAAGTCCAATGACGAAAACCCAACTTTCTTATGGCATTGTCGTTTAGGCCACATCAATGAGAAACGCATCCAAAGGCTCCATCGAAATGGGCTTCTGGGCTCATTTGATTTTGAATCATGTGAGAAATGCGAATCTTATTTGATGGGCAAAATGGCTAGAGCCCCTTTCAACAAACCAAATGAAAGGGCCGGTGATTTATTGGGCCTTGTTCACATTGATGTATGTGGGCCGATGAGTACCGTTGCCAGAGGAAATTACAAGTACTTCATTACCTTCACTGATGATTTCAGTAGGTATGGCTATGTCTATTTGATGAGACACAAGTCAGAATCCTTTGATAGATTCAAGGAATTCAAGAATGAAGTACAGAACCAACTTGACAAAAGTATCAAAGTTTTGCGATCAGATCGCGGAGGAGAATACTTGAGTCAAGAGTTCAGCGACTATCTGAGCGAGTGTGGAATTATTTCACAACTCACTCCTCCTGGAACACCCCAATGGAATGGAGTGTCAGAGAGGAGGAATCGAACCTTATTGGATATGGTTCGGTCTATGATGAGTCATTCAAATCTTCCATTATCCTTTTGGGGATACGCTCTAGAAACGTCTGCGTTTACACTAAATAGGGTACCATCTAAATCAGTGGAAAAGACACCACATGAACTGTGGACTGGGAATGTTCCTAGTCTGTCTTTCCTGAGGATTTGGGGTTGTGAGGCTTATGTCAAACGATTAATCTCTGACAAGCTTGCACCCAAATCAGATAAATGCTACTTCGTTGGTTATCCTAGGGAAACCAAGGCATACTACTTTTACAACCAATCTGAGAACAAAGTATTTGTTGCTCGGGACTGTTCTTTTCTTGAGAGGGAGTTCCTCTCTAAGAAAAACAGTGGGAGTAAAGTACATCTTGAATAAATTCAAGATGCACAGGAGACTGCTCAACCTGCTGAGGAAGAGCAGCAGCTAGATCCACAGAGTTCTGTGGAACCGGCGCCTGTGGAGCCTGAAGTTCGCAGATCCGGAAGGATCCGTCACGAACCAGAGAGATACTATGGATTTCTCGTGACCAATTCAAATGATCTGATGATCATTGATAGTGACGAACCAGCGACCTTCGCGGAAGCAATGATGGACCCGGACTCCGAAAAGTGGCTTGGAGCCTCCAAATCCGAAATGGGATCCATGTCAGAAAACCAAGTATGGACCTTGGTCGATTTACCTAATGGTGCAAAAGCCATTGAGTGTAAATGGATCTTCAAGAAGAAGATTGACGTGGATGGCAATGTACAGATTTACAAAGCGAGGTTGGTGGCTAAAGGTTTCAAGCAAATTCATGGTATTGACTATGATGAAACCTATTCCCCAGTCGCTATGCTTAAATCCATTCGGATTCTTCTAGCGATTGCTGCTCATTATGACTATGAGATTTGGCAAATGGATGCCAAAACCGCATTCCTGAATGGTATTCTGGAAGAGGATGTGTATATGACACAACCTGAAGGTTTTGTCGATCCTAAGAACGCTGGGAAGGTATGCAAGCTTCATAAATCCATTTATGGATTGAAGCAAGCATCACGGAGTTGGAATCTTCGTTTTGATGAAGCAGTAAAACAATTTGGTTTCATCAAAAACGAAGAGGAACCATGTGTTTACAAGAAGAATATGTTGGAATTGTGTCCAGTAATCTCGGTACTGTCTCTAGAAAGTAAGAATATGTCAAAGATCAGACATAAGTCATATAATACTGGGGATCATGATGGCTTGCTAGAGTCCGCTCATGATCTATAAGTCATGGACTTATTGCCTTTATTATATGATCCCATATGGGTCACACGCATAAGCTAACAGGAAAATGTGTTGGAACGGCTTAGCAGAAGTACGACAAAAGTGCCAGGCATTTGTCGTATTAAGAGAGAAAGATTAATGGGTCTGATTAAATCCATGGGATTTAATCAGATTGGTGTTTTGGGCCCATAAGCCCAAAAGGGAAAGAGAAGGCTTTTAATGATCAAAAAGGCCAAATCTCTTTCTCCCCAACCCGAACCCTAGCCGCGAATCCTCTCTCCCTCTGCGCCTCTCTCCTCGTGGTCTAGCAGCCATTCCTGTGATCGCGTGTGTGAACCTTTGGAGGATTCATCCCTCGGTGCATCTATCTGATCTCTGACCTGTTCTATTCCTTCCGCTGCAACAAACAGGTAAAAGGTGAGATCATCTAATGTTTCTATTCAAGAGAACCTAGATCTGTATGTTTAGGTTGAGATGAATCTGTGAATTACATCAGGATCAACCAAACGAATCCTACAGTGGTATCAGAGCCATTGGTTCTTAGGATTTCTTGTTTAGATTCATTGTTTAGGTTGTTTAATCTGTTTAGAAGTGTTTTGAATCCATTACTGATAAGAAAAACACTTAAGAAACTGAATTGAATCCTGAACAAACGTTTGAAATCACAAAACCGAGCTCTATGACTCGGGTTTTGTTGATCGGCCAAGGAGAGATCGACCGGCTTGGCCGGTTGGTTATCACGGCCGAGAGGTATGGCCGGTTCGATCGACCGCGAGGCAAGCGTCGCATGGATCCGTAAGGATCGCATGGACTGCGTCGTCCGGTTGGATCGAATCGATCGTGGGCTTAGGCGGGCGGATCGGATCGTCCGATCGAAGGATCGATCGCGTCCCGGCTGTGCATCGCCTCGTCCCGTCCCGAGCTTCCCGGCTGTCCCGATCTCGACGATCATCCCGTCCGGTCATCTCGATCTCGGATCGTGCGGCTTGCGGCTGGACGATCGTGACTTGATCGAGAAGCTAGGTCACACCGTGATCGGTTTGTGACCATTCGGTTCGGTTCGGTTTAAAACTTAATTAAAATCATCGTTCTGGTTTAATAAACAGATTTTAATAATTTTATTAAATCTGGTTAAACCGGGATAAGAAATCCAATGTCGAAAGAAATATTGGATTTAGTGCCTAAACCAGGAATTTCTAATTTGATTTGGTTGGACCAAATAAATTGAGAAATTCCGGTTTAGTAAATAACCGGTTGACAATTGTGGTCATCGTAGTAATTAAAACTTGGTTAGACCAGTTTTAATGAACCAGACCGGTTATGTCAATTAATTGGACAATTGGGTCATGTCTTGGACATGGACCAATTCTTGGGCCTCGGGCCAAGAAGTTAAAACAATTGGGCCAATTATTTGAGTCTTTCTTCAGATTAATTTAAAATCTATTTTATAATATTATAAAGTCGTTTTTAAATTAAAGTTTCCAAAATTTTGAAATTAGAAAGTTTCTTAAAATAGAAGTTTCTGGATTTGCGGGTTTTGGATTTTAAGAAATTTCTAAAGTTAGAAAGTTTCCTTTTTAGAAAGTTTCCAATTTTAGAAAGTTTCCAAAAATAGTAGGTTTCCAAAAATAGAAAGTTTCCCGAAATAGTAATCTTCTATTTTGGGAATGAAATTTTAATAAACCTACGAACCTCAAATAATATCAAGCGTTGGATGTCTTGTCCGGGCTATGTCAGCTGTCAAAGCCCATTCAATTGCATTCATGGCCTTACAGTGTGAGGATGTCTGTTTTTGCGTGGGTAAGACGGTTTGTGATTCATAAATGTCATTGGGAGTCCCAGACATTAATGATTACATGACTGTATAGTCTGGTTTTCTTGACTAGGCCATCGGGAGTCCCGGGCCTTGAGACATCAGAGTGGATTGGGCCTCGGGCCCAGATTCACAACCAAGAGTTATATCACGGATATAATTAGCCGACTTAGGGCTTACCGATATAAGCTAAGATTGGGTGACGGCCAGTGGCCCACTTTAATCTTAGTTATATGTGGATCTTGGAATCATTATATTCTATTGAGGGTAACTTATGTTATTGAATATAATGTGTGATTAATCATATTAATTTTAATACGAGATTAGTCATTTTGAACATAATAACTAATAACCTTTTTATTTATATATTTCAGATATGACTACTACAAGCACACAAAACACATTCTCGATCCGGTCTGTTCTCGAGAAGGAGAAGCTGACTGGAACGAACTTCCTGACATGGTCAAGGAACTTGAGGCTGGTCCTCAAGCAGGAGAAGAAGGATTATGTCCTTCGTGATCCCCTCCCCGAGAGGCCTCTTGCCAATGCTGCCAGGACTCTGCACAATGCTTGGGAAAAGCATTCGTCAGATGAAAATGATGTTTATTGCCTGATGTTGGTGACAATGACTCCTGAGCTGCAAAAACAGTTCGAAAGTGTATTGTCTCCCATCGAGATAATGGCAGAAATCGCTTTTTCAGGAGCAGGCTAGGACCGAGAGGTTCCAGACAGTTAAGAACCTCTTGGACTGCAAGTTGGCTGCGAATGCGGCAGTGAGTCCTCATGTCTTGAAGATGATGGGTTATCTCGATCATCTTCAGAAACTCGACTGCCCAATCAGCCAGGAACTTGCCTGCGACATCATTCTGCAGTCTTTACCTGCAAGCTATGATCAGTTCATTCTGAACTTTAACATGCATGGCTTGAGTAAGACACTACCTGAGCTTCACGGAATGCTCAAGACTGCAGAGCCCAACTTGAGGAAAACCGCCAAGGACCCCAATGTGCTTATGGTGCAAAAGGGCAAGGGGTTTAAGAAATCCTCTGCTAAGGATAAGGGAGCGGCCAAGGCTGTCCAAGTCGCGGACAAGGACACGCCAAAGCCCAAGCCCAAGTCCAAGGCTGGGCCTACTGACATGTGCAGGTTCTGCAAAGAACTGGGGCATTGGAGAAGAGATTGTAAGAAATTCCAGGAAGGTCTAAAGGAATTGAAGAAGAAGACTTTCGAGACTTCTTCATCAGGTATTTTTGTTATAGAAGTTAATACAACTACTTCTGATAATACCTCATGGGTCATGGATACTGGTTGTGGGGCTCATATTTGTACCAATATGCAGGCACTCAGCAACAGTAGAAGGCTGAAGCAAGGACAAGTGGAGCTACGAGTTGGGAATGGAGCGAAAGTTTCAGCACTAGCTGTAGGCACATACTTGTTGTCTTTACCTTCGGGATTGATTTTAGAACTGAATAATTGTTATTTTGTACCTGCTATAAGCAGAAATATTATTTCAATTTCTTTGTTGGATTTGGAAGGTTATGATTTTTCAGTTAAGAATAAATTATGTTCCTTCAATCGCAACAATTTGTTCTATGGTTCTGCCCCTCTTACGAATGGGCTTTACATACTCGATCAATCCGCGCCAATTTATAACATTAATACAAAACGGTTTAAACCTAATGAGGAAAACCGAACGTTTCTATGGCATTGTCGTTTAGGGCACATCAGCGAGAAACGCATCAAGAGGCTCCATTCGAATGGACTTCTTGGCTCATTTGACTTTGAGTCATGTGAGAAATGCGAATCATGCATGATGGGCAAAATGACACGGGCCCCCTTTAATAAACCTAACGAGAGGGCCAGTGACTTATTGGGCCTGATACACACTGATGTGTGTGGCCCAATGTCCACAAATGCAAGAGGAAACTATCAGTACTTCATTACCTTCACTGATGATTTCAGTAGGTATGGATATGTTTATTTGATGAAACATAAGTCTGAATCTTTTGAGAAGTTCAGAGAATTCCAAAATGAAGTACAGAACCAACTTGGCAAAAGCATTAAGGCTCTTCGGTCCGACCGAGGAGGAGAATACTTAAGCCAGGAATTCAGTGATCATCTGAGAGAGTGTGGGATCGTATCCCAACTCACTCCTCCTGGAACACCTCAATGGAATGGTGTGTCTGAGAGGAGAAATCGGACCTTATTGGATATGGTTCGATCTATGATGAGTCACACAGACCTTCCAATATCCCTTTGGGGATATGCTCTGCTAACAGCAGTGTTCACTCTAAACAGAGCGCCATCAAAAGCAGTAGCAAAGACACCATATGAATTATGGACTGGAGAAACTCCAGTGCTATCTTATCTAAGAATTTGGGGTTGTGAAGCCTATGTTAAGAGATTAATCTCAGATAAGCTTACACCAAAATCTGATAAATGCTACTTCATTGGTTATCCACGGGAAACCAAGGCTTATTACTTCTATCTACGTTCCGAGAACAAGATCTTTGTTGCCCGGGATTGTAACTTTCTTGAGAGGGAGTTTCTCTCTAAGAAAGATAGTGGGAGTAAGGTACTGCTTGAAGAAATTCAAGATGAACAGGATACTGCTCAACCTAATGAGGAAGAGCAGCAGGAGGACCTACAAGAAATTGTAGAGCCTGAACCTGTAGTACCTGAAGTTCGAAGATCCGGGAGGATTCGTCACGAACCCGAGAGATATCAAGGATTCCTCGTGACTGACTGTCATGATCTTTTGATCATTGATGGTGATGAACCATCGAACTTCAATCAAGCCATGATGGGCCCAGATTCCTCTAAGTGGCGCAAGGCCACTGATTCCGAAATGGACTCCATGTCGGTCAACCAAGTGTTTTCGTTGGTTGACTTACCCGCTGGTGTAAAAGCCATCGAGTGCAAATGGATCTTCAAAAAGAAGATTGACGTGGATGGAAATGTCCAGATTTATAAAGCCAGGTTGGTGGCAAAAGGTTTCAGACAAGTTCACGGTGTGGACTACGATGAAACCTATTCACCAGTGGCTATGATGAAATCTATTCGGATTCTACTAGCAACTGCAGCTTTTCATGATTATGAAATTTGGCAGATGGACGTGAAAACCGCCTTCCTGAATGGTATTCTGGAAGAGGATGTGTATATGACACAACCTGATGGTTACATAGATCCAAAGAATGCTGGAAAAGTATGCAAGCTTCATAAATCCATTTATGGATTGAAGCAAGCATCGAGGAGCTGGAATCTTCGTTTTGATGAAGCAATCAAGCAATTTGACTTCATCAGAAACGAAGAAGAACAATGCGTGTATAAGAAATCTAGTGGGAGCAAGATTGTATTTCTTATTCTGTATGTCGATGACATACTGCTTCTCGGAAACGACGTTCCAATGCTAAAGTCCGTAAAAGACTGGCTTGGAAGTTGTTTTTCCATGAAAGACATGGGTGAAGCCGCATACGTTCTTGGAATTAGGATCTATCGGGATAGACCTAAGAGGCTGATAGGCTTGTGTCAAGACTCATACATTGACAAAGTCCTACAAAGATTCAGCATGAAAGATTCCAAGAAGGGCTTCACGCCAATGGTGCATGGCACAACGCTAAGCAAGAAGCAGAGCCCTACGTCGGCTGCTGAGCTTGAGCGCATGAAGAATATTCCTTATGCATCTGCAATAGGATCTGTCATGTATGCCATGATCTGTACTCGTCCTGATGTTGCTTATGCATTGAGCATGACGAGTAGATACCAGTCAAATCCAGGTGAAAACCATTGGATTGCCGTAAAGAATATCTTGAAGTATCTAAGACATACTAAGGATAAATTCTTGGTGTACGGTGGAAGTGATGTGCTTAAAGTCAGTGGATTCACGGACGCAAGTTTCCAGACAGACACAGATGATTTCCGGTCACAGTCCGGTTATGTCTTTTGTCTGAATGGCGGTGCAGTAAGTTGGAGAAGCTCCAAGCAGGACACCGTTGCTGATTCCACTACAGAAGCTGAATATATCGCCGCCTCAGAAGCAGCGAAGGAAGCTGTTTGGATACGAAAGTTCATTATGGAACTAGGTGTGATACCAGATGCGGCTGAGCCTCTGGCACTGTTTTGTGACAACAATGGTGCTATAGCTCAGGCAAAGGAACCAAGATCACACCAGAAATCCAAGCATGTTCAAAGAAGATATCACTTGATACGTGACATCATTAATAGAAAGGAAGTCAAGATCAGCCGAGTTCCGACAGATGACAATGTCGCTGATCCATTGACAAAGCCACTCCCAAGGCCTAAGCTCGAGTTCCTAACTGAAGCTGTAGGCATTAGAAACATTGAAATGTAATCTAAATTTGAGTGGGAGTTTTGTGAGCTTTATTTTAGTTATTTGATATGTTCTTGTAAAACATTATTTTATGTTTAATGAAATTATTATTTCAAGATTATTTTAACTGTGATGAAATAATCGTTCCAAAATGATATGAATCATTTTATAGGTCATCGAAGTAAATGACTTGATCTTGAGTCATCAAAGTCATTTAGCTTGATCATGAGATCCTATATTTGATAGATGTTTTATATCATCCCGTCCCCAGTCGAAGGTTGTTGAAATTGGAACATCAACAACCGTGTGAGACTGGATTGGTACGTGACTTATGACAAAGTCTCAGTGTGCCATAGATGCGCGGCATCAAAGTCAGTACATAGGTGTATGTTGGGAACATACGACCGGACAAGACCCGCTTATAAGAACTCTTCAGGATATTTATATCTGTGTCATAAGAGATTCTTACTACGACTATAGAGTATAGTCCTTAGACCTGAGTTCACATGCATGTGACTGCACATGGACTGATCTACTTTGATCATTGTCTAACGCTATCGTTTTGTGATAGCTATAAGGACCTTGTTTGGGTACATCATGAAATGAGTAGTTTACAGTGATGGAACAAGATGGGATTTGTCCCTCCAATATAAATGGAGTGAATATCTCTAGGCCAATCGGAGATTTGAATACTGGAAAACGCATGGCCATGCTCAAACGGACTTTCCCGAGTCGTTTGGATTGTCAGTATCAAATCAGAGTCCGATGAACAAGATTAGGCTTTATAAGGATGACACCAATCTTGCCTTATGACTAATCGAGATATTGAGACAAAAGGATTATGAATACAGAGATTCCAGTACAAGTGGGAGATTGTTGGAATTGTGTCCAGTAATCTCGGTACTGTCTCTAGAAAGTAAGAATATGTCAAAGATCAGACATAAGTCATATAATACTGGGGATCATGATGGCTTGCTAGAGTCCGCTCATGATCTATAAGTCATGGACTTATTGCCTTTATTATATGATCCCATATGGGTCACACGCATAAGCTAACAGGAAAATGTGTTGGAACGGCTTAGCAGAAGTACGACAAAAGTGCCAGGCATTTGTCGTATTAAGAGAGAAAGATTAATGGGTCTGATTAAATCCATGGGATTTAATCAGATTGGTGTTTTGGGCCCATAAGCCCAAAAGGGAAAGAGAAGGCTTTTAATGATCAAAAAGGCCAAATCTCTTTCTCCCCAACCCGAACCCTAGCCGCGAATCCTCTCTCCCTCTGCGCCTCTCTCCTCGTGGTCTAGCAGCCATTCCTGTGATCGCGTGTGTGAACCTTTGGAGGATTCATCCCTCGGTGCATCTATCTGATCTCTGACCTGTTCTATTCCTTCCGCTGCAACAAACAGGTAAAAGGTGAGATCATCTAATGTTTCTATTCAAGAGAACCTAGATCTGTATGTTTAGGTTGAGATGAATCTGTGAATTACATCAGGATCAACCAAACGAATCCTACAGAATACTGGAGCAAAATTGCGTTTCTTGTACTGTATGTCGATGACATACTCCTCCTCGGTAATGACGTTCCGTTGCTTCAGTCTGTTAAGACTTGGCTCGGAAGTTGTTTTTCCATGAAAGACATGGGAGAAGCCGCGTACATTCTTGGAATCAGAATCTACAGAGATAGAGTGAACAGGCTGATTGGATTGTGCCAGGACACTTATATTGATAAGGTACTTCACAGATTCAGGATGCATGATTCCAAGAAGGGCTTCATACTGATGTCTCATGGCACTAGTCTCAGCAAGAAGCAGTGTCCGGCGACACATGCTGAGCGAGAACGCATGAATAGGATTCCTTATGCTTCTGCAATAGGATCTATTATGTATGCCATGCTCTACACTCGTCCAGATGTAGCTTACGCGTTAAGCATGACGAGTAGATACCAATCTGATCCAGGTGAAGTTCACTGGACAGCTGTCAAGAATATTCTCAAGTATTTGAGACATACTAAGGATAAATTCCTTGTGTATGGAGATAGTGATGAACTTGTGGTGAATGGATTCACCGATGCGAGTTTTCAGACGGACAGAGAGGATTTCTGATCACAATCTGGATATGTCTTCTGTCTAAATGGCGGTGCAGTGAGCTGGAAGAGCTCTAAGCAGAATACCGTAGCTGATTCCACGACGGAAGTTGAATATGTTGCTGCTTCAGAAGCGGCAAAGGAAGCTGTTTGGATCAAGAAGTTCATGACTGAACTTGGTGTGGTTCCTAGTATCTTGGAGCCAGTGGTTTTGTTTTGTGACAACAATGGAGCCATTGCTCAGGCGAAAGAACCCAGGTCACACCAGAAGTCCAAACACGTTGAGAGGAGATATCACCTGATTCGTGATATCCTCAATAGAGGTGATGTGAAGATCAGCCGAGTTCCGAAAGACGAGAATGTCGTTGATCCTCTGACCAAGTCACTCCCAAGGCCTAAGCATGAGAGTCATACGACTGTTGTAGGCATTAGAGATCTTAAGATGTAATCTTGATTCTAGTGGGAGTTTTAGTTTTGTTTTAGTTATAATAAGACGCTCTTGTAAACATTCTTTTGGAAATGTTTAATGAAATTTGATTTAAGCATTATTTATTGTGATCTAAATAATGGTCCCAAAATAAGTTTATGACATATTATAGGTCATCAAGTTGAGGACTTGATCATGAAACCCTATAAGTTAATAAATTATGTTTTTCCCTGGTCGAGGCTGTCAAAGTAGGACACTGACAACCGCGAGAGACTAGATTGTGAGGTGATTGTTGGCTAAGTTTCATGGAGCCAATGATATGATTATCGCAGTCAGTCACATAGATATATGTTAGTGAACATATGATCGGACATGACCCGCTAATGAGAAGTCTACAAGATAGTTATATCTGTGTCATAAGAGGTTCTCATTACGACTATAGAGTATAGTCCTTAGACCTGAGTTCATCATGCTTTCTTGCATATGAATTGGTACACTTTGACTTTGTCAAACGTCGACCCGTAACTGGCGATTATAACGGCACTGTTCAAGTATATCATGAAGTGTGTGTTGAAACAGGGATGGAATAAGATGGGATTTGTCCCTCCTGTATAACGGGCGATAAATATCTCAGGGCCTATCGAAGATTGAATACTGAGAGAATGTGTGGCCGCACTCAAACGAACTGTAGTTCAGTTGTTTGTAATGTTTCAGTATGAGATCAGGAGTTCGATAAACACGATGTTGGCTTAATAAGGATGACACCAATCTTGCCTTATGCCAAATCGAGATATAGAGACAAAAGGATTATAGGAATAGATGATTCCAGTACAAGTGGGAGATTGTTGGGATAGTGTCCTGAAATCACACTTGTACTCACTCCTGATGATAGTTGTGTGTCGAGATCAGACATTCGTATAATACTGGGCGGTTGCAATGTTTTGCTAGAAGCCTCTTGCAATCTGTAAGTTGTAGACTTACTACCAGTATTATATGATCCTATAGGGTCACACACCTAAGCAAACTGGAAGCTACGACATGGGAATGATCATTATGGTAATAATCGTATTAATGTGTATTGGATACACATTATTATCGACAAAATGGTGTTGTGTCGATCGACACAGCTTGTGTGTCGGTCGACACAGTTCGGGTTTTCGAAAAAGGCTTTTCGAATTAAGACTTAATTAAGACTTAATTAAGTCTGGCCCGTTAATCATGTTTAGGTCGAATAAAACTCAAGAGTTTCGACCTAAACAGGGAGCCGTCCACTTTTCTTGACAGAAAGAGTAGAAACACCAGAAACAGTTGATTCCCGTTGATCCGGGACTAGCATCCCGTTTCCAGCTTGTGTGCGTGTGTATCTGGTAGAGGCAAGGCATCTGCGTTGCTCCACTGATCTCGTCCACCATTCTCATTCCGCTGCCAGTTCAAAGGTAAGAACGAGGTTGGTTTAATTCAATATATCAAACCCTAGATCCTAGGAGATCCAACACACAAGACAACAAGCACCAATCTACGAAGAGAACATAGGGAGTCATTGTAGAAAGGAGAAAAAACTACACAAACCTAAATAAAAATTAGGTTCTACACTGCAACGTAAGGTACACCTCAACGTTCTCCTTTGTCTCCTCCTCTCTCTACCGAGAGGACCATCCTGACGAACTGGAGATTAACCGGATTTACAATTATATAATATATAAGACATCAGCGGAGACCGCTCATCGCCGGAGACCGCCAGTCATCAGAGGAACCTCGGAAAGTAAAAGAATGGAGAACGAAACCGTTTGAAATTTTAAGAGAAAAGGAGACGGACGCGTGACTACCGCTCGCACTTCTCTTAATTTTAATTTTTGCTTTCATTTTTTGGGTCGGGCCTTGTTTCAAATCCTAAGTCTTGCTAGACTATATTTATTTTTGTTATTA
Organism: Orychophragmus violaceus; assembly: GCA_030180135.1. Taxonomy (NCBI): domain Eukaryota; kingdom Viridiplantae; phylum Streptophyta; class Magnoliopsida; order Brassicales; family Brassicaceae; genus Orychophragmus; species Orychophragmus violaceus. The sequence goes on from CM058239.1 coordinate 27,051,145, forward strand.
AAACAAAAAAAAAATTCAGAATTGTATATGAAAATTCGCAAAAGCCATAATTACTTTTTAATTTACAGACCAAACTTTTTCTTAAAACTCTGATACAATTAATTGAACTCTGATTTCAAAACAAAATTCTTGAAACTCTAATAAAATTAAACTTTCAATTCCCGAGAAAATATTGATTACTAAAAGTTTGAAAGATTGAATAGCATTTATGACATGCATGAAAAAAATAAATAAATTTTTTTTTTTGAAATCGAAAGTTTTAAGCACCTCTATAAATTTATTTGGCAGACGTCGCTCAACCTTGCACAGAAGTACTCTCTCTAACTTTCCTTCACCATATCTCTTTCAAATGGCGTCAGCATCTGATGCATTATTCAAGTGCTTTGTTCGCGGTCTTGACTGTGACACAGATGAAAAAGATCTTAAGGAGGCCTTTTCAAAGTTTGGCAACGTTATCGATTCTAAAGTACGTTCCGCCTTTAAGATAATTTCACTTTGTTTGTTGGATTTATCATTGTACTGTATAGTTTGTCTTCATTATCATAGATCATTTACGACCCTGAGACTGGAAGATCAAGAAGATTTGGATTTGTTACCTTTGAGGACGAGAAATCCATGAGAACTGCTATTGAGGAAATGAATGGCCATGGTCCGAGAAGTATTGGGTTTCAGTGCTTTGTTCATGGTCTTGGCTGCGATACTAATGCAAAGAGCCTTGCGAATAATTTTTCTATGTTTGGCGAAGTTTTAGATTCTCAGGTTTACGTCATTCTATACATTTCTTTGTTAACTTTTTAATTAAAAGTGTCTCATACTTTGTTCTTGCATGTTATGCTAATCTTTCTGTTTCTTTGTATTCACAGATCATTTACGATTCTGAGACTGGAATATCAAGGGGATTTGGATTCGTTACTTTCAAGGATGAGACATCCATGAAACAAGCCATTTTGCTTATGGACGGCGATGAGATCGATGGCTCTTACATCAATGTGAAAGAGTCTAGCAGTAGACATGTTGTTCGTAGAAGATCTGGTGATCTTCGATTCATGATTGTTGAAGAGGCTCGGCCACGTAAACGCACTTCTGCTGAATTTGCACGCTTGCTTGTCAATGCTGTTAAAGCAAAGGAGAGATCTCTTAATTTAGAATAATTCATGAAATAAAACAATTAATAAAGTCGACTAAATTAAAGCTTCTTGATTGGTCTTTGTATTATGACTAGTCACTATCAATAATATCATAGTAGACTGGTTTGTTTTTCCCTAGACCTATTTTAATATCTCTATGAACATTGATTTCATATTGTTTTAATCTGAGAATGTGTGTTGTTAAGTCTTAATGTGCTTTATATTAACAAGTCTTTATATTTTGTCAATTTGATATTGTAGAAAGTGAGGATGCAAGTATTAGTTAACCATAAGGTCACAAACCACCGGTTTAGTTCTGTTATGTTTTATTGTGATCTGTTGTAGAGGAAGATAAATCCAAAAGCAAACAATAGTGTGAGTGAGACCATGATAGTGAAAATGCGCAAAGCCTCAAGAAATAGCTAACTAGAGATGCATTTCAACAAGTTTCCAAAGAATGTTGTCTGAAGGCTAAAACAATTTGCTTACCATTTTTTACAGCTAGGGATGTTAATATGGGTAAAATAATTCAACCCAAACTCAACCCATAAAAATCTAACTAATAAAAACTCAATCCCTAATGAACCCAAATATTTCTTTTGCTAATGGGTAATACCCATGTATAGCTTATTAAGTTTTGGGTATACCCATAGATACCCATACTTTGATACTAATATTGTTTTGTACTAAATGTTAACATTTTAAATGGAGTTACGTACTTTTAAATGGGATTAAACGGGTGGGCTTAAACGGACCTAAATATAAACGGGTCTAAACGGATCTAAATATAAATGAGCATAAACAGGCTTAAATGAGCCTAAACGGGCTTAAATGGGCCTAACCACACGGGCCTAAACGGGTCTAAATATAAATGGGCCTAAATATAAACGGCTTTAACCGGACGGGCCTAAATGGATCTAAATGGATCTAAACATAAATGGGCCTAAAAGGGCTTAAATGGGCCTAACCAAACGGGCCTAAACGGGTCTAAATATAAACAGGTTTAACCGGACAGGCCTAAACGGGTCTAAATATAAACAGACGTAAACGGGCCTAAATGAGCCTAACCATACGAGCCTAACCAGACGGGCCCCAACCAGATGGGCCTAACCAGACGAGCCTAAACGGGTCTAAATATAAACGGGTTTTTGCGGAAAATAGGATTTTACGTTTTTGGCGGGAAAATAAATTTTAGGTTTTTAGCGGGAAAACGAGATTTTACGTTTTTGGCGGGAAAACGAGATTTTACGTTTTTTGCGGGAAAACATAATTTTACGTTTTTGGCGGGAAAACAAGATTTTACGTTTTTTGTGGGAAACGAAATTTTACGTTTTTGGCGGGAAAACATAATTTTACATTTTTGGCGGGAAAATGAGATTTTACGTTTTTGGCGGAAAAACGGGATTTTACGTTTTTGGCGGGAAAACATAATTTTACGTTTTTGGCGGGAAACGAGATTTTACGTTTTGGCGGGAAAACGAGATTTTACGTTTTTGGTGGGAAAACGAGATTTTACGTTTTTGGCGTGAAAACATAATTTTACGTTTTTGAAGGGAAAACAAGATTTTACGTTTTTAGCGGGAAAACGAAATTTTACGTTTTTGGTGAGAAAATAAAATCTTGCATTTAAATTATTTAAACTTAATAAATAGTTAATTATAAAAAATTATGATCTAATTAAAACTCATGGGTACCCATAACCCAATTAGATGAACCCATAATGAACCCATAAATAATGGGTAAATACCCATTTTAAACACTAACTAGATTTTGACCCGCACTTAGAAAGTGCGGGTTTAATTTTCTTTACAAATTTTACTTTTTATTCATTTTGTTAATAGTAGTTTAGATTTTTAATTATGTAATCTAATTTTGATTATAATTGTTTAACCAACATTATAAACAGTGAGTTAGCAATTTAATTTTTTTTTAATGAATTATGTGTTATTTGGAGGATATATATCGTAAGGATTAAGAGATTAAAATAACGATTTCACATTATATATTTTAATATGTGTTGTATCGTAAGATCATAGTTTGGAAAAAAAAAATATATATATATATATATATATATATGTGAAAACAACCATTGTAAAAGTTATGTGGTATATGTTTAATTGTTATTATATTTATCTAAAATATTATTTTATAAAATACATGTTGTAGTCGTATATATAATTTGCAAATTTGATGGAACTATCCGTTAAAAACTTCATTCAAACATAAATCATAATTTGACACTTCAAATATTTGAATAATAAAAGTATGAAATCATTTTATTATTTTTATTAAGTTTAAAATATATCAACTGAAATTATTTACTATATGCGAATTTTTATAGAAAATTTATAATCGAGATTGGCTAATTAATTTTCAACCCGTTTAATTAATTAAATATTTTTCAATTTGATGGAAAAACTTGCTAAAAAGTACAATCGTAAAAACATCAATCGTAATATGTATATATATATATATATATATATTTGAAAAAGATATTAAAATATATTATAAATATATTTTGAATTAAATCATAAATTATAGAATCTTAATTTATATATAATAGTTGATGTATAAATTATTAATTATATTTATCAATTAATTTGTTTTGATTTTAATTAATTAGGAAAGTGAGACCCATTATAATTTGGTTGTTTGGCTACATGTTTAATAATTGTCTTGTTTGGAAACATGGATTGTAGAGATAATGTTATATTCCCTAATTACTCTTAATGAAATTTAATTAAATCATTAATATACATTGTTTTACAGTTTTACCCTTAATGAAGGTTACAAATCTTAATAATATCAAGGGCAAATTCCGGGAACAACATTTATGTACCATGGCAAACCTTCCTGTTTTAATAGTATAGATTTTTTCTATTAGAATAGTAGAGTTCTGGGTTTGTATTTTTTTATGGGTTTGGGTACCCGTTTGGGATTATTACCCATTTTAACATCCCGGTTTACAGCTATAGAATTCTACTCGGGCTAAAGTATTTATAAAATGCTACTTCACATTGTGCACAAAAGGTACGTTGAGGACTTAAGGAAGAGTTACTCTTAAGACGTTAAATAACAGCTTATAATGCTTCAACTTTGCTTCTCAAACAGTAGATGTAAACATGAAAATCTTAGGTAAAGCCCTGATGCTTGATCAAAATGTCTGAACATCAGATTTCATCATTCAAAACTGCATACTCAATCACAGAAACATACCTGTAAGAAACCATCCCATGCAATCATCAAACGGTAATACGATACTTAACAAAAGAAAACTCCAAGACTTTAAGCACAACATCGGGTGATTCAACCTTCCCCAAATCTAACCATCTTCACTTTCCAAAGCGATCTATATGCACCAAATCTCTGTTGGACCCTCATCATCGCCCAAAATCACCAACTTCCCACCAAAATTTTCCATTTTAGACTTGTATCTACCAACATTGATGTATTTGTTTGATAAAGAACACTATTGATGTAGTAGTTGTTGTTATGATTGTCCAGCCCTAATGGCATCATGTTCCTTTGCTTCTAACTCAACAGAGTTGGAATCCGTTTAAATCTGTTGGAATAACCACCAATGCAACCGCTAATTGCTAACTTGCCACCATCACAACCACACGATTTACTTTTATTAACCAAGTCTATCTAAATGAAGTGAAGTCTAGATGGAAGAGTGAAGTCTAGAGAGGAAGAGGGAAGTCTAGAGTCATTTGAACACATGACTAAATTAACTCTTCCTCTCTCCCAACGGATCTATTCTCTCCAAACTTTTTTTTCCATTTCAGATCTGATTAATCCTCTTTGTAACTTTATAAAAAGATGTATCATGACCAAGATCAATATACACAATATTGGAGACTTATTTTTTCCTATTCTCTATATTCTCTTTAAACTAGTTATATTCTCTTAATTATTCCATAATTACTCTTAAATTCTCTCATGGTTTTAGAGCAAAGATCTTGATTCTACTACTTTTTCTCTTTTGTTTTTCTTTCAAAACTCTTCAAAATTCTCAATTTCTCATTTTCTCAAAAACGCCCACCAAATGTTCGACAAAATTCCTAAACGAAATTGCAAGCTAAAAGTTATGAGTTCTTGTGTTGTTCCACCAAGGGCTCAAAACCTTTAGTTGTTCATACCATTCTCAAAGGAACCAACTATCTTGTGTGGTCTAGAACTACTAAAACCGATATAAGCGGAAGAAGACTTTGGAAGCATATCATCTCAAGGGAATGCCCAAAAAAATCCCTCAAGAGAAAAGTCAAAGACCAAGAGACTCTAACCGAGGAGGAGAAACAAGAAGCCTTAAAGAAGAAGAAGAGAAATGGGAAGAAGATCAACAAGCGGTTCTTAGCCTTCTCCAATCATCGCTAGATCCGACCATCTTGGAAGCTTACTCATATTGTGAGACTCCAAAGGATCTGTGGGAAACTCTCAAAAGTGTGTATGAGAACACATCCAACATAAGCCGCATCTTTGAAATCAAGAAGGCTATCAATGATCTCCACCAAGATGATATGGAGTTCACTAAGCGTCTTAGCAAGTTTCAAACTCTATGGTCCGAACTTGAGATGCTTAGGCCAATGAGTGTGTATCCAAAGGTGTTGAATAAGAGGCGTGAACAATATCAAGTCTTTGGCCTTCTCCTCACTTGAATTCAAGCTACAATGATCTTATCAAGCATATCATAAGAGATGACAAGCTACCAAATCTTGAAGAGATGTGTGCAAGAATTCAAAAAGAGCAAGGCTCCATAGGTATCTTTGGTGGAAAATCTGAACTTTTAAGAGCCAATAAAGGTGTATACAAGAAATAAAAGAAGGTTCCAATGGTGTGTGATTATTGCAAGAAGGATGGTCATTCGAAGGACAAGTGTTGGCACCTTCACCCTCATCCCAAACCCGAGTTTCCAAACTCAAGAAGACCAAAATCCAATGTTTCTCATGGTGATGAGTCTAGACAAGCAAATGCATCCACATCTCAGTGGGACGTAGCTATGGGAGCCTCCGTTGAGTATGTGAAGAAAAGTGACTTGGATGCCATAATCAAGGCTTTTGCCTCACACAACTTCGGTATCACTCCCTATTCTCATAAACCTAGTAGTAAACTTGTTGTAGATTCTTGTGATTCTCATCATATGATTAGTAATCCTAAGTTTCTAGACAATATTGAACCGTCTATAGGTAGAGTAGACATTGCTAATGTGATGGAATTCCCATAGAAGGAATAGGAAAGCTAAAGTTATTTAACAAGAAAAGTGAATTTTTTATGTTCCTAAGTTTATATCAAACTTGATATCGGTTAATAGAACCACTAAAGACCTTAATTTCTATGCTATTTTTGGTCATAATGATGTTCATTTTGAGGATATTGAGAGTGGAAAGTTACTTGGTAAAGTTTTCTAGAAGAGACACCTTCAAATCCAGATGCTTTATCTTTTAATCTTGTTATTCATCTAATATAGATGCAATGTCATGCTAGACTAGGTCATCTTCATGGAAGGGCACTTGAATTAATGTTGTCTAATGTATCTTTTGATCACACTAGTTGTGAAGCATGTACTCATGACAAACATTGCAAAATTGTCTTTCCCAGACCTTCTACTATCTATGAGCATTGTTTTGATCTAGTACATTCGGATATGTGGACTTTTCCTTGCATGTCTAGAGATAGAAACAAATACTTTGTGACCTTTATAGATGAGAAATCAAAGTATACTTGGAGCACATTGTTACCATCAACTGATAGGGTATTTGAGGCATTCATTAACTTTCAAACTCATGTGACTAACCAATACAATACCAAGATAAATGTGTTTAGGTCAAAAAATGGAGGAGAATACAAAAGTACTAGATTCAAAGAGCACCTAGCTAAGCATGACATATTGCACCAAAAAAGTTTCCCTCACACACCACAACAAAATGGAGTGGCTGAGAGGAAAAATAGGCATCTTATGGAAGTGGCTAGATCAATGATGTTCTACACCAATGTGCCAGAGAGTTTTTGGGGAGATACGGTCCTAGCTTCATGCTACGTCATCAACTGCATTCCAACAAAAGTCCTAAAGGACATATCACCATTTGAGGTACTCAACAACTATAAACCATCTATTTAACACTTACATGTCTTTAGTTTTATGTGTTTTGTCTATGTACCATGTGAACAAAGAAACAAGTAATTGGCTAAGAGCACCAAATGCATCTTCCTTGGCTATTCAACCATTCAAAAGGGCTACAAGTGCTTTGATCCGATCAAGTAGTAGTCTTGTCCCTCAGTAACCAACTCCTTGTGTCTATAGATGTCAAGTTCACTGAGGGACAAGACTACTATGATAAGAAAGATTGGGAAGGTCTTAAGGATCTCTCAAGGTCACCATAGGATATAGCTACTAGTTTGAGGTTTTTTCTTGATCATTTGGGTAATGATGAACCACCAAGGCAAGGAAGTGAAAATAAAAATGCACCTAACAGCCACTTGAATGAGAAAGATCTCACTCCAGTTGTATCACAAGATCATCACCAAGGAGTGGAGCTATCTCAAGACAAAGTTCAAGAACAAGAGGATTTGGGTATAGAAAAAGAGGTGATGAAACCGCAAGAAGGCATTGAAGAAGATTTGGCTACATCACAAGAAGATGTTGAAGCCGTTGTAAAGGAAGATATTCAACCTCTTAGGAAAAGTAGTAGGCCCAAGTTTCCCTCCAAATGGGTGGATAATCGCATATACTACAATCACTAATTTGTAGCTCATCCTATCCAAGCTACTTGTTCTATTTCCCTTTTGCCATCCGAACATCAAGATTTCAATGGGAAGATCGAAAAATATCACGTCCCTAAGAGCTATGAAGAGGCTAAATACAATAAATTATGGGTTGATGCAATAAGGTATGAAAATGGAGTTATGGAAAGGAAACACATTTGGGTTGTAGAGTAACTCTCAAAGGGCAAGAAGGTTGTGAGTTCCAAGTGGATGTTCACTATCAAGTATAAAAGAAACATAGATGTTGAGAGGTATAAGACACGCTTGGTATCTAGAGGGTTCACTCAAATATATGGAGAAGACTACAAATATAAATTTGCTCCGGTGGCTAAACTACATACCGTGAGAGTGGTGTTATCCTTGGCTACCAACCTCTCTTAGGATATGTGGCAAATGGATGTGAAGAATGCATTTCTTCAAGGAGAACTTTAGGAAGAATTGTATATGACTCCACCACTCGGTCTTGAAGACCTTTGTAAATCCGGACAAGTGCTTAGGCTTCGGAAGGTACCACAAGTTGAGCTCCACACTCACGAATCATGGATTCAAGAAGTCTCACTCGGATCATACCTTGTTCACTCTACATTGTCCTCAAGGCCTTGTTGTGGTATTAGTATATGTGGATGATCTCATCATAACCGGTGATGACAAGGAGGGTATTCACTCCACTAAGGCATTTCTCAACTCTACATTCGATATTAAGGATCTTGGAGAGTTGAAATACTTCATTGGTCTTGAAGTTTGTAGATCACCGAAGGGTTTGTTACTTTCTCAAAGGAAGTATACCCTAGATCTCTTGAGTGAAACGGGGAAGCTTGGCCCAAAACCAACCAAGACACTCTTGAAGATGGCTACAAGGTAAATCGGAAGGGGGGGGGGGGGTAAATCGTATGAGAATCACAAAAATGTTTCTCAATATAGAAGACTTGTTGGGAAAATTATCTATCTCACGCTCACAAGATCGGACCTTTGTTTTGCGGTGAACCAAGTGAGTCAACACATGCAAGAACCAACATTTTACCATTGGAGTATGGTTTAAACAACCTTAAGGTATCTCAAGGGAAGTTCGAGTCAAGGAATATGGATGAGAAATAATGGCAACATCAAAATTGTTGGTTATTGTGATGCGGATTGTGCTGGTGATAGGATTGATAGAAAATCTACAACTGGCTATTGCACATTCATTGGAGGTAATTTGGTGACTTGGAAGACAAAGAAGCAAAAGTTTGTGTCTTGATCTAGTGTGGAAGCGGAATATAGAGCTATGAGGAAGATAACTAGTTAATTGACTTGGCTCAAAGCTCTTCTTAAAGACTTTTATATTGAGAAAGAAGGACCGATCACCATGCATTGTGATAACCAAGCCACGATCCACATTGCCACTAACTCGGTGTTCCATGAAAGAACCAAGCATATTAAGATTGATTGCCACAAGGTTCGTGAGAAGATTGAAGAAGGAGTTATCTTGCTATGTTACACAAAGAGTGAAGACCAATTGGCGGATATTTTCACAAAGGCCGCAAGTCTAAAAGTTTGCAACAACATCTAAAGCACGGTTAGTTGTTAAGGGTAATCATCAGGTTGAAGGAGAAGATATGATGAAACCTTTGCACATGTGGTTAAAATGACCACAGTACGTTCTCTTATTCATATCGTGGCAGCAAACAAATGTGATGTATTTCAAATGGACGTTCACAACGCATTCCTACATAATGATCTTGATAAGCTTCCTCCGGGTTTTTAACGTTCGCATCCAGAAAAAGTTTGTCGTTTCAAGAAGTCGTTATATGGTCTTAAGCAAGCTCATATTTGTTGGTTTAAGAAGCTCTTTGTTCCGTTACTTTGTTTTGGCTTTGTCCAGTCATACGAAAACTGCTCGCTCTTCATATATTCGTGCAAGAGTATAGAGCTTCGAAATCTAGTTTATGTGGATGACTTGCTCATTTGTGGAAATAACTCATATATGTTCAAGAAGTTTAAGGATTACTTGAGCCGTTGTTTCGCAATGAAGGATTTGGGACGTCTTAAATATTTTTTTGGGAATCGAAGTCAGTCGTGGTACAGAGGGTATCTTCTTATCACAGAGAAAATACGCCTTGCATACTGTTGCTGAAAGAGGGAACCTTGGATCAAAACCTGCTTTGACTCCTCTTGAACAAAATCATGGTCTCACAGATGCTGTTGGACTTGTACTTGACGATCCCACTCGTTGACGGCTCGTTGGAAGACTCATATATCTTCTCAACACTCGACCAGAACTGTATTATCCGGTGTAAATTTTGTCCCAATTTATGCAGAGTCCTAAAGAAGCGCATTGGCTTGCTACACTAAGAGTCATGCGCTATTTGAAAAGGGATTGCAGGACATGGAATACTACTGCGATCAGACTCTGATCTTACATTGACAGTATATTGCGATGCAGATTGGGGCTCTTGTCTAATCACTCAACGCACTCTCAGTGCCTTTGCGGTGATGCTTGGTGGGTCACCAATATCTTGGAAAACCAATAAACAAAAGACGGTTTCTCATTCCTCAGCCAAAGCTGAGTATTGTTCCATTTCTGTGGCTCTTCGTGAAACTAAATGGGTGTGTCGATTGGTCAAAGAGCTTGGCGCAGAACAAGTTACTCCAACACGGTACAAGAAAAAGATTATATTGTGACAGAATTTACTGTCACAATAAAAAATAATATGTCACAATATCAATATAGTGACGTATTTGTGATCGTTTTGAACGGTTGCAATATGATCGTCACAAATATTTCTTGGTAATAAAAACGTCACAGCGTTACTACCAATTTCTATAGTAACAGTTTTGTTACATGCAGTGACGATACATAAAAGTAACAACATCGTCACAGTTACCTACTAAAACTAGCGTCACAAGTCGTCGTATTTTGTTATTGTCATAATGTCTCAATTCTGTCACTCCATTCAGACGAAAATATAGTCTCTAATCATGACAATTGGTGACTCAAAATTTTGACCACAATGAAATATTTTCCCAAATAATTGCGGTGGCATCTTTTAAATAATTATTAAAATTAATAATTAATTTAATTCTTATTATATTTTATTCATTGTTTAATTAGTAAAACAAAATAAATTCACAATTTATACAATTAAAATAAAGTATTCAATACATAAAACAATAATAACAATGATTTGTTTGACGCTAAAAGAAAGAAGAATAGTTAATCATGGAGAGATCATCCCAAAGAGCTTTGACAAGCTTGAAGCCTTGAAGGAATCAGGTTGGTTGCAATCTTCAGCCAAGACACAGAGTTGGGCAACATGCTTCTCAGTAAGCTTACCTTCCATGGAGACCACGGACCACAACACCATGAGCACGAGCTTTCTTTAGTGTCAACTCCAATGCAATCAATACGTCAATGTCCTCTGGGAATATTGTTGGATCAGCAACTGGAGGGACAACAGCAGGAGCAGCTTCATCACTTAAAAAGATGAAAGAATTAAAACGCAACAATCGAATCTCGGGTTAAATATCAACTATAACAATTTAAAAATCTGAATTTAATGTATTCAAAGCCCACTTAGAAAGTATAGAGTTTGAAATACATAACATAAGCATTAGAGGATCAAGAATAAGCAAACTTTTTAAGACAAGTTTTGTATAAGTATACCATATAGTTTATTCCCTTTACCACAGTAAGCCCATGCAGTGGTTTCCCTGGTCTAATGAAAAGATCCACCCATGTCTATGGTAAAGAGAAGAGATTGTACTTAAAAACGACAAAAATATACCATAAAATGTCGAACAAAAAGGTCGCACTGAATGTGATCTTCCATTAATGTAACTCACCTTTAACGGCTCAATCTAAACGACACAACAAGATGTTGGGTTGTGAAAACAGAGATAAAATTGTAATAATACCTTCATTAGGCTTGAAAAAAGATTCAACATGCTCATTCTGTTGTACTCCCAAATGATGAGAAGCTGAATAAGTGTAACGACCCTATTTTGATAAAAAGGCCAACTCACATGTTCTACTCCTTTAGCCCAATAAGAGCCCACATTATTTTTCATTAATCTAACGAGAGTATGTGTGTATCACAATGTCTATAGCCATCTTCGGGGAAAACGGCCGATTCATACCTGAACATTTGCAACTGGTACCGATTAGGTCCTGCATAATTTTCGTGTGCTAATTCATACCCAAACTCTTAATTATTTGAATACTCATACACATACAAATTTTTGTTGGCCAAGACATGCATTGACCTGAATTCCGTTAGTCAACTCTGTAAAATCGCAAACGGAAAATCTGAGCTGTCACTATAAATCCGAGTTGGCACTACAAATCAAAACTACGTCGTTTTGATGGGTTATATAATAATAATAAAAAAACCGACCCAATTAGGACTTGAACCTGCGACCTTTACCTTAAAACATTCTTGCTTTACCAACCAAACTAAACTATTATTAACATATTTTTGTCCAATTATATATAAATGTATTATACGGTGAGAGTAAAAAAAAAATCCTCTTCAGATGCGTGAAATCGAACGAGGAAGAGAACCATTGTCTTCTCTCTCTTTTCGGGGACAACTAAGCTTTTACGCAGGAAAGAAGGAGAGATGGATCAGATACTATACAAGATGGGTTCTTATTGGTTAGGTAAAAAGGCAAACAAGGAGGTCAGTTCCATTGGTGAGTTGTGATGAATTTGATTCTTCCCCAGAAACACAATTGAATAATCAAATGAGAAGAAGAAAAAAAGTTATATTCGGCCCATGAAACAATTAATTAAAATCTGAGACAAAAAGATTTCAATAAACAAAGTTTTTTTTTTTTAATTACGAAACTAGAGTTTATTAAACGAGAATCTGGAATAAACTGGAGAAAGGAGAAGCCAATGATTTTGGATGGGCTTGGGTTGAAGATGATAGAAACTTTTATACTATATAAACTATATTTGATAACGTCAACAATGAAATTTAGTTAGCTCAGTCGGTAGTGTGGAGCTTTTAAGCTTCATGGTCGTGGGTTCAACTCTTAGTGGCTTCACTTTTTAAAAATTAAAACTCACCAAAACGACGTAGTTTTAATTTGCAGTGCCAACTCGGATTTATAGTGACATCTCAGATTTTCCGTTTACGATTTTACGGAGTTGACTAACGGAATTCAGGTCAATGCATGTTTTGGCCAACAAAAATTTGTATATGTATGATTATTCAAATAATTAAGAGTTTGGGTATGAATTAGTACACCCAAATTATGCAGGACCTAATCGGTACCAGTTGCAAATGTTGAGGTATGAATCGGCCGTTTTCCCGCCATCTTCGTGCTTTTTCTAAACCTAAACCAGCCGCATTCACATACAAATTGTATGTATCCCCTTCTCCACCAAAACCCTAGCCATCCACACACCTCTCGTTTCTCTTCTCTCTCTACTCCATAACACTCTCTTCTCAGACTCTTCTCCTTCTTCTATTCAACTTCTTGTTTGATTTCCGCATACGTGAGCGTAGGAGGAGAGCCATGTCGTCTTATGTGCAACACCGCCACCACCGGAGCCATCGCAACGCCACCGCTTCTCCACCACTGGTCATCGATTTGCATCTACCGGAGAGTAGCGAGCCACTGTAGACTTTTGTTGCCACTGCCGGAGCCCTCGCTTGACGTCCGCAAGAGATAACGTCGAGAATCGAAGCCCCATGCATCACCACCAGCCATCGATCTAAACCGTCATGAACCGTGAGACGTCGCAGTCAAAGCCAACATCACCAGAGATTGAGATCCACTAAGACGAGGCTGATCCGTGTGAGTTTTAGAGATCCATGAGCATTTCTTGTGACGTAAGCAATCTTTTTCATCATAGCCCTAGCTCATTTCACGTAACCCATGTATCGATCATTCTTGAGACCAATGTAGTTGTTTTGTTCCAGCCTTTGGTTATCTCTAGATATTTCGTGCATCATAAGACAGTGCGCTCGTCGTGACTACCGTCCATACACGTTCATCGTCCGTTTGTTTCAGAGAGAGAGAGATTCAGAGAGAGAGAGAGAGAGAGAGAGAGAGAGAGAGAGAGAGAGATCTTGGGGTGGGAGACAGAGATCTCGGCGAGAACCGAAGAAATCGAGTTTGGCGGTGAAAGAGAGAGGTCGGCGGGAGAGTAAGGACAAATCTTCGCCCGGGAGAGTGACAGAAAGTTTGGGAAGAGAGAGATTTCGGCGAGAGGTCACAGCGGTGGGGGATAAAGCGAGAGGGGTCATTGACGAGAGAGAGCTAGCAGGCGTTATGTTCATGCCGCCGTCAGGAAGAAGACTCGATATTGTTGGATATAGACGAAGAAGATATTTTTTCGGTGGCACAACAAAAACATTGAGGTTTCAATGGGTGGAAATTAGGGGTGGACATTTTGGATAACCCTAAAACTTTTTTTCTTCTATTCAAACTCTTATATTCAATATATTATCATTCTAGTTGTGATTATGATATTAACATTTAAATATTTTATTAGGGTTTGAAATTTAGAGATTAGGGTTTAAACTTTTTAGGGTTAATTTTTTATTTTAAAGGATTACATATTAAGGTTTAGGGATTAAATTTTAGTTTTTATTTTAATTTTTTAGGTTTTAAATTAGGGTTTAAGGTTTAGGAAATAGGGTTTATTTTTTCAAGATTTATAAATTGGGTTTATGGATTAGAGTTTAGTTTTAATTTTTATTTATCTTAGGTTTTGAAATTATAATTTAGGGTTTAGGATTGAATTTAGGGTTTAGAAATTAAGATTTAGGTTTTAATTTTGTTTTCTTATAAATTCGTTTATTTTTGCTTTTTATTTTTTGTCTAAATAAATATATTTTCCTTTTTTGTTTTTTCTAAACTTTTTAAAATTTCAATTATTTTTAATATTAAATTATTTGTAATCATTTGATTGGTTAAAAAAGAGAAGGTGAACAAATAGGGATGAATCCCAAAAATTGTTTTTTTTTTTAAATAAGGTTTAAGGTGGAACTTTAATGGTCAATCTTTTTGGATTTGGACTTCTTTTGAGACAAGTTAGAACTTAGGCTAGGATTCAAATTTAGGGCGTGACAACAATTCTTTTTCAAATCATGTCGTGATATGATAAAATTCTCTAAACATTGAGGTGTTGATTGATTCTCTTGCTACCAACTGTAAACACTAAATTTGCTAGTGGTTGCGGTTGTTGGTTTCGAAAACCATAACAAAGATAATATCGTGCCGCTTGGAACCAGAATATATAAAAAAATTCCATGAACGTTTACGGTTATAGATGGTCGCGGGTGATTTAAATAATTTTTATTGTCTTCTGTCAAATATTATCATAAAAATTCTTATATACATAATTCGCAAATCCTTTAGTTTTACATTTTACCAATGATTGAAGTAAAATATATAGACTTCTCTCTATTAGGATAATTTGGAATAGGAACTAGAACCTTTAAAAATAAATGGAATAAAACCATCACGCATAGACATTCCTTCCCTTATATGCATTTTACCAATTAGTGATTGTTGTTAAGTCACTGTATTGTTACAAGTTTATACTCATCATTCCATCACAAGTTTGAACAAAGTTGTGACAATACATTGGTTACAATGTTGTCACAGTTGTTATGACTACTATTTTAGTCACAATTATGTCACTATATGTGACAAAAATTAGTTACCACTTAGATTGTCACAATATTGTAACGAAACAACTACTAACTTGTGACATAAAAATTTAATCATAATATCGTATCTAAAATATCACAATTTTGTGATAAATAATTTCCGTCTCAAAATTTAGTCACAATAATTTTATTTTCTTGTAGTGGGTTCTTCTGTGACAGTAAGGCTGCGATCTATATTGCGGCAAATCCAATTTTCCATGAAAATACTAAACACATAGAATGAGATTGTCATGTAGTAAGAGATACAGTTCAAGAGGGCGTCATACAAACGGAGCACATTCGTTCTAACTTCCAAATCGCAGACGTACTGACAAAAGCTCTTGGACGAGTTCATTTTCAAGAGTTAGTGTCCAAGTACGAATTCAAAATCTTCACACTCCAACTTGAAAGAAAGTATTGGGATTAAGATAAGATATGTTCAAGTATAAAATATGTTCAAGTATAAAATATGTTCAAGTATATCAAAGATTGGTGTTTATCTTCTATGAATCTACCTGTATTGTATATAAACACATTCGATTGAGATTAATGAGATCAAGTCTTTACCATAACAAAGATTACAATCTCTAAACCAATATACATCGTATTGTTTAAATACGGTAGAAGCATCTTAGCGGTTTATATATCCAAAAGCAAACAGAAAATAACTTTCAATAGTGAGACCATGTTAGTATGCATTTCGACAAGTTTCGTTAAGACATTTGTATTCATTATCATCATCAAAAGTGCATTTGATAGCAAATCACTTGGAAATTTCCAATCACATTGTGGTCGGTAAAAAGATATAAACTGAAATTTGACAGCTTAAAAAGAAAACAAATTAGTAAAAAAAAAATATTACTTTCCAATAAAAGTCAATTTACTAGTATTGGTTTTTAGTTTTTACTAGTACCGAAAATAACACTGAGATTTAGAAAACTAGTTCCAAATAAGAAAAAAAACTCTTGTTTCCCAAAGTTTTAGATTAGATAGCATTTACCACATTCATAAACTGTCGAAAAAACTACCCTCTCACCTTTTCATATAATTTGAATCGTGAAACCATAATCTGCCTTATATATCTCACTCTTTTTTAAAAAAAATGGCGTCGAAGATGTTGAATTCAAAGACGAGAAATCCATGGGGCATTTGGATTTGTTACTTTCAAAGACGAGAAATCCATGAGAGATATTATTGAGGGAATGAATGGTCAGAAGCTCGAGGAAGTCATCGTCGTGGTGGACGTGTTGCTTCAAAGAAGAAGGCTTAAACGAGAGGATTTCATGAGATAAAATTAATAATATAAAATAATAAGCTTTTTGGGTCAAAGAAATAATAAGCTTATAGGCTTTGTAATATCACTATGTTTGGAAGGTGGTGCTCTGAATAGTATTTATTATTTCAGGAGTTTATTTATGTCATGTGATTGAAATGAGACATGATCTCTTGTACCCTTATATTTCCATCAACAATCTCATATGTCCTCTGATTTATTAGAATATTTTTTTTCTTTTCTTTTCTTTTTTAATTCGGAATATGAGCAAGTTACAATTTTATCCAGTCATTTTTATCCAAATTACACTCAAAACTAACCCGGCCTAGAGAATCTCGACCTGATATCCAACTCTATCGGATCCTCTCCTCTTAATTATCAAATCAAGACAGAATCTCAATTAAAAAAACCTAACTCCGACTCTGAGGACTCCGACTTGAAATTAGTCCGAATTCGCGACGATCTCGACCGAGAATCGACCTAACTCCGACGAAATCTTGCATCGCGACACCGTTCGATCTCAATTTCCGAGCACCTCCATCGTCTCTCCATTGCCGCGTCGAACGCCGTGAAAGGTATGTGATCATGAACCTAAATCTTTATGCCGAGATGATGAGATGATGTTTGTAGATAGTGTTTCCATTTTAGATTTCCCAAGAAAAGAAACGATTTTGCTTGGATTAGGTTAAGAAAATGGGATTGAAATCGGGATTAGAGGTTTGTACGGTTTGTAAGAGGCTCGGTCTTTGTAGTTTGGATTCGATAATAAAATGGGTTTGTAACCCTCTCTCTTTGTTGTCTCTCTCAGTTACTGACGATCCGAGATGGTTACAACAAGGCGAGGGACAAAGAAGAATAAGAATTCCGTCTCTTTAAAGAGTTCAAAGAAGAGGAAGAGAGAGAATGGTAATAAGGGAGAGTCTTCAAAGAAGAGGAAGAAGACTACTATAGCTTGAGGGAAGAAGATAACGATTCAATATGCATCTCCTCCTGAAGAAGATCCAACACACAAGACAGTTGATGATCTTGACAAAAGAGAAGATCAGTTTGCTGCTAATGGCGTCCCCATCCGATATGGTCTGACAGAACACGCCCTCATCTCCGGTTTAGACTGTCGGAACTACCCACCGTATTCTAAGAAGCTTGGTGGTACGAAGTTTGTGACTAAGTATTTTGGTAAAGGTGTTGTTAGATTCCAAGACGTCAAAGCGAAGCTAGATGAGATGGAGGAAGCAGGTCGGGATAGGCTGAAGATGTTGGTCATGTTGTTCTTGTGCAGCGTTCTCATAACGCAGACCAAGTGTGGTGAAAAAGCAACCTTTGTGAGTCAATTCCTTCTGAGAGCAGTGGATGATCTCAAGCTCTGTAAGACATTCCCTTGGGGGAGACTGTCTTTTGATTATATGCTTAGTCATATCAAGCACACAGTAGAGCATTTTGGAGGGCTTGTGAAAGAGGGAGTCAATGGCCAATTCCAGGATTATGTCTTCCTTTAGAGGTTAGAGAAACACTTTTATTAGATTTGTGTAGAACTGGAAATACTCGGCAATATTATATTCTTAGAATGGCGTAATACTGGAAATACTAAGTTATACTCTACATTTTGTTGTCTTTTTTAGCTTTTACCATTCAAGGCGATCCCTGATTTGAAGAAAAAATTCAGAGAAGTGCTAGCAGACGCAGATGAAGATTGTCCTAGGATGTGTCAGTCAAAATTCAAGAGTTGTGACATGAAAGGCTTCCCTCTGTCGAAAATTAACGAGGAACTTGGAACAACTAAGGTAGGTTTTCAATATTTCCAAATTAGTTTGTTTGGTTAAAATAATTAAATATCTTGTATTTTTTTTTTGTGAAACAGAACATTGACAGTCTCATGTTTGCTTGGAATGATGGGGGAAAAGCTCTTCTGCTTCGACTCACGGAGGAAAATGATGACGTTGATATGCATGATATCGTTGTAGAAAGCTGGATGAAGCGTTTGGGACAAGGAATGACCGTTTTCTTTGAAGATATGTACGACGCGGATGTCGCTGCCCGAAGACCAGATCCCGAGCCAGTTGGTGAGCCAGTTGCCGCCATTCACCCTTCGGGACCGGGACACAGCGCAATCGAGCAGATCCTAATCAGGTTCCAGAAAGAAATTGAGGAGCAGATGAAGGCAGTTGTGAGCACGGTTGAAGGATTTGATGGAAGACTTACCACAGTGGAAGCCTTCATGAAGGAACTAAAGGAGAAAACTGTGTAGATCGTCCTTTGTGTTTTGTTTGTGTTTTGATTGACTCGTTTTGTTATTGGTTCAGAAAACCATGCACTCTTTTGGTTCGTTTTGTGTTCACGAAGATGTCTTTGTTTTGAATACTAGACAATGTTAAGTCTTTTCAAGTTTAAGGTTTCTAGTTTTTTTTTCAAGTTTAAGGTTTCTAGTTTAAGCTTTCTAGTTTTTTTTTCAAGTATAAGGTTTCAAGTTTAAGAAAGATTAAGTTTAAGAGAGAACAACAAGACACTTAAACGAAAACTTAAACACATAGTAATCTTAAAACTTAAACACACAAGACACAATCTCACACAAGACACAAGACCTTAAACGAAAAGTTAAACACACAAGACAAGGAGTTTCAGTCACACGACACAATAACTTAAAACTTAAACATCATTGCAAGGTTTAACATGAGATCGTTTAACATAGTAATTTTAAACATTCTTCAGTTTTGCAATCTCTTCGGCATGTTTTTTAAGCTCCTCAAGCATTTGGTTGATTTGAAACTCATGGTGTGACATGTCTCGAATTTTCTTGGACTGCTCATCGACCTCCTTCCTCAACAATGTCACATCTTCTTCTACAGCCAGATCTCATGGTTTCCGAATGTGAGAATCATCATCCTACAAACGAAAATTAATAGTCAGTAGTACTAGTGTTACTAGTTTTACTAGTATAACCTGGTATTACATTGTCGAAAATTAATAGTCAGTAGTACTAGTGTTACTAGTTTTACTACCTGGTATTACTTTGACGAAAATTAATAGTCAGTAGTACTAGTGTTACTAGTATAAACTGGTATTACTTTGACAAAATAATTTAAAAATCACAATAACTCAGAACCGCCAGAACCTAACAGTAGTAGATTTCAACCATAAATCAACAAGAACCCTAAATTCAGATATTTATACCTCGAAATCATCGCAGATAAAGTATTTCTTTCCTATAACCGATTCGGTTGTAGATATATTCTCTACGATTCTTCGCTCGGTTATTCCTCCTCCACATGGACAATGCTTCGGGATTTCATAGTCACCAACGGCGATAAAGAGTATCCTATCGTATATCCTCTTGTGTCTCTTCTCGTCGTTGTAACTCGGGTCCATAATCGATTTGGACTTGGGAGAGGCATGACGGATTGGAGTGGAGAGAAAGAGTGAGATGGGAGAGAGAGAGAGAGAGAGAGAGAGAGAGAGAGAGAGAGAGAAAATCGATGAGAGGGAGTGGTCTGAACGAAATGAAAGGAGAGAGAATGAAAAGGAGAAAAATGTGTAGAAATGAAATGAAGAGCAATTTTAAGGTGAAATGGCGCCAATTTGGGGGGGGGGGTTCATTTTGGCGCCAAAATGAAAGTGTTTAGATTTACACTTAGTATTACTCAAGATATCAGTATTATTGGCGTTCAACATAGTACTACTTTCGCTGTTTTTTATTTTAGTAGTATTACCCACCTTCAATTTATGATTTTGTAGTTTTACCGTTAATATAGGTAGATCAATTTGTATTTTGAATGGACTGATGAAATAAAAATTTCAAATTATTAACTTAAGTAACTTTATACTCTATGGTTGGTTATTAATACCAAAGTGATCTTAAATGTATAAGGATTATATTCGTGGAGTATGGTGTTGTTTTCTTCTAATAATAGTCATTGGTTTTGATTAACTTATAATTCGACGCCAATACGATTCTGGTACTTTTAGGCATTAACACCATGGTTAATTTGGAGTTTACTAACACTATACTCGGTAATTACTAACAACAATGATACGATAATCACTTAGTATTACACAGTGTGACCAGTTTTACCACCAGATGAAAAAATCTGACATATAGTAACTAGCTAAGGGGGTGTTATTGGTTATCTAATTTGAAGTCAACTCTATTAGATTTAAAATAGACCAGATTTGTTAAACTTTTGATTCATTTTAAAGTGATTATTATCCAATTTTCAATTTTTCTAAAAAATCTATGTCAATGTATTTGAGAAATCTAACGTCAGATTAAAAAGTTGGTAACAAGTGATTTGTTTGTTATATCAAATCCATCTATGATAACATAAAATAAAAACACAGAATTAACATAAGAAAAGTTACTGGAACGTAACACAAAATAAAAACAAAGAAAAAAAACAACTTAAAACACATAAAACCAATAGTCATTCCATATTAGTTTGAATCCACCCTAATCTTTCTTCTACGGACATGCTAACGAAAACGTCTTGTATACCCAACTGATAAATTTTGGTAAGTGCTTTATAACGAATACGTTGTTCCAAGTCTGAAATTTCTTTGATAGCATCCCAAACGTTATTTTTCTTCTTCTCCGCTTCTTTTTGTTGCCTTTCTTCTTTCTGTTGTATTAGATTCAAGATTTGATTGTTGATCGCTATCATTGGATTTTCCTCCTTTTGAGAAGTATTTTTTTCAGTCCTAGCTTTTTTTTTTGGTTGAAGCTTCTCTGTACGACATTCTGAATTTGTCTGAGAATCAAATGGTTCGAAAAATCCCTGAGACTCATAATGATGAGTTGTTGTCTCTAACTCATATATGTCGTCTAGACCATTCACCACCAATAACAATAATCATAAAATCACCACCAATACAATTTATTTGTTGAAATTATGATCTTAAATTAACAGTAATGAGAAGAAGAAAGTGACGTTTGTATAGCTGATATAGAGTTTTTTTCGTTTTTATTACAGTTTTTTTTTTGATGACATTTTGTTTGAGTTCAAACAGGAAAAAAAACAGAGCACGTAGTGGAATTGCTATTTACCTCGATAGGTAAAAATCTCCGGCGAAGAAAGTATAGGTGGTGTGCAGACGTCTCCCTCTCTTGTTGTGCAGAAATATGGTTTTTTTTAGAACAGAAATATTGTTTTGGAGCGATGTAAAATATATTTAAGTGGATTTTGTAAAATCTGAAGGTAAAATACTAGATTTTGACTAATGTAATTTACTCATGAAAATAGATTCAAATCTACTCAAATCTTTTCAAGTCAAATGAATTACCAAAATCTAACAAATATGAATAACACAAGATTTCAATTATTATATTCAAATCTTTAATTGAATAACACTGGATTTCTAATTTTTTAAATGAACAGATTGAAAATCCAAAAACCAATAACACTAGATTTTAAATATTTTTAGTAGACATATTTTAAATACAATAACCAATAACACTAGATTTTAATATAGAATTTATAATCAATGAATGAATAACAATGGATTATAAAACTAATAGAATTGATTTTAAATCCACTATTGAATAACACCACCTAAATATGTTTCTAGTACTTCTATGCATTAATATGTTAGATCAATTGGAATTTATTAACACTATATACAGTAATTACTAACAATAAAGAAACGATAATCACTTAGTATTACACAGTTTGACCAGTTTTACCACCAAAAGAAAAATCTGAAATATAGTAACTAGTTTTCAATAAAGTCTGTCTTGCAAGTCACAATAGAAATGGTAGAATAGAAAATAATTACAATCTTCCAAACATCAACCATTGAAGTGATTGTCTCGGCCGCCTCTTGTTTTGAGTCCTCTTCTTCTTTCTTCTTTCTCCTGCCGATGGGTACATGTTAGTTCTCTTCCTTCCCTTCGTTTTCGGTTTGTCGGGAGGTAGTATCTGCAAATCTCTGATGTCCTCCGGAACATCCCACTCTGACATATCTGGCACTAAATAAATTGTCTGGTAATACGCCAAAGCCCATAACTCCATCTAATATTATTTCAAAGACAAC
This sequence comes from Orychophragmus violaceus, assembly GCA_030180135.1. Lineage (NCBI taxonomy): Eukaryota > Viridiplantae > Streptophyta > Magnoliopsida > Brassicales > Brassicaceae > Orychophragmus > Orychophragmus violaceus. The sequence continues at coordinate 27,073,974 of CM058239.1, forward strand.
TCATGCAGTTCAATATCTCTTTCCTTAGGTCTATTGGGATCCTTTTTGAGTTTAATGAAAGCAGCAAGTGCATGGAAACAAGGGTACCTTTCAATATCAAAGAACTTGCAACTGCACGACTTCGACAACAAGTTAACCAGATAAGGCTTCCCATCGCTACCGGTGACATCATACAGAAGCTCGAAACTATTTAACACCATGACAATTAATGATTCAGCTTGTATCCAAAGATCATGAACATGGTTCTCCACTAAAGGCACTACCTTGTTATCATCCGTTCCAGCCACTGTCTCCTTCCGATGTTCGTTAAACCATTGCGAAAGTCTCTTTAAAATCGCACCTAGCAAGGGTATTAAGGCGTACCTCCTGACCTCTTTAAATGTTTTGTTCAAAGACTCCACAATGTTGCATGTGTCTAGGTTGTACCTTTCTCCAGGAAAACAACACTTTTTCATTCACAGTAGTCTTTTCCAGATACTCGGTCGCCTTAAGGTATCTCGACTTAAAAGAACTATAAGCGGCTTCGAACACAACCACCGTGTAAAGAGCGCTCATCTCCATGAATCTATCATAAACTATGTCTTTGTTCACATTAGAAGCATAGGCTTTCACATTTTGTGACAAATGCCATACACAATACCCATGATGAGCTTAAGGATACACATTAGCTATGGCATCAATGAGACTAGCATTCCTGTCACTCACGAACACCAATTCAGAAGAGTCTGCAATCACGGTTTTCAGCACCTCAAAAAACCAAGTCCAACTTTCAGTTTTCTCACCATCAATTATCGCAAAGGCTATGGAATAATTATGTCGATTAGGATCCTGAGTTGAAGCAAAAACTAGGCAACCTCCATAATCATTTTTAAGAAATGTTGCATCCACGATTAGAACTTTCCTCATCACTTGAAACCCTTCAATGCTGGCTCCGAGTGCTATGAATAGGTACTTGAATTTATTCTGCTCATCCAATTTCACATACGTTACTGTACCTGGATTCACCTTCTCTAACATGTACAAATAACAATACATCATTTAATAGCTTCCTTCCGAACTACCACGCAAATCAGGAACAACTTTGTTTTTCTCTTTCAACGCTGTGGAGTATGATACGTCAACACCAATTTTTGTCTTAACAAGATCCATGATATCCTTTGTAGCGGGAGTTTCCATTTATCTCGGGTAATCATCATGCAAAATAGATGCAACCAACTGAGGTGTGCCTTTCCTCTTCGCGTTGCTTTCACTCTGACTACTACGACTGCATGAATGCATATTAGTGTACGTTCTAATTGAGAAAATAGGAGTCTCTCCAACCTTTGCAGCTCGTAGACTCCATTTGCAGCTTGGTACACGACATTTTAACACTAATCGCACCTTGTCCGACTTCTTTACTACATAACCAAAACACTCATTAAATGCGCCTCTATCCACCAAATCTTGCAAAAATGCTTTACTTGGAAATTATTGACGCACATAAAACCCAAAAGGTCTTCCCATGCCTCTATAAACTGATAGGGTTTAACAACAGGTGGCGGCTCGTCATATCTATCATAGCTATCCGATATATCCACACCCACATCACGTGATAGATCATCCTCGACCTCAACCTCAACCTCATCCACTATTGCCTCCTGTTGTGGTTATTGTATTGCGTTTTCCTTTTCCACGTACAGAGTTATGGCTTGAGCTCCGATTTCATCATCTTTTGACTGCACATAAAAACCCAAACAGTGTTAGCAGTATTAAACCCAAATGGTGTTAACAATTTAAAAAAAACAGAATCAGTGCTAGCAGTATTACTAGTTTTACTCAATATTATTACCAGTGTTACCAGTTTTACTCCGTAATATTACCAGTGTTACCAGAGTTACTTCATTACATGTTCTGTAAGTTTTACTTGTATTACTAGTGTTACACAGTTCCATATCGCAATATTAATGCGATTTTGATTCATCCACCTCAAAATAGGAGAAATTGGCTTCTAATCTACCACCCACAATACAATATGATTCAACCACGAACCCAGTGCTCTACCAAAGTATATATAACCGCAATGTGCTTTCAAATCGAATCCCCAAATCCCTAGATTTGCTATTCCCAAATTTTCCACAAATTTGAGCTAAAAACAATCGAAAACAATTTATATTTGCTGAATTAGTAACTTACAATGATTTAGGAGTGAAATGCAGCTCAAATGTGAAGATTTCTAGGCGCCGGCGACTATAACGGTGGCTGAACGGGTGTCGCCGGCGAAGAGGCGAAATTAGCTTCTAATCTACCACCCACAATACAATATGATTCAACCACGAACCCAGTGCTCTACCAAAGTACATATAACCGCAATGTGCTTTCAAATCGAATCCCCAAATCCCTAGATTTGCTATTCCCAAATTTTCCACAAATTTGAGCTAAAAACAATCGAAAACAATTTATATTTGCTGAATTAGTAACTTACAATAATTTAGGAGTGAAATGCAGCTCAAATGTGAAGATTTCTAGGCGCCGGCGACTATAACGGTGGCTGAACGGGTGTCGCCGGCGAAGAGGGGAGGAGAGTTCAGGGTGGAAACGAAGATGTGATTCTTAATTTTTTCCGATTATTTTTTTTTTTAAATCAAAACATAAATTAAATCAAAGTAATGAAGAGTAAAATCGTCTTCACAGTATTTTATTAAACAAATGAGGGGTATGTGGATTAAGTGGGAGTATAAGAGATTATTTTTTAAAAAATGGGGGTATATGCGCTAATGTTTCGATTGAACTTGGACAAAAGTATTTCACCCGCAATTTCCATCTCGTACAAAAACGAAAACAGGACTTAGTTAGCATTAAAGTTGATATGGCCGAGTTGGTCTAAGGCGCCAGATTAAGGTTCTGGTCCGAAAGGGCGTGGGTTCAAATCCCACTGTCAACAATTTATTTTTTTCTATGATTTTCGGCTTAATATTAAATTCAAGGCTAAGGTTTCGGCCCAATGACATTTCTTATGTAAAAAACCCGTAAATTCTGGCCCAGCTAAGTTGTGGCAGCGAAAAACCATCTGATTGGGGGTAAATATGTCATTTCGGATATCAGATATTTTGCTTACTCCCGCTAGATATTTTTCTTGGAGCGGGAGCGGAAAATATCTTTTGGCGCATCGTCTTTTCCAGTTGCGCAACAAACCAAAAAGTGTCACGTGATGTGTCCCCAACAACTCCCATTTTTAAACCACACTCATTAACCATAGTTAAACCATGTTTCACTAAAACCGATCCTAACCGTAGAAAATATCTTTACCTTGGCTAATATCTCGTCCCCATTATAAATAGATTCCTCGTCTTCCTCATTTTCATCACACCTTCTCTTCACTGTAAGCCTAGATCTCCATTTGTCTTTCTTTTCAATGGCGTCCGCTGATGTTGAGTACAGGTGCTTCGTTGGAGGTCTAGCATGGGCCACTGATGACAGAGCTCTTGAGACCGCTTTCTCTACGTTCGGCGACGTTGTTGATTCCAAGGTCCGTTACACGCAGAGATCGGACTCCCGGAGTATTCCGTTGGTCTGATCATCGAGGGATCTGTTCCGATCTGTGTTTCTTTGTTACTTGATTCGAATTACTGTTACTAGGCTCTCTCGTTCTTTGTTACTGTTACTTGTTTTTCCCAATCGGTACGTTCATCTTCCTGCTTTAATGAGCCCGGAGATCGATCGGTTTTGTTTTGAAATTTTGCTTATCACGCTTTTTTGTTCATATTTGTTAGATTTGTTTGCTTATCTGTTTCATTTTCTCAACAGATCATTAACGATCGTGAGACTGGAAGATCAAGGGGATTCGGATTCGTCACATTCAAGGATGAGAAATCCATGAAAGATGCCATCGAAGGGATGAACGGACAGGAGCTCGATGGTCGCAGCATCACCGTGAACGAGGCTCAGTCTCGTGGAAGCGGTGGCGGAGGAAGCCGTGGTGGTGGTGGCGGTGGATACCGTAGCGGAGGTGGAGGTTACGGAGGTGGTGGTGGTGGTGGATACGGAGGTGGCGGTGGAAGACGCGAGGGTGGATACAGTGGTGGTGGAGGTGGTTACTCCTCAAGAGGAGGTGGTGGTGGCGGCTACGGTGGTGGAAGGCGTGAGGAAGGTGGAGGTTACGGAGGAAGCGGAGGTGGTGGTTGGTAATTAGTTTAGGATTGAGATTGTTATGAATGTTCCGTTGCTGGTTCTGGTTTGTTGTTCTCTATGTGTTATGTTTGGTTCTGCTTCTTGTTCTGCTATTTTGGATGTAACAGCTCGTGATTAGATATCTGATTATCTGGAAACGCAATGTTAAATCACTTTTTATTCTCCGCTTAAATCTTCCCGTGTTTTACTTTCAGTTTATCAAGTTAACCAGAAAATTAAATCGCATTTTGATTCATATAACTCGTAACACAATGCATTGAAATATTGGGAATGTTAGTGTTATGAAACACTCAAATCGCTTTATTTATATGCCTTTGGTATGACGCTTTCATAGGCTCCTGTTACTAGGCCTACCTGTTACGCTCGAGGATGTTTAAACGCATTGAATTCGTTTGAACGCAAGGATGTTTGAACTAATACGGTTTCCAAATTGTCTTAAAACTAATACAAAGCTACAATAAATTTGAAATCTACTTATAAGTTTACTATCCTATTAGCAACATCTCAAATACACGGCTAAATTCATAGAACTTACATTAATTTCTCTTTTCGGTAACCTTTAACAATACACAAAAATAAAAGAGATCAACACTAATCTTGACCCCAAAAGAAAAGGAATAAGAAAAGAGATCATCGATAGTTCATTTCTTTTTCGTTTTTTTTTTTTTTTGACAACCATTTCTTTTTCGTCTATATTCTTGTTCGAGCAATAGAGGTCCGCATATTTTTGGGCCCTATATAACTTATATTTACACTGGGCCTACAAAAGCATATAGTAAAAATGTGCAACTACGAAGAAAGTTCTTGTTTTCGACTCTGAAAATTTGTCAAGTCTAGACTTCAAAAATTCTTACATCAAACATAACTAAAACCAAAATATACAATACAAACCGGATAAAATGGAGTTACAATCTGAAATAAAAATAAGAGAAATTGCACCAGATATTCACAGGTTTCTCTATAATTTGACAAATGGGAAGAGACTTTTGTCAAACTTTTTCATACCCGAATTACCCCTACTAACCTACTGATTTTGCTGTCGCCTAATAGATTTTTTTCACCTTTCCCGCTCTCTCTAATATTATTAATATTTTATTATATCGAGAAGTGAATAGACATAATGAGCTAGAGCATGCTTCTCTCTTCTCTATACTCATGTCTTAACTCCGACAGAAAGCTATTGTTTGATTCCGGTGAGCTTCATTCTTCTACTAATCTCCACAGGCGAACCATGGTAAGTTTTTGTTAACTTTGTATTTGTGTATATCGATGTTGTTTTTAGGTTATTGATTAAGTTCTGTGTTGCATGTTTCCTTAGGCGAACATCAACAATGATGAAATCATCGAGCTTCCTCTGCGTATTTTCGCTTCTGGTGAAGAACCCCATGGCCAAAGGGTTAACTCGTATCTGAAACCAAACCGGATTACGTCGATTTTGAACGCTCTCACGCCATCCGAGGCGAAGATTCTCCGAGAGTCTACTTTCGGTAAACTCATCGCGACAGCTGAGGAACCGCCCTTTTCTGGCGCCTTTGGGCAGTATATCATCACGAGGATGCTATATGTAAGGAGTAAACACGAGATTTGGTTCCTTTTTGCTGGATTTCCGATTAGGGTTTCGCTTAGGGAGTTTGCTATTGTAACTGGGCTTCCATGTGGAAAATTTCCGAAGATAAACAAGAAGAAAAAGCGGGTATTAGTGAAGGAGAAGAAGTATTGGGGAGAATTGTTTGGGAAGTTCGAATCACTAACAGTTGATTCCGTGGTTAAACTTCTCAAGAAGAGAATTGTGCGCGATAGCCCTCGCAGGGTCAAGTATGCTTTTTTAGCCCTCACCGCCTCTGTTTTGTGTCCTAGTAGCCATTTTCCCAAAATCAATGATGAACATGTGGAGCTCATCCGAGATCTTGATCAGTTTCTTGCTTATCCGTGGGGTAGAGTGTCATTTGATATGGTTGTTGCAAGTATCAAGCTAGAGATGTTGTTGGGCTAGCTCAAAAATCAATTGTTGTTCAAGGTTTCTTTCATGCGTTTCAGCTAGTGATGGTCAAAGCTGTGCCGGCGCTTTTGAAGGTTGTTGAAGTCGGTGAATCTTCATCCGAATCTGAGTCTGAGAGTGATCTAGAGGACGAAGCAAGAAATAGCTTGGTTGATACTTTGGGAGAAGCTAATTCCATGGCCGAGAATGTGGAGAATGATGCAAACGTCTGTAGAGAAGAAGACTTATGTTCTGCTTCATAGGCCCCCAGACTAAAAGTATCCTTGAGCCCCTCTCATGCTAGAGACATAGATGAGAAATGCGGAGTATGATTTCTATTACTCCATGCTTTTGCCAATCTTTTTCTTGTTGCAATGTTAAGTTTTATTAATGAGATTTGGTAACGTAACACGTAGACGCTAACTCATACGATTGCTTGTTAATTTCATTATTACTGCATATCCGTAGAGTAAGATGAATTTATTGCTCTCTGTTTACAATTATTCAGGTTCCTGTAAACTGCATTATTTCTCCTGAACCTGGTATGGATCTTGATGAGGCTTTGTTTTCGTGGTCTGATGACGAAGAGGATGGAAAGGTTACCAATATGATTAGACTTATTGGTGATGGATTTCAGTTTTCGAAAACAATGTTCAAAGTGAAGGATGTTTTGGTGTTAATCCAGATTCAATTCTCAGATTCAACAGTCCTAAACATGCAGATCTAGGTTCTCTTGAATAGAAACAATATAGATCTCACCTTATACCTGTTTTATGCAGCGGAAAGAGAGAACAGGTCAGAGATCAGCAGAACCACCAAGAGATGGATCCTCCAAAGACTCACACACGCACACCGTCAGAAAAGAGGCTGCTAGACCACGAGGAGGGAGGCGCAGAGAGAGAGAGAGTCGCGGCTGGGGCTTAGGGTTAGAGGAGAAAGAGATTTGGCTTTTAGTTTATAAAACCCTTCTCTTTCCCTTTTGGGCTTTTGGGCCCAATTCTCAGTTCTGATTAAATCCCTTGGATTTAATCAGACCCATTAATCTCTCTCTAAGTTCGGTAAATGCCTAGCACTTTTACCGTACTTCTGCTAAACCGTTCCTCCACATTTTCCTGTTAGCTTAGGCGTGTGACCCATATGGGATCATATAATAAAGGCAATAAGTCCAAGACTTATAGATCATGAGCGGACTCTAGCAAGCCATCATGACCCCCAGCATTATATGACTTATGTCTGATCATTGACATACTCTTACTTTCTAGAGACAGTACCGAGATTACTGGACACAATTCCAACAATCTCCCACTTGTACTGGAATCTCTGTATTCATAATCCTTTTGTCTCAATATCTCGATTAGTCATAAGGCAAGATTAGTGTCATCCTTATAAAGCCTAATCTTGTTCATCGGACTCTGATATGATACTGACAATCCAAACGACTCGGGTCAGTCCGTTTGAGCATGGCCATGCATTTTCCAGTATTCAAATCTCCGATTGGCCTAGAGATATTCACTCCATTTATATTGGAGGGACAAATCCCGTCTTGTTCCATCACTGTAAACTACTTACTTCATAATGTACCCAAACAAGGTCCTTATAACTATCGCAGAACGACAGCGTTAGACAATGATCAAAGTGCATCAGTCCATGTGCAGTCACATGCATGCGAACTCAGGTCTAAGGACTATACTCTATAGTCATAGTAAGAATCTCTTATGACACAGATATAAATATCCTGAAGAGTTCTTATAATCGGGTCTTGTCCGGTCGTATGTACCCTACATACACCTATGTACTGACTTTGATGCCGCGCATCTATGACACACTGAGACTTTGTCATAAGTCACATACCAATCTAGTCTCACACGGTTGTTGGTGTTCCGATTTCAACAACCTTCGACTAGGGACTGAATGATATAGGCCATCTATCAAATATAGGGTCTCATGATCAAGCTAAATGACTTTGATAACTCAAGATCAAGTCACTTACTTCGATGACCTATAAAATGGTTCATATCATTTTTGGAACGATTATTTCATCACAGTTAAAATAATCTTGAAATAATAATTTCATTAAACATAAGAGAATGTTTTACAAGAACATATCAAATAACTAAATAAATCTCTCAAACTCCCACTCAAATTTAGATTACATTTCAATGTCTCTAATGCCTACAGCTTCAGTCAGGAACTCGAGCTTAGGCCTTGGGAGTGGCTTTGTCAACGGATCAGCGACGTTATCATCTGTCTGAACTCGGCTGATCTTGACTTCCTTTCTATTTATGATATCACGTATCAAGTGAAATCTTCTTAGAACATGCTTGGATTTCTGGTGTGATCTTGGTTCCTTTGCCTTAGCAATAGCACCATTGTTATCACAAAACAGTGCCAGAGGCTCAGCCGCATTTGGTATCACACCTAGTTCAATAATGAACTTTTGTATCCAAACAGCTTCCTTCGCAGCTTCCGAAGCGGCGATATATTCAGCTTCTGTAGTGGAATCAGCAACGGTGTCTTGCTTGGAGCTTCTCCAACTGATTGCACCGCCATTCAGACAAAAGATATAACCGGACTGTGACCGGAAATCATCTTGGTCTGTTTGGAAACTTGCGTCCGTGAATCCACTGACTTTAAGCACATCACTTCCACCGTACACCAAGAACTTATCCTTAGTATGTCTTAGATACTTCAAGATATTCTTGACGGCAATCCAATGGTTTTCACCTGGATTTGACTGGTATCTACTCGTCATGCTCAATGCATAAGCAACATCAGGACGAGTACAGATCATGGCATACATGATAGATCCTATTGCAGATGCATAAGGAATGTTCTTCATGCGCTCAAGCTCAGCAGCCGTCGTAGGGCTCTGCTTCTTGCTCAGCGTTGTGCCATGTACCATTGGCGTGAAGCCCTTCTTGGAATCTTTCATGCTGAATCTTTGTAGGACTTTGTCAATGTATAAATCTTGACACAAGCCTATCAGCCTTCTAGATCTATCCCGGTAGATCCTGATTCCAAGAACGTATGCGGCTTCACCCATGTCTTTCATGGAAAAACAACTTCCAAGCCAGTCCTTTACCGACTTCAGCATTGGAATGTCGTTTCCGAGAAGCAGTATGTCATCGACATACAGAATAAGAAATACTATCTTGCTCCCACTAGTTTTCTTATACACGCATTGTTCTTCTTCGTTTCTGATGAAGTCAAATTGCTTGATCGCTTCATCAAAACGAAGATTCCAGCTCCTCGATGCTTGCTTCAATCCATAAATGGATTTATGAAGTTTGCATACTTTCCCAGCATTCTTTGGATCTATGTAACCGTCAGGTTGTGTCATATACACATCCTCTTCCAGAATACCATTCAGGAAGGCGGTTTTCACGTCCATCTGCCAAATTTCATAATCATGAAAAGCTGCAGTTGCTAGTAGAATCCGAATAGATTTCATCATTGCCACTGGGGAATAGGTTTCATCGTAATCCACACCGTGAACTTGTCTGAAACCTTTTGCCACCAACCTGGCTTTATAAATCTGGACATTTCCATCCACGTCAATCTTCTTCTTGAAGATCCATTTGCACTCGATGGCTTTTACACCAGCGGGTAAGTCAACCAACGAAAACACTTGGTTGACCGACATGGAGTCCATTTCGGAATCAGTGGCCTTGCGCCACTTCGAGGAATCTGGGCCCATCATGGCTTGATTGAAGTTCGATGGTTCATCACCATCAATGATCAGAAGATCATGACAGTTAGTCACGAGGAATCCTTGATATCTCTCGGGTTCGTGACGGATCCTCCCGGATCTTCGAACTTCAGGTACTACAGGTTCAGGCTCTACAATTTCTTGTAGGTCCTCCTGCTGCTCTTCCTCATTAGGTTGAGCAGTATCCTGTTCATCTTGAATTTCTTCAAGCAGTACCTTACTCCCACTGTCTTTCTTAGAGAGAAACTCCCTCTCAAGAAAGTTACAATCCCGGGCAACAAAGATCTTGTTCTCGGAACGTAGATAGAAGTAATAAGCCTTGGTTTCCTTCGGATAACCAATGAAGTAGCATTTATCAGACTTTGGTGTAAGCTTGTCTGAGATTAATCTCTTGACATATGCTTCACAACCCCAAATTCTAAGATAAGACAACACTGGAGCCACTCCAGTCCATAATTCATATGGTGTCTTTGCTACTGCTTTCGATGGCGCTCTATTTAGAGTGAACATTGCTGTTAGCAGAGCATATCCCCAAAGGGATATTGGAAGGTCTGTGTGACTCATCATAGATCGAACCATATCCAATAAGGTCCGATTTCTCCTCTCAGACACACCATTCCATTGAGGTGTTCCAGGAGGAGTGAGTTGGGATACGATCCCACACTCTCTTAGATGATCACTGAATTCTTGGCTTAAGTATTCTCCTCCTCGGTCGGACCGAAGAGCCTTAATGCTTTTGCCAAGTTGGTTCTGTACTTCATTTTGGAATTCTCTGAACTTCTCAAAAGATTCAGATTTATGTTTCATTAAATAAACATATCCATACCTACTGAAATCATCAGTGAAGGTAATGAAGTACTGATAGTTTCCTCTTGCATTTGTGGACATTGTGTTGGAATTGTGTCCAGTAATCTCGGTACTGTCTCTAGAAAGTAAGAGTATGTCAATGATCAGACATAAGTCATATAATGCTGGGGGTCATGATGGCTTGCTAGAGTCCGCTCATGATCTATAAATCTCGGATTTATTGCCTTTGTTATATGATCCCATATGGGTCACACGCCTAAGCTAACGGGAAAATACGAAGGAACGGTTTAGCAGAAGTACGGTAAAAGTGCTAGGCATTTACTGTATTTAAAGAGACTAAAGGGCCTGATTAAATCCATGGGATTTAATCAGAACTGAGAATTGGGCCCAAAAGCCCATGAGAACTAGGAGAGATTTTAATGAATAAAATCAGACCTAGGTCTCTAATTCTTCTCAGCTTTTGCGCCACCTTTCAGCTCTCCCTGCGCCTCTCTCCTTGCTGGTCTAGCAGCCAAATTCCCGGTGTGCGTGTGTGAACCTTTGGAGGATTCATCCCTCGGTGTATCTCTCTGATCTGACCTGTTCTATTCCTTCCGCTGCAACAAACAGGTAAAAGGTGAGATCATGTTATGATTCTAAATAAGAACACCTAGATCTGATGCATGTTTAGGTTGATATCAATATGAGAATTGAATCAGGATCAACTGAACTATCCTACAGTGGTATCAGAGCCATTGGTTCTTAGGTTTCTTGTTTAGATTCATTGTTTAGGTTGTTTAATCTGTTTTAGAATTGTTTTTGAATCAATTACTGATAAGATAAAACAGTTAAGAATCAGAATTGAACTCTAAACACATTGATTGGATCACAAAACCGAGCTATATGATTCGGGTTTGTGATCGGCCGAAAGGAAGCTCGGGTGGACGGCGGACGGTCGACCGTGAAGCGTCCCGATCGCATGGATCGTGCGATAGCCGATCGCATGGATCGCGTGTCGTCCCGCGTTCGTCATCCCGATCGTCTCGTCCGGATGCTGTCCCGATCGCGTGAGGTTTTAACCGTCCGGATCGCGTCAAGCTCTCGGACGTCCCGATCTCTCGACCCGACTGTCCCGTAGCGTCTCGGCGATCGTCCCGGCTGAACCATACCGTCCCGATCACTCGCAAGCGTCCCGTCCGGCAATCCGAGCGTCTCGATATCGGATCGAGCATGCGGCTTGCGGCTGGACGGCTCTTGCTCGATCGGTTAGGGTTTTGGGTGTAATTGGGCCGGTTCGATTTCGGTTGGCTGGTTCGGTTTAAAAACTTGATTAAAATCTTCGTTCTGGTTTAATAAACAGATTTTAATAATTTTATTAAATCTGGTTAAACCGGGATAAGAAATCCAATGTCGAAAGAAATATTGGATTTAGTGCCTAAACCGGGAATTTCTAATTTGATTTGGTTGGACCAAATAAATTGAGAGATTCCGGTTTAGTAAATAACCGGTTGACAATTGTGGTCATCGTAGTAATTAAAACTTGGTTGGACCAGTTTTAATGAACCAGACCGGTTATGTCAATTAATTGGACAATTGGGTCATGTCTTGGACATGGACCAATTCTTGGGCCTCGGGCCAAGAAGTTAAAACAATTGGGCCAATTATTTGAGTCTTTCTTCAGATAAATTTAAAATTTATTTTATAATATTATAAAGTCGATTTTAAATTAAAGTTTCCGAAATTTTGAAATTAGAAAGTTTCTTAATATAGAAGTTTCTGAATTTGCGGGTTTTGGATTTTAAAGAAATTTCTAAAGTTAGAAAGTTTCCGGTTTTAGAAAGTTTCCAATTTTAGAAAGTTTCCAAAAATAGTAGGTTTCCATAAATAGAAAGTTTCCCGAAATAGTAATCTTCTATTTTGGGAATGATTTTAATAAACCTACGAACCTCAAATAATATCAAGCGCTGGATGTCTTGTCCAGGCTATGTCAGCTGTCAAAGCCCATTCAATTGCATTCATGGCCTTACAGTGTGAGGATGTCTGCTTTTGCGTGAGTAAGACGGTTTGTGATTCATAAATGTCATTGGGAGTCCCAGACATTAATGATTACATGACTGTATAGTCTGGTTTTCTTGACTAGGCCATCGGGAGTCCCGGGCCTTGAGACATCAGAGTGGATTGGGCCTCGGGCCCAGATTCACAACCAAGAGTTATATCACGGATATAATTAGCCGACTTAGGGCTTACCGATATAAGCTAAGGTTGGGTGACGGCCAGTGGCCCACTTTAATCTTAGTTATATGTGGATCTTGGAATCATTATATTCTATTGAGGGTAACTTAGGTTATTGAATATAATGCGTGATTAATCATATTAAATATTTAATACGGGATTAATCATATTGAACATATTAACTAAAATCCTTTTATCTTAATTTTCAGTTATGACTAGCACATACAATCAAAACACTTTCTAGATCCGGTCTGTCCTTAAGATGGACAAGCTGAACGGATCAAATTTCTTGACTTGGTCGCGGAACCTGAGGTTAGTCCTCAGACAGGAGAGAAAGGACTATGTTCTTCAAAGAGCTCTCCCCGTGAGAATCGGGTCCAATGCTTCTCATGCAGTATATGATGCTTGGAATAAGCATTATAATGATGCGGTAGATGTGCGTGATCTGATATTGGCTACCATGGACTCAGACTTGCGGAAGCAATATGAGAACATGGAGTCGCCAATAGAGATGATCAGCAGCCTGAAATTAAAATTTCAGGAGCAGATAAGAGTGGAGAGATACCAGTTGGTTAAATCTCTCACTAGCTGCAAGCTACCAAATGATCATCCAGTAAGTCCTCATGTCAGTAAAATGATGGGTTACATTGATAACCTGAGGAAACTGGATTATCCAGTTAGCCAAGAGATGGCAACTGAAATCATTCTGCAGTCACTGCCGTCAAGCTATGATAAGTTCAGAAAGAACTATATCAAGAAAGGCTTAACGAAGACGCTGACTGAACTGCATGATATGCTCAAGACAGTTGAGCCAAACGTGAAGAGTACCCTATACAATCTCATGAATGAGAAGGGTAGGTTTACTAAACCTAATGCTGACAAGGGTGAAGACAAAGTTGTCCAGATTTTGAATCATGGCAAGCGTGTGTCTTCTGAGCCCGAGTCAGATACCTCTTACGTTGGTAAGTGCTGCTACTGTAAGGAGACAGGGCATTGGAAGAGAGATTGCATTAAATTCATGGAAGATAATGAGAAGTTAAAGTCGATGTATGCGACTACTTCCTCAGGTATTCATGTTATTACTTCAAGTTCTACCTTAATGGTATTGGATACTGATTGTGGCACTGATATTTGTGATAATATGCAGAGCTTAAGCAACAGTAGAACGTTGAAGGAAGGGCAAGTGAAACTACATGTCTGGAAGGAGCTTGGGATGCTGCCTCAGTCGTAGGGTTTTTCACTTATAGATCCCTTTGAGGCTTGGTTTTGTATTAAGCATTTGCTACAATGTACCTGCTTTAAGCAGAGTTGTCTTTCATTTTCTTGTAAGAATTTGAATGTTTTTCATTTTGATAAAAGACAAGTTTTGTTCTTTTGATCTTAATGAAATATTAATTGTAGCACCCTATTCAAAGAATGGGTTTTATATCTTAAACCAAAGAGTGCCTAACTGTAACATAAATACCGAATTGGTTTAAATCTGATGAATTAAACCTGATTTTCTTGGCATAAATGTCTTGGTTACAGAGAGTAAGTCGGATTCAGAAATCCCATAGTTATGAACTGTTGGGCTCATTTGAATGAATGTCTTATGAGACTTGAATTCTGCTTACTAGACCAAAAGACAAAGGGCCCATCTTAGCCGAGCTAGAGAAAGGCCCAAAGGCTTATTGGAGATTGAACATACTCATGTATGTGGTCCGATGAGCAGTAATGCCAGAGAAAATTTTCTGTACTTCATTGTCTCGACTGATTAAGTCAGTGAGTAAGACTGTGTTCATTTGATGAGACACAAGAAGGAATTCTTTGACATGGTCGAAAGAGTTCTAGAATGAGGTATAGAATGTGAGTGACAGAAGTAATGAGACTTTGGATTAGATCCAAATGAGAATACTTAAGTCATCGATGGTGTGATCATCTGATTGAGTGTGAAGTCGTTTCACAGCTCATTTCTCCTGAAAACCTGAAGGTGTTTCTGTGAGAAAGAATCAGATCTTATTAGAAATGATTAAAGATGAGTCACACGAATCTTCCATGATATTATTTAAGAATAACGCTCTAAAATATCTAAGTTTACGCTGAAATAGTTCCACAAATATCAGTTGAAAGACACCACGTTAATGTGGATTGGAATCGATCCAAATTTGTCTTTACTGAGTATTTGTAGTTGTGCTACTTCGCTGGTTGTCCTAGAGAAACTAAGGCTTGTTACTTTTACGTCCAATCTGTTTTCTAAGAAGGGAAGTTATTTTCCTTTAAGAAGAACAGTGGGAGTAAAAGCATAACTCGAAGTTTTCTTAGGGAAACCAAGGCTCGGTATTTTTACGACCATTCTGTTTTCTAAGAAAGGAAATTACTTTCCAAGAAGAACAGTGGGAGTAAAAAGTATTTTTTACGACCATTCTGTTTTCTAAGAAGGGAAGTTATTTTCAAGAAGAACAGTGGGAGTAAAAGTATAACTCGAAGAATTTCGAGAAATACAGGAGGCTGCTTTACCTATTGAGGGAGAGCAGCGGAAGGATTTACAGATTTCTGTAGAATCTACACCTGTGGAGCCTGAAGTTCGCAGATATGAATGAATCAGTTACTAATCCGAGAGTGATTTCTCGTCATTAGTTGAACCTGATAGTCATTGAAAGTTCGCATGATCTGATGATCATTGAAAGCGACGAATCTGTGAAATTCAAAGAAGCGAATGTGAGCCCGGACTCCGAAAAATTACATTTTATGTAAGTTAGCTTCATCGATCCATTCATGGATGGAAGCAAACATATCGGAGTTGGAATCTTCGTTCTGTTGAAGTAGTCAAGGTTTTGACTTGAACAGGAACGAAGCGGAACTGTGTGTTTACTAATAGATTAGTGGGAGCGATATAGCATTTCTCATATTGTATGTCGATGACATACTGATTCTCGGAAAAGACGTCCCAATGCTGCAGTCGGTTAAGGACTGGCTTGGGAGTTGGTTCTAATGATTGACATGGGTAAAACCACGTAGTTCTTGGATTTTGGATCTAAAGATAGAGATCCAAAAGAGCTGGTAGGACAAAATCCTACACGTTTAGAGCAATCCAAGAAGGGTTTTATGCCAATGTCACATGGCATTAAGTTAAGCAAGATACAGTATCCTACGATAACTGCTGAGCTTGAAAGCATGGATAGGATTCCATATGCGACGGCAATTGGATCTATCATGTATGCCATGACACGTAATTGTTTTGTTGTTGCTTTTATGTTAAGCAAGACAAGTAAAGACCAGTCAAATCCAGCAAAGAATCACTGGATTGCCGTAAAGAATATCCTAAAGTATTTGAGGAATACTAAGGATAAAATTCTAGAGTTACGGAGAAAGTGAGGTGCTACGAGTCGGTAGAGTCTGAAAGGAAAGTTTCCAATAGACAAAGATGATTTCCGATCACAGTCCGGTTATATCTTGTGTCTATCTGGCGGTGCAAGGCACTGTTGCCGACTCAATGACTTAAGCTGAACATTTCGCAGCTTGGGAAGTGGCGAAAGAGGGTGTTTGAAAGAAGAGTTCGTCACTGAACTTGATGTGATTCCCAGCATAGATGAGACTAGCTGCACATCAGAGGTCCAAACACCTTGAGAATAGGTATAACCTATTCCGTAAGATAAATGACAGAGATGTTAAGTAGATCAGCAAGTTTCAACGAATGAGAACGTTGCTGATCTATTAACGAAGCCACTCCTTAGGCCTAAGCACGAGTCGCGGACTGTTGCTGTAGGATAAGTGAAATTAAGATGTAGTCTTAATTTCAGTGGGAGTTATTAAAGGGCTTTGTTTAGTTATTGGATATGTTCTTGAAATAACATTTAAGATGTTTAATGAAATTATTATTTCAAGATTATTTTAACTGTGATAAAATAATCGTTCCAAAATGATATGAACCATTTTATAGGTCATCGAAGTAAATGACTTGATCTTGAGTCATCGAAGTCATTTAGCTTGATCATGAGACCCTATATTTGATAGATGTTTTATATCATCCTGTCCCTAGTCGAAGGTTGTTGAAGTTGGAACACCAACAACCGTGTGAGATTGGATTGGTACGTGACTTATGACAAAGTCTCAATGTGTCATAGATGCGCGGCATCAAAGTCAGTACATAGGTGTATGTTGGGAACATACGACCGGACAAGACCCGCTTATAAGAACTCTTCAGGATATTTATATCTTTGTCATAAGAGATTCTTACTACGACTATAGAGTATAGTCCTTAGACCTGAGTTCACATGCATGTGACTGCACATGGACTGATGTACTTTGATCATTGTCTAACGCTATCGTTCTGTGATAGCTATAAGGACCTTGTTTGGGTACATCATGAAATGAGTAGTTTACAGTGATGGAACAAGATGGGATTTGTCCCTCCAATATAAATGGAGTGAATATCTCTAGGCCAATCGGAGATTTGAATACTGGAAAATGCATGGCCATGCTCAAACGGACTGTCCCGAGTCGTTTGGATTGTCAGTATCAAATCAGAGTCCGATGAACAAGATTAGGCTTTATAAGGATGACACTAATCTTGCCTTATGACTAATCGAGATATTGTGACAAAAGGATTATGAATACAGAGATTCCAGTACAAGTGGGAGATTGTTGGAATTGTGTCCAGTAATCTCGGTACTGTCTCTAGAAAGTAAGAGTATGTCAATGATCAGACATAAGTCATATAATGCTGGGGGTCATGATGGCTTGCTAGAGTCCGCTCATGATCTATAAATCTCGGATTTATTGCCTTTGTTATATGATCCCATATGGGTCACACGCCTAAGCTAACGGGAAAATACGAAGGAACGGTTTAGCAGAAGTACGGTAAAAGTGCTAGGCATTTACTGTATTTAAAGAGACTAAAGGGCCTGATTAAATCCATGGGATTTAATCAGAACTGAGAATTGGGCCCAAAAGCCCATGAGAACTAGGAGAGATTTTAATGAATAAAATCAGACCTAGGTCTCTAATTCTTCTCAGCTTTTGCGCCACCTTTCAGCTCTCCCTGCGCCTCTCTCCTTGCTGGTCTAGCAGCCAAATTCCCGGTGTGCGTGTGTGAACCTTTGGAGGATTCATCCCTCGGTGTATCTCTCTGATCTGACCTGTTCTATTCCTTCCGCTGCAACAAACAGGTAAAAGGTGAGATCATGTTATGATTCTAAATAAGAACACCTAGATCTGATGCATGTTTAGGTTGATATCAATATGAGAATTGAATCAGGATCAACTGAACTATCCTACACATTGGGCCACACACGTCAGTGTGTATCAGGCCCAATAACTCACTGGCCCTCTCGTTAGGTTTATTAAAGGGGGCCCGTGTCATTTTGCCCATCATGCAGGATTCGCATTTCTCACATGACTCAAAGTCAAATGAGCCAAGAAGTCCATTCGAATGGAGCCTCTTGATGCGTTTCTCGCTGATGTGCCCTAAACGACAATGCCATAGAAACGTTCGGTTCTCCTCATTAGGTTTGAACCGTTTGGTATTAATGTTATAAATTGGCGCGGATTGATCGAGTATGTAAAGCCCATTCGTAAGAGGGGCACAACCATAGAACAAATTGTTGCGATTGAAGGAACATAATTTATTCTTAACTGAAAAATCATAACCTTCCAAATCGAACAAAGAAATTGAAATAATATTTCTGCTTATAGTAGGTACAAAATAACAATTATTGAGTTCTAAAATCAATCCCGAAGGTAAAGACAACAAGTATGTGCCTACAGCTAGTGCAGGAACTTTCGCTCCATTCCCAACTTGTAGCTCCACTTGTCCTTGCTTTAGCCTTCTACTGTTGCTGAGTGCCTGCATATTAGTACAAATATGAGCCCCACAACCAGTATCCATAACCCATGAGGTATTATCAGAAGTAGTTGTATTAACTTCTATAACAAAAATACCTGATGAAGAAGTCTCGAGAGTCTTCTTCTTTAATTCCTTTAGACCTTCTTGGAATTTCTTACATTCTCTCCTCCAATGCCCTGGTTCTTTACAGAACCTGCATATGTCAGTTGGCCCAGCCTTGGACTTGGGCTTGGGCTTTGGCGTGTCCTTGTCCGCGACTTGGACAGCCTTGGCCTTTCCCTTATCCTTAGCTGAGGATTTCTTAAACCCCTTGCCCTTTTGCACCATAAGCACATTGGGGTCCTTGGCGGTTTTCCTCAAGTTGGGCTCTGCAGTCTTGAGCATTCCGTGAAGCTCAGGCAATGTCTTACTCAAGCCATGCATGTTAAAGTTCAGAATGAACTGATCATAGCTTGCAGGTAATGACTGCAGAATGATGTCGCAGGCAAGTTCCTGGCTGATAGGGCAGTCGAGTTTCTGAAGATGATCGAGATAACCCATCATCTTCAAGACATGAGGACTCACTGCCGCATTTGCAGCCAACTTAAAGTCTAAGAGGTTATTAACTGTTTGAAACCTCTCAGTCCTTGCTTGCTCCTGAAAAAGCGATTTCAGGCTTGCCATTATCTCGATGGGTGACAATACACTCTCGAACTGCATTTGCAGCTCAGCAGTCATTGTCGCCAACATCAGGCAATAGACATCATTTTCATCTGACGAATGCTTTTCCCAAGCATTATGCAGAGTCCTGGCGGCATTGGCAGGAGGCCTCTCGGGGAGGGGATCACGAAGGACATAATCCTTCTTCTCCTGCTTGAGGACTAGCCTCAAGTTCCTTGACCACGTCAGGAAGTTCGTTCCAGTCAGCTTCTCCTTCTCGAGAACAGACCGGATTGAGAATGTGTTTTGTGTGCTTGTAGTAGTCATAGCTGAAATATATATAAGATAAAAAGGTTATTAGTTAATATGTTCAATATGATTAATCTCGTATTAAATTTAATATGATTAATCACGCATTATATTCAATAACATAAGTTACCCTCAATAGAATATAATGAATCCAAGATCCACATATAACTAAGATCAAAGTGGGCCACTGGCCATCACCCAACCTTAGCTTATATCGGTAAGCCCTATGTCGGCTAATTATATCCGTGATATAACTCTTGGTTGTGAATCTGGGCCCGAGGCCCAATCCACTCTGATGTCTCAAGGCCCGGGACTCCCGATGGCCTAGTCAAGAAAACCAGACTATACAGTCATGTAATCATTAATGTCTGGGACTCCCAATGACATTTATGAATCACAAACCGTCTTATCCACGCAAAAGTAGACACCCTCACACTGTAAGGCCATGAATACAATTGAATGAGCTTCGACAGCTGACATAGACTGGACAAGACATCCAACGCTTGATATTATTTGAGGTTTGTAGGTTTATTAAAAATTCATTCCAAAATAGAAGATTACTATTTTGGGAAACTTTCCATTTTTGGAAACCTACTATTTTTGGAAACTTTCTAAAATTGGAAACTTTCTAAAACCGGAAACTTTCTAACTTTAGAAATTTCTTAAAATCCAAAACATGCAAATCTAGAAACTTCTATTTTAAGAAACTTTCTAATTTCAAAATTTTGGAAACTTATTAATTTTAAAATCGATTTTATAATTTTTAATTTTTTATAAAATAAATTTTAAATTAAATCTGAAGAAAGACTCAAATAATTGGCCCAATTGTTTTAACTTTTTGGCCCGAGGCCCAAGAATTGGTTCATGTCCAAGACATAACCCAATTGCCCAATTAAATGACATAACCGGTCTGGTTCATTAAAATTGGTCTAACCAAAATTAATTACTACGATGACCACAATTGTCAACCGGTTATTTACTAAACCGGATTTTCTCAATTTATTTGGTCCAACCAAATCAAATTAGAAAATCCTGGTTTAGGCACAAAATCCAATAATTATTTCGACAATTGATTTCTTATCCCGGTTTAACCAGAACTTAATAAATTTATTAAGTCTGTTTATTAAACCAAGACGTTTAATTTTAATAAAATTTTAAACCGAACCACCTAACCGAAAACGAACCGGCCCATTAGGTTATGAAACGATCGCGGCTACACTCGATCGATCAACAACCGGGCAGCCGCATCATGCGATCGGGACGGAACGGGACGCGGGACGGGATGGCTCGGGTCGTGTTATCGGGATGGGACGGGACGATCGGGACGATGCCGAGAGATCACGGACGCGATCGCAGTCGATCGGCCCATCCGATGATCGTGCGTCTCTCGGCTGATCGGATCGACCACGCGACGTGATCCTTGATCCGTCCGTGCGTCATGTCCGATCGGCCCATCGCTCGCCCATGTCGCCGTGATCGACTCGACCACGCGACTCGATCCAACGATCGGTCCGTGCGTCTATTCGATCCGGACGTGTGGTTCGACCACACTCCGACGCAACCAATTCATATAGATTGGATTTGCGATTTCATTAGTTTAGGATTCAATTCTTGTTTCTTAAGTGTTTTGCTCTTATCAGTAGATTGATTCAAAAAACACCTTTTAAACAATCCTAAACATGATTCTAAACAAGAAAAACCACAGAACCAATAGCTCTGATACCACTGAAGGATGTTTTGGTGTTAATCCAGATTCAATTCTCAGATTCAACAGTCCTAAACATGCAGATCTAGGTTCTCTTGAATAGAAACAATATAGATCTCACCTTATACCTGTTTTATGCAGCGGAAAGAGAGAACAGGTCAGAGATCAGCAGAACCACCAAGAGATGGATCCTCCAAAGACTCACACACGCACACCGTCAGAAAAGAGGCTGCTAGACCACGAGGAGGGAGGCGCAGAGAGAGAGAGAGTCGCGGCTGGGGCTTAGGGTTAGAGGAGAAAGAGATTTGGCTTTTAGTTTATAAAACCCTTCTCTTTCCCTTTTGGGCTTTTGGGCCCAATTCTCAGTTCTGATTAAATCCCTTGGATTTAATCAGACCCATTAATCTCTCTCTAAGTTCGGTAAATGCCTAGCACTTTTACCGTACTTCTGCTAAACCGTTCCTCCACATTTTCCTGTTAGCTTAGGCGTGTGACCCATATGGGATCATATAATAAAGGCAATAAGTCCAAGACTTATAGATCATGAGCGGACTCTAGCAAGCCATCATGACCCCCAACATTATATGACTTATGTCTGATCATTGACATACTCTTACTTTCTAGAGACAGTACCGAGATTACTGGACACAATTCCAACACAAAGGTGGTGCGAATGCGGCAGACATTGAACGGATGAGGAAGGAACGTAAGGAGGCCAAGGTAAATAAAGACAAGGATAAAGGTTCTCAAACCCCTGAAGGTGTTGCTACCTTTGATTGCAACCTGATTGTCGATAAAGTAGTTGAGAAGCTCAAGCCTTCAATTGATGATATTGATCTCAAGGTGTCTTCATGTTTGTCTCAAGCATTGGAAGTTGAGTCAAGCGTTACTCAGTGTCTGTCCGAGATCAGACAAATGTCTCAGGGTTCTGTAGATGTGGAGAGGTCTTGGGATATTTCTCTTGATGGGGCTATCGAGAATATAAAAAAAGCTGTCGTTGCTGCTGTTCTGAAGGCATTGTCTCCCTCTTTGCCTCCTGATGCTAATGTGCCTGCGGGATCAGGCACTGCTCGATCGGTGCACACGCGTGGTGGACAGTTGTCGCCGGAAAGGAGCTTCTCGAAGCATGTTGAAACCTTTAACCAGACTCAGCAAGCTATTGTTAATAAAGTCCTTGGTGATGTTAACAAATCGATGGCTGGAGTAAGTGTCCGTTAATATATCAGTTACTCGCTACTATTATTGTTAGCTGGAAATATCATAGTTTATATCTGTATTTATGATGCTTGGGTGTTATAACATAAGTTTACTCTGTTGTCCAGAACCTACCTGATGCCCAATTGGATAACAATGCCCGAGAATCGTCTGCAATAGGAGATAATCAGGTAAATAACCTAGTTAAATTCTGATTTTTTTGTCTAGACCACTATCTGGAATTGTAGTTAGCCTTGTGTTGGGCTAAGGTTAATGTCATTGTTTGTGTTCCATCAGAACCATCCTGCTGAAGAAGAGTTTGATGATGCTAATGATGTTGAAGATCTTAGGTGGAAAAGTAAACGTTTACGTTCTCACCCCAACCGTCTATAAGGTTTTCAGTGTACGACACTAGCAGTTTCTCGTGCAGCTGTTCAGCCTGTGCTTCAGGGTATACTTCCTGAAGTAGACTACGAGGTCAAATATCGGCAGTTGGTACAGAGGCTAAAGACAAACAGGCTAGTTGGTGTAGTTGTTTTTTATTTCGAAGTTGTTACAGCACCTCTTAACTAAGTTTTTAGCCTAACGTATATTCTAACGCAGAATGGTCAATGTTAGCAACGGCTCCCAAATCAGCAGCAAAGATGTTCTTGAAATTGGTGAGAGAGGAAAGGTGTTGTTACCAAAGGTATGGACTATATCTCATTATGTTATTTATTTCCCCCGACACATATCATTTTTTTATCATCTTATGTCTTGTTATCATGTAATGTAGGTTGTTGATGCATGCATTCATTTCTCACGGATTCTGGTAATGCGAGCATTTCCTGGTACGGAATCTAACATGACCCGTTTTTTTGATACCAAGTTTGTGGCTAGTTTCACCAAGCACTACACTAAGTTCTCCAAAGTTGCAGCAAAAGATAGGGGAAGATTTGTCTTTCAGGAACAGGTTCTGCAAATTGCCAGACCGGTTTTTTCGGCTTTACCTCTCCCTGACAGGATTTATTTTCCTTTTTTTGTGGACAAATCTCACTGGGTTGGTGTTTGTGTGGACATACCTGCGAGGTCTATCCAAGTTCTGGATTGTAACACTCCTCTCCGGAGCGACAGCTTGATGAAGAAGGATCTTGCTCCAATTGCTTCCATGTTGCCTTTCCTTATTAAAGTCGTGACCACGGATCCTCTGTTTTCTACTGAAGGAACGTTCTCAGTAGACCGTGCGAGAGGTGTACCCCACAATCCAGAGCCGGAGCTAAGGCTTTCGGGGCCCCATTCAAAACAACATATAAATATCATAATTTATATGTTATAAAATATAATATCTAAATAATTATAAAATAAAACACAATTTGAGCATAAATAATTAACTTTTATATATATTTGATAACTAAATCATAATAATGTATATAAATTTAACATAATATTATATTAAATTTTGCCTACAAACTCATTTTTTATATTAAAATAGGGTCTTAAATAACCATGGTCATGCAAATAATCATATTTGTGAATGTACAATTGAATTGATTTTTTTAAGTGGGGCCCCAAAAAGGTGGGGGCCCCATTCAAAAACTTCAAAAAACTTGTATCAAATCCGGCTCTGCCACAATCCTGTTCCAGCTGATTCTGCGCTTACAACTATTCTCATGATCGTGGCTCATTCCATGGTGGGCTTTGAAGGTGTCAAATGCATTACACCGGAGGTTTTACCATTAGAGGCTAGAAGATTCGCTGTTGTCTTTTATGAAGAATTTGGTGGGTCGATTTGATTGGTTTTATGTTTATTCATACTATCGTTGTGTTATTTTACTCATTGTTTGTCCTTTCTCTTTATCATCGAATATCTAAACCTTGTTGTGTGTGTACTACATTTCCTTCTTTGGCGAATTTGGTACTTTCAAACTTTCGATTGTCTCATTTTTTTACTAGAGAAGTTTGTTTGTTTTTCAGGCTAACGTATTTGTTTACAAGCTAAAAGTATAATTCCCAAATTGAACCCACATAAAATAATAACAAAACAATATCTTATACTGATAAAGAGTTAGCATTCAGACGAAGCACTTATATCCCACATAAAATAATAACAATACAATATGTTATGTCAACAACTGTAATAAAAACATTAACCAACCACAAAAGTAAATAGCAACCAATGTTTGGATCAATAGTCTATTCTCGGCCAAGTCCCAAAAGACTCTGTCGCGAGTTTGCAGAAGTATAGAGATTCGATTATCCAGTAGCAATCATCGCACATTCTTTCTTGCTTCCACCCGTTTTCCCCAAACTCAAGCCGCATGTTGATCGGAGCACACTTACACCTAATGATCTTGTTGATGTCTATCTCTTTCCTTTTTTCCAGTACTTGTGCTCGAGGATTTTCTGGCCACGGATGCATTTCCATTTTTTGTATTTCCATTCGGACTCTTGATGCCATTTCTCTTGTCAGATAGATCCTACGCTTCTTAAGTTCATCGTTACCATAGAATACCCGTACAAGCATTGCGTAAAAATACAATCCCATTATCCAATTAGATTCCGCTGCTCGTTGGATCATCGATTCCCCCTCTAAGAGCTTATCCTCATAGATGTAGTTAGACATTCCTTTATGGATCAAGGCAGAAAGATTTCCATGTGTTAAACAAGAATTAACGAGGGCTTCTGCTGGTCCTCTTGGCGACAAATTTATCCTCTGGTTGAAGAAATTTATGCTTCGATAGAAATATGGATGCTCAGCAAGATTATGCAAAGTTGTGCAAGTTGTTTTTGCTCTAGTGAACTCTGCCAAACCCTTTTCGAGAGCCTTGTGGAGTATGTCGCCTAAGATATTGTTTGGAAGCCTCAACATTGTTGTGGAAATCCTTAGCAGAGAACGCATCCTTGTTTCTTTTTATGCCTGCAGTTCCTTCGGTGGTGAGCATTTGTAATGTTTGGCCATGGCAGTTACCAATTTATGGGCGGTTACTAACACAACCGTTAACACAGTAAAAGTACACATAGCATGCATTAAGTTTATTATACATAGAGGGCAGTCTTATTCAAACCATAAGTCACATCTTGTTTTAACATGACTTTGCTACATTGGGGGTTTCCGTTGATAATATAATACATAACTGGTTAAAATTGGTCGACCCCAATTCCGACCTATAGCAAAACAAACCACAAGCATCCACACACTGCCCCCTTGATACTTCTTGTACTGATCTATATTGGTACTTTGCACGTTGCACGGTTGTGTCCAACACCTCTGCAACGGCTACACACCTTAAGCTTCCTCTGGTAGCCTGCATAAAGACAACATTCACTACTGAGACCAACATATGTTACTATACCTATCTTGTCATATTGCACTATATTTGTCTTTACCTTTATCTCGCCTCGTGATAAAAATCTTCTCTTACGTGGCCTTCCTGGGGGACGCCTTGTTAGTGGAGGAAGTAGTTCTACGCTTGCCATCTCTGCTCCTGGCAGGTTTTCATCATTGTTTTCCTCAACCGGGTATATGCTTCCTACATAACTCTTACGCCAATATTCCGTGCCAAACTCTTTCGCCACCAGTGAGTCTATCGCAACTCTCGCCTTAATTGCTGCGGCTATAGCATGTGTGCATGGAATGGAGAGCATTTGAAACTCATTGCAGCTACATGTTTTCATTTGCAAGTCCACGTGGTATGCGACTCCTTCTTTTGTTCGCACCTCGTATTCACTGAAGTTGATATTTCTGACATCGAATCCTGTGCATACTTCAAACTTCTTTGTGACTATTTTGTGGATCCTAGGTGTTAAACCATCAGTAGTGTTGCTTGAAGCAGATCGTCGAACATGGAACCAACCCATCATCGTTGCTCTTATAAACTCAATGAGCGGGATTATTGGATAGTCTCTTGCCTCGGACAGTGCCGCATTTAGAGATTCGGCGATGTTGCTTGTCATGAGGTTGTACCTGTTCCCAAATGAATGTGATCGTGTCCAGTTTTCCAGTCCTACGTTATGTAGGTATCGTGCACAGTCTGCATCAATGCTTGTAATCTCGTTGAAGTGTGCCATGAAATCATGTATGCGATAGGCCCGGCCAGCACGAGAAACCAGGTAGGATAAGTGTCTTTTTTGAAGATGGAGACCACGTTGCGTTGCAGATGCACAATGCAAGAGCAGTGGTTGGCCTTTGGGTACACCTGCAATGCCAACATAGTAGACTAAGAATAAACATAACGAATAGCTTTATACTATTATTGGTACTAACTAACCCACAAATTAGCATTACTAAGTCTAAAAGTTCGTGTACGAAGACCACCAAAGGTTCTATCAAAGCCAACTTAGAAAGTTGTAAGTATATCGTTATTGTTAACTGTGCTAAACACTATGCAATACAACCATTTTATCTATGCACTAACAACTCTACTCATAAACCTGCTAACGATAATAGTAATATTAGCAAGCTATCTAACGGAATAACCGAAATACTATTATTTATAATATACACTTACCATGCTTAGCGAAGCGAGTATAGCATTGTGCCTGTCCGATATGAATACCAGATTGTCACTATCAGGGACAATTTCTTGTAGCTT
The DNA here is from genome assembly GCA_030180135.1 of Orychophragmus violaceus. Taxonomy (NCBI): domain Eukaryota; kingdom Viridiplantae; phylum Streptophyta; class Magnoliopsida; order Brassicales; family Brassicaceae; genus Orychophragmus; species Orychophragmus violaceus. Next base: position 27,101,088 of record CM058239.1, read on the forward strand.
CTCGAAGAACCATAAGTAAGACCTCTCGTTCTCACCATCGACAACTGCAAATGCCAATGGATAGATTTGATAGTTACCATCCTGGCCGCTTGCGGTTAGTAAACAACCAGCATACTTGATCTTCAAGAAAGTCTCGTCGATGATTATGACTTTACGCAGGAATTGGAAACCAGAAATCGATGCGCCAAATGCGAGGAACAAGTATTTGAACCTTGAGCCAACATTTTTGATGTATTCAGTATCAACATGGGCTATTGATCCAGGATTTGCGAGAACTAGTGTATGGAGATACTTAGGCAACTTTTTGAAACTATCGCCTGTTGATCCTTTAGCATTATCCATAGCAACTTCTCTTGATCGCCATGCTTTGTAATAAGTGATGGGAATGTCGTGACTATCTCGCATTATCTCCATCACAGCCCCAGGTCGTGGTCCAGAAGTTTGCCCGCTGAACCGGGTTCGCATCATGTCTCCAATAACGTCCGCGGATGCGTGCCGCTGAAAGTCGACCCTTTCGTTAACTGTACACTTGTGATCTGGCCTTAGCCGCCTTACTTGGTACCAGTCTGAGTCGCTCATTTTGATTGCGTAAACTCGCCATGGACACGTTCTTCCAACACACTCGAGGACCATTTGTCTTGGATTTGATTTCTTGTTGTGGAATCGAAATTTATTGGCCAGCGCGTATAGTGCCATGTGATGCCTAAATGCATCCCTGTTTTTGAACATCATTCCAACGTACAGCTCTTTCGGGTTATTCTTGACATCACCTTCACGCCAAAACAACATTAACATTGAAAGATTTTCAAAGTAGGTATAATATGTATTATACAATACTAATAATTATTATTAATCTAAAAAGGTTTGCAATTACAGACCATTATAGCTCTCTTCCTCACTCTCGGAATCATCACCCTCCATCTTCAAATCTCCCCCATAACATGCATCAGCAGGCTCGGTCATAGCTCCACTTGATTCACCGCAATCCACTGAATTTTCTGTCCAACAACTGCAACACCAGGATACAATGCCATATAGAACGTTAATGGCGTTGTTAGCATTGTCTGCAAGTGGAGTTTCAGATTCAGACACTGGTTCACTCGTCTCTTCAATTTCGATAATACCTGGAATTAAACCCGGTTACCAATTAGCACCATGTTAAAACTTAGCAATGTAATATGCATTTTAGCAAACTACATATTTCTTTACCATCACTATCATCCATGGAACTTGTTTCCTTTTCACCCGCAGCAACATCAGAAGGACCAGCATCCTTCTCTTGCATTTCAATGTTTTCATGTATAGTCTCCATTATTATTGGTTTTTCAGCATCCAACTGGTCTCCTTCACTTGCACTCTTTTCTTCCATCAGCTTAGCAGTTGCCTCTTTTTCGGTTTTTTCCAACAATCCAATTTGCTCGTCTGTCAAAAGTTCCTTCAGTACTTCCAGGCTTGCTGGGAAAAACCCAAGTTTCCTTAACTCTGGTAAGTATTTAAGGATTGTTACTTAGTTAATTGCATAGTCTTATATAAGTGTCACATAGATCATTAAGAGTTAATGTGCAGAATGTTACCTTGTTCCCCAAACTGATTTGCAACCATGTCAAAGTCTTTGTCTAAGTTCTTTCGTATGGGTTTGCCAAAATGTTGTCCGAGGGATGGGTCACCTGACGAATCTCCTGTTTTATATGTCTCCCTCACTTTAGTAATCCAACATTAACATTAGCAATGTCAAGGGGTCTATTTACAAAGATGTTATATTATAAAAAGGTACATAACCGCTCTTCAGGGTTGTATCCGTTATACCTATGGCTGCATCGTCCACCAATCGTATTATACCATCAATTGAACCCGGTATTTGACTATCATCAAACATCTGTGGTGAGGTGTCACCTCCATCTTTTTTATGTTCCCCAACGTTGCTGAGCATTAACACACCGGCATCTTTAAACAACTCCATTTCTTGGTTGTTGAAAATTTCTTCCATTGCCCTTATGCTTGCTGGGATGAAACCAACATTTTCCATTCCTGAAAAATCAGGTTTGTAGTTAGATAGTCCATGTTTGAGCAAATGTGCCAAACTAGTAGCTCACCACTGTAATCTGAAGGATTATGTGAGTTCATGGTGTAATTGTCAGGTTACATCCTAGCACATAATCATCTAGGATCTAGGTGATTAGCAGTTGAATCATACAGATCAGGATCATTACCTCTTTTAGAGTGCAGCAGATTGATTGGTAATATCGAGATCTGCAAGAGCTGATAGAAACCGGCTCCTCCTAGGTATCCACACTCTTACAAGCTATTGGATCAGGCTGCTAGACCAAGCTGGAATTGACAGAGAGAGAGGAAGACGGCTCAGGTGAAAATCGCAGACCAGAAGCATTAGGGCTTCCTGCGCCTCTCCTCTTCCTTATATGGGCCCAAGTAATTAAACTAATGGCTCATTAGGCTTTTGGGCCCAAGGCCCAAATCAGACAAAAGACTGTCTTTTGTCTGGCCCAATTCTCTGTACAAATACAGTAAATGACTTGCATCTTACCGTATTAATTCCATTTTAACTTTCCCGTTAGCTATGGTGTGTGACCCTTTGGGATCATACAATACTGGTAATAAGTCCTAAACTTATAGATCATGAGCGGGCTCTAGCAAGTCATCATGATCACCCAGTATTTATGACTTATGTCTGATCTTGACACTTATCATACTTTCTAGAGATAGTACAGTAGATTTTAGGACATTCCCAACAATCTCCCACTTGTACTGGAATCCTACATTCCCTAATCCTTTTGTCTCAATATCTCAATCTGGCATAAGGCAAGATGCGTGTCATCCTTATATAGCCAGACCATGTTCTTCGGACCAGATTTGATACTGACAATGCAAACGACTTGGGCAAGTCCGTTTGGGAGTGGCCACTCTCTTACCAGCTATCAAGTCTCCGATTGGCCTAGAGATATTACCTCCGTTAAACGGCAGGGACAAATCCCATCTTGTTCCATCACTATGAACTACACACTTCATAATACACCCAACCAAGGTCCTTATAGCTCCCAGTTACGAAACAGCGTTAGACAATGATCAAAGCGCATCACTCCATGTGCAGCCATATGCATGCGAACTCAGGTCTAAGGACTATACTCTATAGTCGTATATGAGAACCTCTTATGACACAGATATTAATATCTTGTAGAGTTCTCATCAGCGGGCCATGTCCGGTCATATGCTCCCCTACATATACCTATGTGTCGACTTTGATGCCGCGCATCTATGACCCCTCGAAACTTGGTCATAAGTCTCAACACAATCTAGTCTCAAGTGGTTGTTGGTGTTCCAATTTCAACAACCTTCGACTATGGACACTATGATTTATGTCATTTCGTTAAATATGGGGTTTCAGGATCAAGTCTACTCATGTACTTCGATGGCCCATATATAATGACATGAATCATTTTGGAACGATTATTTATATCACAGTTAAAATAATCCAGAAATCATAAATTTCATAAACATAAAATATTATGTTTACATGAACCTTTCAAAACAACTAAATAAAACCCTTTACAAACTCCCACTGAAATTAAGACTACATCTTAATTTCTCTTATCCTACAGCTACAGTCCGCGACTCGTGCTTAGGTCTAAGGAGTGGCTTCGTTAATAGATTAGCAACGTTCTCATTTGTTGAAACTTGCTGATCTACTTAACACCTCTGTCATTTATCTCACGGAATAGGTTATACCTACCCTCAAGGTGTTTGGACCTCTGATGTGCAGCTAGTCTCATCTATGCTGGGAATCACATCAAGTTCAGTGATGAACTCTTCTTTCCAAACAACCTCTTTCGCCGCTACACAAGCTGCGAAATGTTCAGCTTAAGTCATGGAGTCAGCAACAGTGCCTTGCACCGCCAGACAGACACAAGATATAACCGGACTGTGACCGGAAATCATCTTTGTCTGTTGGAAACTTGCCTTTCAGACTCTACCGACTTGTAGCACCTCACTTTCTCCGTAAATCAAGAACTTATCCTAAGTATTTTCCAAATACTTGAGGATATTCATTACGTCTATCCAGTGATTCTTTGCTGGATTTGACTGGTCTTTACTTGTCTTGCTTAACATTAAAGCAATATCAAAACAAGTACGTGTCATGGCATACATGATAGATCCAATTGCCGACGCATATGGAATCTCATACATGCATTCAAGCTCAGCAGTTATCGTAGGACACTGTTTCTTGCTTGACGTAATGCCATGTGACATTGGCATAAAACCCTTCTTGGAATGCTGAAAACGTGTAGGACTTTGTCAATATAAGAATCCTGACTTTGTCCTATCAGCTCTTTTGGATCTCTATCTTTAAATCCAAAATCCAAGAACTTACGTGGCTTTACCCATATCAATCATAAAACCAACTCCCAAGCCAGTCCTTTACCGACTGCAGCATTGGAACGTTATTTCCGAGAATCAGTATGTCATCGACATACACTATGAGAAATGCAACATCGCTCCCACTTATCTATTAGTAAACGCACAGTTCCATCTCGTTCCTGTTCAAGTCAAAACCTTGACTACTTCAACAGAACGAAGATTCCAACTCCGATATACTTGCTTCTATCCATAAATGGATCGATGAAGCTAACTTACATACAGTATAATTTTTCGGAGTCCGGGCTCACTTTCGCTTCTGTGAATTTCGCAGGTTCGTCACTTTCAATGATCATCAGATCATGGCAATTAATCACGAGAAATCACTCTCGGATTAGTGACGGATTCATTCAGATCTGCGAACTTCAGGCTCTACAGGTGTAGATTCTACAGAAATCTGTAAATCCATCCGCTGCTCTCCCTCAACAGGTTGAGCAGCCTCCTGTATTTCTCGAATTTCTTCGAGTTATACTTTTACTCCCACTGTTCTTCTTGGAAAGCAACTTTCCTTTTAGAAAACAGAATTCCGAACAACCTAACTTCGTTTTCGGAATGGACGTAAAAAGTAACAAGCCTTGGTTTCCCTAGGACAACCAGCGAAGTAGCTCAACTACAAATACTCAGTAAAGACGAATTTGGATCATTTCCAGTCCACATTTATGTGGTGTCTTTCAACTGATATTGGTGGAACTATTTCAGCGTAAACTTAGATATTTCTAGAGCGTTATTCTTAAAGAATATCATGGAAGATTCGTGTGACTCATCTTTAATCATTTCTAATAAGATCTGATTCTTTCTCACAGAAACACCTCCAGGTTTTCAGGAGATATGAGCTGTGAAACGACTTCACCCTCATTCAGATGATCACACTATCAATGACTTAAGTATTCTCACTCGTGATCTAATTCAGAGTCTCAATACTTATGTCACTCAGATTCTATACCTCATTCTGGAACTCTTTCGACCATTTCAAAGAATTCCGACTCGTGTCTCATCAAATGAACACAGTCATGCTCACTGAAGTAATCATTAGAGACAATGAAGTACATGAAATTTTCTCTGGCATTACTGCTCATCGGGCCACATACATGAGTATGTTCAAGGTCCAATAAGCCTTTGGGCCTTTCTCTAGCTCGGCTAAGATGGGCCTTTTGTCTTTTGGTCCAGTAAGCAGAATTCAAGTCTCATAAGATATCCGATCAAATGAGCCCAAAAGTCCATAACTATGGGATTTCTGAATCCGACTCACTCTATGTGACCAAAACATTTACGCCAAGAAAAATCAGGTTTAATTCATCAGATTTAAACCAATTCGGTATTTATGTTACATTTATGCACTCTTTGGTTTAAGATATAAAACCCATTCCTTGAATAGGGTGCTACAATCAATATTTCATTGAGATCAAAAGAACAAAACTTGTCTTTTATCAAAATGAAAAACATTCAAATTCTTACAAGAAAATGAAAGACAACTCTGCTTAAAGCAGGTACATTGTAGCAATTACTTAATACAAAACCAAGCCTCAAAGGCATCTACAAGTGAAAACCCAACGGCTGAGGCAGCATCCATAGCTCCTTCCAGACATGCAGTTCCACTTGTCCTTCCTTCAACGTTCTACTGTTGCTTAGGCTCTGCATATTCTAACAAATATCAGTGCCACAACCAGTATCCAATACCTTTAAGGTAGAACTTGAAGTAATAACATGAATACCTGAGGAAGTAGTCTCATACATCAACTTCAACTCCTCATAATCTTCCATGAATTTAATGCAATCTCTCTTCCAATGCCCAATCTCTTTACAGTAGCAGCACTTACCAACGTAAGATGTATCTGACTCGGGTTCAGAAGACACACGCTTGCCATGATTCAAAATCTGGACAACTTTGTCTTCACCCTTGTCAGCACCAGGTTTAATAAACCTACCCTTCTCCATTATGAGATTATACAGGGTACTCTTCACGTTTGGCTCAACTGTCTTGAGCATATCATGCAGTTCAGTCAGCGTCTTCGTTAAGCCTTTCTTGATATAGTTCCTTTTGAACTTATCATAGTTTGACGGCAGTGACTGCAGAATGATCTCAGTTGCCAATTCTTGGCTAACTGGATAATCCAGTTCCCTCAGGTTATCAATGTAACCCATCATTTTACTAACATGAGGACTCACTGGATGATCATTTGGTAGCTTGCAGCTAGTGAGAGACTTAACCAACTGGTATCTCTCCACTCTTACCTGCTCCTGAAATTTCAATTTCAGGCTGCTGATCATCTCTATTGGCGACTCCATGTTCTCATATTGCTTCAGCAAATCTGAGTCCATGGTAGCCAATATCAGACCACGCACATCTACCGCATCATTATAATGCTTATTCCAAGCATCATATACTGCATGAGAGGCATTGGACCCGATCCTCTCGGGGAGAGCTCTTTCAAGGACATAGTCCTTTCTCTCCTGCCTGAGGACTAGCCTCAGGTTCCGCGACCAAGTCAAGAAATTTGATCCGTTCAGTTTGTCCATTTCAAGGACAGACCGGATCGAGAAAGTGTTTTGATTGTTTGTGCTAGTCATAACTGAAATTTAGAGATAAATAGAGTTTTAGTTATTTAGTTCATAAAAGAGTAATCTTAATAACTTATAAGAAAACTCGCATTGCATTCAAAAATTCTTTGTTTAACCTCATAAGAATGCAATGATTCCGAGACCCATGTTCAACCAAAACCAAAGTGGGCCACTGGCCGTCACCCGGAATTAGCTCTACTTGGTAAGCATACACACAGCTAGTTATATCCATATAACTCTCGGTTGTGGATTGGGCCCAAGGCCCAATTCACCAGATGTCTCAAGGCCCGGGACTCCCGATGGCCCAGTCAAGGAAACCAATCTCTTACAGCCAAATAATCACTAAAGTCTGGGACTCCCAATGAAATTAGTGACTATATACTACTTTACTTACGCAAAAACAGACACCTCACACTGTAAGCCATATCTGTAATTGAATAAGCGTTAAGTAGCTGACAAGATTGGGCAAGACATCCAAGCTTGATATTGTTTTTGAGGATTTTAGGTTTCAATAGATTTCTTCCCAAAAATAGAAGATTACTATTTTGGGAAACTTTCCATTTCAGGTAACTTACTAAATGTGGAAACTTTCTATTTAAGGAAACCTACTATTTTAGAAGTTTCCTAACATGCCAAAATTAGAAACTTCTAATCAAAGAAACTTTCTAATTTAATGTTTTATTAAAGTTTTCGGTTGGGTCACAAATTATAGGCCCAATTCTTGGCCCAAGACCACAGAATTCCAATTGGCCCAATAATTTGACATAACCGAGTCGGTTCATTAATTCTGGTCCAAGACCAAATTAACTACTAAATCCAACTGGTTATTTACTAAACCAGACCAGCTCTAAATTATTTGGTCCAACCAAATAAAACTTAGACCAGCCTTCGGTTTAGGTTAAAATTCAATTTTTTGAATTTAAATCCGGTTTAACCAGAAATTAAATAATACCAATTGTATTATATAATTTCCAGTAAACCGCGATTTGGGTTAACCGCTTGAACCATAATTATTCAAAGCTTTGAAACGATTTTGTCTTTTAGCTTAAAGACAAAATCATGATCTTAACAACCATAACAAATCGATTCAATTAACTCAATAAGAGATATTGACTTTTTCCATTCGCTTCATAACAAACACATGAAGACAAAACGATTTTGTCATTTTTTCAAATTCAACAATCGATTATCTTTATGATCATGAGATCATCGCTTGAAGACAAACTACGATTCTGACCTTTTCAAATCATGTGATAATTATTTCACCTTAAGTCAATATGATATCGACTTATCGTTTGTTCTAATGTAAAGACAAAAGCAAAGCTCACGATTCTTAATTCAATAATCAACTTTGACTTTTCTGAAACAAAACAAACCTAACACGTTTCTTATGAACAAAACAAAGTCAACATGCGTTTTGTCTTTAGCTTACAAACAAACATGATTTTTCCAAATCACTTAAACAAAATCGATCGTGATTATTAAGCAATTATAAAGCAAAGTCAACTTATGATTATCAAACAAAATCAACATCGATTATGACATCACTAAAGACAAAAGCGATTCTCAACAAGCGATTACAACTTATCAAATCGTTTCTTAATTATCAAGCGATTATGATTGCCTTAATATAAAGTCAACATGCGATTTTCATATTTCTAGATTTTCCAAGTTTCAATCAATTTTACTCATTAAAATCGATTCATCAAACTAATAAACAACCTAGTATGATCCAAAAAGCAAAAACCTAATAACTTGGCTCTGATACCACTGTAGGTTTATGTGAGTTCATGGTGTAATTGTCAGGTTACATCCTAGCACATAATCATCTAGGATCTAGGTGATTAGCAGTTGAATCATACAGATCAGGATCATTACCTCTTTTAGAGTGCAGCGGATTGATTGGTAATATCGAGATCTGCAAGAGCTGATAGAAACCGGCTCCTCCTAGGTATCCACACTCTTACAAGCTATTGGATCAGGCTGCTAGACCAAGCTGGAATTGACAGAGAGAGAGGAAGACGGCTCAGGTGAAAATCGCAGACCAGAAGCATTAGGGCTTCCTGCGCCTCTCCTCTTCCTTATATGGGCCCAAGTAATTAAACTAATGGCTCATTAGGATTTTGGGCCCAAGGCCCAAATCAGACAAAAGACTGTCTTTTGTCTGGCCCAATTCTCTGTACAAATACAGTAAATGCCTTGCATCTTACCGTATTAATTCCATTTTAACTTTCCCGTTAGCTATGGTGTGTGACCCTTTGGGATCATACAATACTGGTAATAAGTCCTAAACTTATAGATCATGAGCGGGCTCTAGCAAGTCATCATGATCACCCAGTATTTATGACTTATGTCTGATCTCGACACTTATCATACTTTCTAGAGATAGTACGGTAGATTTCAGGACATTCCCAACATAATCTCCCTTATGTAATTGTGTGTAGAGAGTATAATCCATACCAACATCATGGTTTGTGGTATCATTCCTTCCCAATGTTAGTTGTGTTGAAGATTCTCCTGCTATATACTCTGAAGTCATTATAGCTTTCCTTTTGTCTACATGACCATGTGTTCCTGCTTCTGACCTGTTTAACGTAAATTTGGGATGAGCTTAACACATACGCATCTAAACCAAATTTGAGAGTATTTTTACCTTTGTAGCTGATATTCCTGCTGCTGGCCTCCAGATGTTTGACCTGTAAAACATATAGTTAGCAAACGGTCTATATATAGTAGTCATACATAAAACAATATGTCATCCAATACCTATATTAGCTGGAGTAAGGCTTAGATTAGCAATCGTCGTTCCTAACCGTGAATCCTCCTCTACCCACTTTTGAATAGACGACCCGCATCTTTCTGGCGTAAATGGAGATCCATACAGTGGTTCTTCGGATGATCCTGTTGAGGATCGATCATCATCATCACCTTCTACTCCCTTCAGTCTTGCCCCAACCCTCTCCTCTACGTCCATAGGTGGAACTCTTTCTTCGCTGTTCAGTATATCATCTAAGGCTGCAAGTGACAACGGTACTGTTCCCGTCGCAATCAGAGAATTCCAGTAATATGGGCCAGGGTCTATTATGCCGTGATATCCTCCAGCTCTGAGTTCAGCCTTAGTCTGAGGTTGCTGAGTTTGTTGGATCCTTCTTGGCTGGAGCCCTAGCGACAGACTTGCTTCTCCAAATATGTGTGGAAGACCACTCATATCAATAGATGAACGACGGTTAAAGCGGTATCTCTCCAGAGCTGGTATACCCACGGTCACGTACAAAGGCAACTTAATGTACTCAACCCGTACTGCCATGAACAACTCAACATCTCCATCTTCGTTCACATCAATTGGCATGGTTCGTTTGCCTTCGGGCCCCAGCATGCACAGTGGAAACTGGTATGTTAGAAAGAACACGTCGTTGATTTGGTATCTTGCCCTCACCATATCCACCAACGTATTAAACTTCTCAGCTTCTTGCACCATTATCCCGTAACTTGTGTTAGTTGGGTCCATCTTGAACTCCCACTCGCCTAACAACGATCTCTCCCATTCTCCTTTCACCAGACGAACCAACCTTCCCACCATAACCCCTCGATCTACAAAAAAACAAGTCACAAACAGCGTTTAGAATAATAAGCAGAGAGAAGCCACTGTTCCCAACATATTATCAAGCCCTATCTCAGATTAAGTTTTTATCGATGATAGTTGGTTAATATCGTTTTTTCACCTGCATCTTATAAGTTAGCAAGAGTACTTTCTTGGCGTCCTCATATATGTTTGTTCTGGAGACATAATGTTGTCACAACCTCGATTTTTTGGATTTTCAGGTGAGTCTTTGTTACTTAATGTTGTCTGCTTTTCATATAGAGACGCGATTTGTTTTTGTTCCCATCTAGGTGTCCATTAATGGCAGTGACAGGCGAATAAAGTCGGAACATTGGGGACCATTTATGATCTTCATAAAGAACTAGAAGAATAAAGAGAATAAAGTCAGAAACTTACCGTAATTGCTCGATTGTGGGACATGGAAAGCACCGACCAAAGGAAACTCCTTCAATTTCTGGAAATCGTTCTAAATTCTTTTTGCTGCTACACCGATTTTTTGCTGGGTAAGAAGTGTGTTTATCCCTAAAACGCAAAGAGGCTTGCATTTATAAAGCAAGAGATCTATCTGATTTCTTCTTGTCAATACATACAGTCGTTGTATCTATTTCCGACAATATCTGCGTGTATATTTAGCATTAAATGCTACGATTCTGGCGGGAAAGGAGTGTGTGGCTCTTGTTACGCTACGCTGCAAGTGGGAGCTACAGGACTTGTAGACTGACGTCTGTGACGTCACGGGAGCAAGTTGGAAGGAGATAGTCTTAAGGGCAGCATCGTCTTTTCTCACCCACGATTTTGGTTTTGTTGAACCTGTGCCTAGCCAAAGAGTTTTTGGTCTCAACCGGATTTATTAGCCAATTGTCTCTAAAAATAAAATATAAAGTTTAGTTATCAATACAATATCGGAAAGATAGTAAAATATCAGGAAATATGGTTGATAGGGAACCATAGATTGAGCTAGAGTGTTCTGGTTTAGGAACATGTTTAATGAACCAATCGATTCCAGCCGGATTAAGCTGAATATCGATTTCTGGTATAAGGAACATCACGTCGTCTTTTTACCGAGTGGTCAAAGCTTTGCAAAAATCTGAAATAGAGGTCGTTGAAGCTGTTAGTCGTCTTGCTCATGCACTGTCTTCGATCTTCACGTAGCTTAGGATTCTGAGCAATATATAAATTTGTTATTCTTTAGGTAATATGATCATAAGAAAATATTAGTGAGAGATTTTATGGGGGTTCATGATTGAGAGAACCAGATGAACATTTGTTCTAGGAAGCACGGGGACGCCTAACAGCCGACGTCTCCCGTCTCCTGCTTTGGGGACGTTTCGGGTATGGGGACGGTTTGGGGACGCCGTGGGGATGCCGTGGGGACGTCTCCATAACGCTTTGAAAATGGGGACGGCGAGTGTTAGACAAGGACGGCAAATGTGTAATTAGAGACGTTTGAGGGACGTTTCTAGGTGAAAATGTTTTTTCCAAATTTTGTTTTCTTTTCAAATGTTAATTTTCTATTGAAAATTAATGAAAAAAGGTAATGAATATTAGATCTAGGTTAAAATTTGTAAAGTTGCTCATTAGCCTTTTTATAATGGATTTATATATGATTTTTTTATTGTTATTTTATGGTATATATAGATATTTTATCTTATATATTATACGTACCCATGCCGTCCCCGCTTTTACATATTTTGAGTTTTGCCGTTTTATGTACCAGTCCCCGTCTTCGCTTTACGTCTCCGTATCCGTCCCGGTGCAACATAGCATTTGTTAGGGTGAGTGACATGAGGATCTCAGGGTTTTCCAGTGAGTGATTGTGGCAGCTGTTACTTTATAGTGGATTCCGAGGCAAACCTCGGCCAGACGTAGGGAGAAGTTTATCTCTTGAACTCGGTAATATTTTATCATATATCATCTTTACTTTTTCTTTGTTTCTTCCTCTGTTCTTCACGATTCTCAAATTGAAATTGATCGCTATCCAATTAAAGTAGTTGACTGGATCGAACTAAGTTTTCCAAGAAGTGGTATCAGAGCATGTTGGGAGCTTTGAGAGAGACCTAGCTCGTAGATCTTGGTGTTTCAGCTGGAGTTCTTTCCATCACAATGACTTCCGCAAAGATCGAAATGGAAAAGTTTAATGGCCTGATTAGTTACAATATGTGGAAGGAAAGGCTTCTCGCGAATCTCGATCTCCTTGGTTTAACAGAGGCATTGCAGATTCAATAGGAACAAGGATCAATTAAAGTTAAAGAATCTAGAGAAGGAGAAGTGTCTAAAGATTCTAAAACCGATCCTCTACTAGATGATAAACAAAGAAAGGTATGCAAAACCATTGTTATGAGTGTTACAGATAAAGTCCTAAGGAAGATTATCAAGGAAAAGACTGCAATAAGGATGTTAAGGATTTTAGATGTTCAATACATGTCAGAATCTTTTCCAAATATAATGTATTTGAAACAACAGTTGTACATCTTTAAGATGAATGAGTCAGCTCCTATTGAGACAAACATTGATGATTTCTTAAGGATAATCACTGATCTTGGAAATGTAAAGGTGGAAGCTTTAGATGAAGATCATGCTATCCTCGTCTTGATGCCACTTCCAAAACAGTTTGAAAATTTTCGTGATACTGTTAGACACAGTAAGACTATTGTACTCTTGATGAAGTTTTGAACCTAATTCGTTCTAAGCAACTGGAGTTGGGAGCTAGTTTAAGAGGAAACAAGACACAGTGAAGTTTTGTATTCAACCTCGGATACTTAGGGAAGCAAAGACTCTAAACAGAACAAATACAACAACAAGTTTAAGTCTAAGGATAAAGGAAAAGGGAGTACACCTATTTTTTATCAAATGTTAAATTATATTTTTAAAAAAATAAACTGTTTACAAACACGTTTTAACATTTTCGTTTTTTAATTGAAATGAAACTCTTACATAGTTATTATAGTGGGAAACCACGTGCGCAATCCACTTTCATACTTATTCACACCAACTATTCGTATTGTACTCAATCGGTTCCTAACTTGATATCAATCGATTTAACCAGGTTTTCGGTCATCATAGGCTTTTCCTCATGTCGTCTATTATTTCTCTATTTCCAGATAAAAGTGAATTGCAGCTTGGAAGGCATACCTTTGAATGAAAGTAGTTGTCGGGTTGGTGCTTGGTCTTTGAATTTGGTCCAAATTTCATACCACCTTGTTGTAAAGTTCATCCCCATAACTCCTTTGAGAAGCACTTCCCAAATATGTTTCGTATATTAGCATTCAAAGAAGAGATGCTCTCTTGTTTTAAGCAGTTCATTGCAAAAAGAACAACCCAAATCTGTGTTTTTGATCCATCTTTGCCTTCGATCACATGTTGATAGTCAATTATTTTCTGCTAACCAAGCTACAAAAGAAAACTTAGGGGTGGCACATAAAAACCATATACCTTGATGAGGGCTCCATTGGGGACTTGGTACTCTCATCAATTCCCAAGTTTCTTTAGTATTGAAGCTCAGTATGAAAGTATTATTCCATGATTTCCATAAGATCACGTCTGCATTCTCTAGCCTCTGTCTTGTTTTTGCCTCACTTATTTCTTTTTCTACTCGAACCAGCAGCTCATTCCTATGTTCCCTTCGTCTCTCTTGTTTTAGAACTGATCCAAGAGTGGCCACCATCGAGATCCCCATGTCATACAACCCTCTTGCTCCAAAAACTTCATACAGACAACCAAGACTACTCCATTCATCGAACCAGAAAGATACCTTATCTCCCGAGTGGATTTCAACGAACCAGAAAGATACCTTATCTCCCAAGTGGATTTCAACTATAAAAAATCTTTTTCTATGGCGATACTTCAACAACTTTCTCCAAATCCATGATCCTAGGTTTGATGTTTCTTTAACTGCCCAAAAGGATCCATTCCTTATCAAATGTTGTTGAATCCAATTAACCCATAGGGAGCTACCTGCGGATAGTATTCTCCATTTGAGTTTCAGCACCCACACTTTATTTACTTCCTCAAAATATTTCACTCCTAAGCCACCTTCACTTTTTGGTTTACAGACTTCCGACCAAGCTATCTTTGCCTTCTTCGTACTAAGTGTTGGCCCGGACCATAAGAAAGCCCCACACAGTTTTTCTATCTCTTTTATACAAGCTAAAGGCCGCCATCCAGAAGTTCGTTAAACTGAAAATCACTGAACAAAGTAGTTGTAAACGTCATGCAAAGGAAAGGTATCGAGCTGTCCATGAACCGATTGTGAGTCTATTTTTTCTTTTAATGGGGAGTAGACTGAAGCCGTTATTCTTCTGGTTAACAAGGGAAGTCCCAAGTATCTGACCGGTAGTGATCCATATTCGAATGAGAACTCATTTAGTATCTCTTCTTTTATGGCATCTGGAACCCCAACCATATAAACCGTCGATTTCTAGATCTTATATGAAGCCCTAGCAAAATCATCAAAGACTTCCAAAGCCCCAACTATTGAGCGTTTATGTCCCTCTACAAACACCATTAGGTCGTCTGCGAAACATAAATGTGTGAGCTTCATAGCTTTACAATCCGGGTGGTATCCAATATTTCTTTCTTGACCTGCCAAATCCAGCTTCATCGACAGTACATTCATGCATATCACGAATAAATAAGGTGATAAGGAGCAGCCTTGTCTTAATCCTCTTGCACTACCAAAATACCCAGCCAATTCTCCATTAACTTGATTTGAGAAAGAAGATGTGGTAACACACAACTTAATCCAATGAATGTACTTGTCCAGAAAATCCATTTCTTTCAATGTATTCACCAAAAAATCCCATTGTACCGAGTTAAAAGCCTTGGAGATTTTTATTTTAATAGCAAACTTTGCAGCAATATTCTCCTCATGGTACTCTTTCACCAACTCCGTAGCAAGTAATAGATTCTCCATTAGTAACCGGTCTTTCACAAACGCCGATTGATTTGGTTCGATAAATTTTGGTAGAATGATTTTGAGTCGATTAGCAAGTATCTTCGATATGATTTTATATATCATGTTGCAACATGATATTGGCCGATAATCCTTCATAGTTTTAGCTTCCTTATTCTTTGGGATTAGAGCCAATATGGTGGAGTTAACACCCTTTGGTAAGAAACCTAACCTAAAGAAAGATTGAATCGCTACCAACATATCTTTCCCAACTAACGAACATGTCTCTTTGAAGAACTCCACTGTATATCCATATCTGTCCCTGGAGATTTGTCTTTCGGCATTGAGAATAAAACTCTTTTTATCTTTGTTTCTGAAACCTCATGGATAAGAAAATCTTTGTCCTCTTCAGCACATTGAAACTCCAGAAACTCTTGAAGTTTTTCCGCCGACCAGCCTGAAAAGTTCGATGGTTTGTTGTTTAAGAACTCCCGTCAAGGCACCTTGAATTTGTCTCAAGGAGATTACATCAGGAAAGTGTTGAAAAAAATATAGCATGGATCAATCTAAAGCAGTGAACACACCAATGGGAATTCATTTTAAGCTTGTTGTTGCAACAGAAGATCAACTGAAGCTGGAGGAAACATACATGAAATCAGCTTCCTACTGGAATGCCGTAGGAAGCTTAATGTACGGAATGATTGGTACAAGGTCTGATCTTGCATATCCAGTAGGTCTCATCAACATGTTTATGAGTAATCCCATTAAAGAGCATTGGAATGCTATCAAATGGGTAATGAGATAAGTGAAAGGGTCACAAGATATAAGCCTAACTTTCAAAAGAGTTTCAAATTTCAGGATTTGTGGATTATGTGACTCAAATTATGGAGCAGGTTTGGACAAGAGATGGTCTATATCAGACTATGCATTTGTGTCTGGAAACTGTGCTATTATTTGGAGATCTTGTCTTCAGAAAGTTATCGCCTTGTCAGCGACAGAATCTGAATACATCTCAATGACTGAAATGGCTAAAGAGGATGTGTGGCTGAGAGGATTGAGCGAGGAGTTCGAACTACCCGAACATTACCCATACTATTTAAAGTATAAATGGATAATTATTATAACTATCCGACCCGACCCTTATCTGACCCTTACACGTTACTACCCGACCCATTTTTTAAGGATATACTTCTAATAATAATTTTTAATACCTGAAATATCCGTACCTGACTCTTACATGCCACTATCCAACCCGTACTCGCAAACGCTTAAGCTAGCCTATAAGATATTTTTAATTATTTACTTAAAAGTATATACCGTAAAAAAATTATAAATTAATAATATTGGGACTAATATTTTATTAATTTATAAAGTTACTAATTTATATATATATATATATATAACTAATTTGAACGAAATATTTGTCTAAAAATTCCTTTTATTTGAAATAATTTTTTTTATTAAATGTATAGTTTCTAAATTTATTTTTATCTATTTTTTACTTGATTATTTACATATTTTGTATATTTCTGTTTGTTTCTCTTTTTTTTTGAAATGCAAACTTTAAAATATTAATTATTTCATATGTTTATATTATCATGTCCATTAATTGAATAAAATATAACTTGTACTAAAGAAAATTGAGTTGTCCAAGCTCTTGTGGTCAAGTGGTTGGGGACGGGCCTTGGACACTAACACGTTCCGGGTTCGATCCTCCTTCCATGCGAAACTAAGTCACATTTGTTTAAGGATACCCACATGGATATGGGCCTTGCTTTAGGGGCCCATTTGAATACCCGGAGAGAGGGTCTATCCATGGGCTGCACCTCCCCTTAGAAATTAGTCTGAACTCTTCCATAAGCTCGGATACCCCCAGGTTAATCAAAAAAAAAAAATTGAGTTTTGTTTTTTCTTTGTTTAACGTCATATTTCATTGTATTAAAATATTACAAGTCAATAGTGCTAGATCATACACATAAAGAATTTAGTAGATTATTTTAGTTACATATTTTATATTTGTATAATTTTTTCATATGTTTTTATTAATTTATGGTATTTATAAGACCATATTTTCACTTACCTTTTCCAAACAATTATTATCTTATTATCTTATTAAGTTGTGTTATATTTTAAATTGGCCCACCTTAGGAAGGGAGATTTTTATTAATATCATGATTATTATTTTATCGAGTATTAATTAATAGAATTTCTACTGTACATGCTTTTGTTATTGATCATTTGTAACTGAAGCAGAAATCCGATTTTAATCTGATCCGATGTAGATCTTCATAAGGCGATAAAAAATTGTCCGCTGGTAGAGTCGTCGATGTAATAATTTTCATAAAATCTGTAATAGAATAGTAAAACTAGTGTTAAAAAAAATCAGTTCCGATGCTAGAAAAATAACTGACTGAAGCTTAAATCTAGATATTTTGGATATTGGATAATATTTGATCCTTACTAAAACCTGAACAACAGTATCCGAAGTAACCCGAAAGTACACCTATTTTTGGGTAATTCCAATATTTTTTAATATGTTTGGGTAGACTGAGTAGTATTTCATTGAATTTTTTGAATATTACAAATATTTTGAGTACATTCATTTACTTTTAGGTAATTTGGATATACTATTTTCGGGACTTTTAGCCAACTATCGAGTATTTTCATATATTTTGAGTAATTTTTAAGATTTTTTTTTGTAAAAGTTTTGGTGATTTCAAGTATCTAAAACTGAATCAAACCTGTCCCAAAAGTTATAAATATCCGTACGGATTCTTTAGTTGTAAATCCAAAAACTCAGAAGAACCGAATCGAACCCGAACGTCTACCCATGGCTTTTACGTAAAATACGTTTTCTAGGACAACCATAAGTATTAATACATATTTTTAGCAGTTGTGTACATCTAAAAATACGGTATTCAGTTGGTTTATGAGTAAATTTGCTTGTATAAGAATTGTGGTAACAAGTTCAGTATCAGACACAACACAGAATGATTATGAAACAGAGCAAAAGAAACAACCTTTCAAGTCTTTGGCTAAGTAGTAACTGAGTCTTCGCTGCAAACACAAAAATCAACAGAGAACAAAGGTAGTGGTTATACCACAGCAACAGAACAAATTATTCTATATATGAACAGTTTTAATGCATAAATAAACAAGAATAATAGCAGTTAAGTGATAAAATATTCATCAAAACCAACACATAAGAACACAGTTTTCTGCTGCTAATAATGGCATGCTTCCACTTACTCTGCCTCAGATGGGAAGAAGATTTACAGCATCAGTTGTTCAAAAGCAATGATTAACACATTTGTTGGGTCTGTATATTCTCTCTTTAACCAATGGAAAACCCCTGACCATGGAGATTCTCCATTTTTGTAAGTTCTTTTATTCACTAATAAAGCAAAGATCTCTACTGGTGATAAAATGCCATTTCCTTCTTTTGTGTAAAGTTTTGTCCGAATCCCAATTTGTAAAGGGATCATTCTTTTGGTGATAATAATATCTCACCACAAGGCTCCTGTAAGTTTGTGTAATGATACTTGAAACACATCTTACACTGAGCTACAGAAACTTCCATTATAGAGGAACCCAAGTGATTACTTCATGTTCGGGTTCTCCAAGTTGCAAAAGAAGCAACCACTAGGAGAGGAATAAGAACATTTCTTGTTTTTTTGCTAGATTGGGGATAAGTATTCCAAATTTCACCAAGACCTTTGTAACAAAAATAGTGCTTATTCTTTACCTTCTTTTTCATACAGATTCCTTGTAAGCCAGTCTGGGTAAATTCTCAGCAATGATCACTGGGGCTAGCATCTACATCAAAAGATGTGAAAATCAAGTTATTGGAATAAAACCCTGATCAAATCTCTACTGATGTAACTATTCATAGTGAGAAAGTAAGAAGCAGCATATGCAAGCATCTTGCTCAAAACAACCAATTGACCATATGACCTCAAGATAAATCATTTTTACAGCTAAAATGAAAACACAAGATCTAATAAATGTGAGGAAAGTGTTTCTTTTACCATTTTAATACCTAGGCAAGAGGGTCGGATTGAAGAATAGTGACGATGAGAATATCAGTAGTGCAATGCCTACTTGCAGAATTTATTGGCAACTTGCAAACTATTGTCTCTGGAATATATTGTGTAAAGGCCTCATTATTATTAAGATTCTTCCTTCTCATAAGAAGTTTCGCCCCTACCTGAAAATGAAACCAAGCCATTTTAGAAACTAAAGCTACAGATCATAACTAGAATCATAATATAAACGTGGGATAGTTTGGATCACAAAATATTGTATAAGGGCATATATTGGCATCTATCCAAAAAGAGAGCAACATTAAGTATCATAAGTACTGTTTATATAAGGGAATATCAACTTACTTTTCAAAACCAATGCCACTTAATGTGATTATGGGATTAAAAAAATCAGTGGATAGAAAGACACAGTAAACAAGCAAGATCCAAGAAGTAGGGGTTCTTAGTAGCTTTACTTTACAAAATGTGTTAACAAATAAAAATAACTTGATATACTTGGGGTCTTCTGATAACTAACCCGATTCAATAGTGATAAGATATGAGTATGGCCGTCCATCTCCCATTGCACCTGTTCCAAGAGAGGAAAATATTGAGATCATTTTTCAAAAAGGAAAATCTTCAAATCTTTACAGAATGAAATAACTATGAGACCATTTGGGGATGTTTTTTTTTTTTTTTGCCAAGTATGTATACTCCTATTGAACATTATTTGATGTGAACTTTTATTAGGTTGTACATGAACACTGAAAACAAGCAACGAAACAGTTTGGTCTATGATAGCATCCTAATTTAGTTTCAGGACATAGTTTATTTGCCCATCCCTGGTCTGGATTCTTACCATATAAGGTAAGTAGTTGTTCATTCAAAACAGAAGTGCTGATAATACGACAACCAAACACTATAATAGGTGACTTTTTTAATCATGGGCTCTCATAAAGAGTGGATATAATTCCATAACTAGGAACAACAAAAAGTTACAGCTTAATCAAAATTATGAAATAACAGCAAGAGCAAGACAGCTGTAAAATCTTTGGTTCCTCCTCATACTCAATAATGCAGACACCAAAGAACAGAAAACAATATGAATATCCACACAGAAAGTGATTATTTAACAAATTAAAGACCCATAATCCACATTAATTATAAAATATATGACCACGAAAAACACAGTTACCTAACTTCATGGAGATGGACCCAACAGGCCAAGAAAAGAAAAGGCAGGTAAACAATGTTGACCTTGTTTTTCACAAGATCAACAACAATAAAACACAAAAATGTTTATTGATTGTACGGAAAAATCTATACAGCTAGATAACTTGGTATGGCAGAGAATCCCGAGGTAAAGCTCTCTGCCCCCACTTTCCTTCAAGAAGAATATATGACTTATGGAGAACACACGAAAAGCTTCACTTTTTTTTGTGGATACAAATTAATCAATAAGAAGAAATCTTAATAGTCAATGCAAATCATCTGTTAACAAAGCTCTAATCCAAGACTTATGGTGAGCTTTGTGCTGCGACTAGAGACACTGTTCCAAGGAAGTAGATGACTAAATATAAAAAGGTAGAGAGACTTTTCCAAACTATTCATCACCTAAACTGTTTCTTTTGACTACCAGCTTAATCTAGAGAATGACATCATAACACAAATTGGGAAAGAAAAGTTAACATATTAGTTACCACATTTATAGAAAAAGATGTCTCTAGCGAGCATCATATGCCAAATGTGGATGGAAAAAGCACTTAAAACCTAATCGTTAAGGGTGATTAGTTTGGATCTTTGATACTGATCTCCACAATTTTTGCTAAATATTCTTTTCCTGTGGAGACAAAGACTTAAAATTCTCTCTGTTTTGGCAAAGCAGAGATATCTTTGCCAACTGGCACTACACCCCACTTCAAAACCTCCTTTATAAAGAGCAAGGACTCTGCGACATCTGTGCAACATATCATTTCTCAGAATCTCTTTCATTACTACAGAAAAACCACAAACCTTTTTCACAATGGCATCAAACTCAATGTCTTCTTATGGATCTGGATCATGGACTGTTAAGCAGAACAAAGCCTTTGAGCGTGCTCTAGCAACCTATGACCAGGACACTCCTGACCGTTGGTACAATGTTGCTAGAGCCGTTGGTGGGACAACACCAGATGAAGCTAAGAGACAATATGACATTCTCGTGCGTGACATCGAAAGCATTGAGAATGGGCACGTGCCATTCCCTAACTACAAGACTACTGGAGGCAGCAGCAAAGGCAGGCTGCGTGATGAGGAAAAAAGGTATTCTTTTCTTTTTTGCAATCTAATTAGAAACATTTTGTGATTATTACAACTAATCATATCCATAATAGCCCACTTATGTTTCCATTTTAAGATACTTGTATAGACAAAGTCATATTCCTATGCCATGACAATATATATAGACCAAATCAAACATAAAAGGAAAGGGCATGTCTGTTTCAGCATAAAGCTTTCTTTTACTTTACAAAGATTCTCTCTGACTTGTCATGTTAAGCAATGGGAGTCTCTAAATCTGCCAAGTGTTTTCTGCTCAGTGTTCCTCAGGCTAGGTTACAACCAAACTAAAAGCCACACAAAAAAATATGCCTAGAATCATTCCATCTCAGTTTGGTATCTAAAAATAACTGATTCCCATCCCACATCTTGCCATAGAAACAAAATTAAACCCAGCCAGAAACAAATTGTAGTACTAAAGTGTTTTGGATTAAACAGAGCTTCTAAGATATTAGTGAAACTAAAACAAGATTTAGAATCGGAACTTCCTTCTAAAATAGAAGATTTTCTCTTATACTCTAACAAGACTAACAAGCTAAATCGCTTTAACAATTTGTTGTTTGTTTGCAGGATGAGAAGCATGAAGCTGCAGTGAAAGAAGAAGCAACAGAACCTAACTATCGTATGATGGTCTAAAATAAAAAGAGAAACATGCAGACTGATGTGTGTTCAACTTTTCAACATAAGTCTTACGAATTAATGTTTGTATTGCTATTTCCCATGCTTAGGATCTACTACTATCGAGGAAACAAAAAAATGCCCTCGGATTAGTTAACCAATCTGTATTTAGGGTTCTTCTTAATAGAAAAATCCAATCAACTTATAAAAAAATTGTTGTTCATACTTCATACAGTAAGTGCTACAATTATTATGCAGAAACGAATAATTCCAAGGATTAAGAAAAACCCACATGGAGAATTTATCCTCGAAAATCGAAGAATCAATCAATCAATCTACTATATATAATAATAATCCAAAGTCATTGGCCAAATTAAACTATTACGGAGAATCCAATAATGTAAAGGACAAGAAGAAATTCTCGAAATCAACGAATCTGTGTCTAAAGGTTCGTATTGGGAAAAAAATCAGATTAAATAGAAATTAAAATATGATGTAGAATCCAATCATGCAAATGAAATCCGAGTCGGACAAGAAGAGCCCTCGAAATCCACGAATCAATCAACCAATCTCTCTCTATCTAGGGTTCTTCGAATTGGGGAAAAATCTCGAAATTCAATTAAATGATTGATAATTGGTGGTCACGAGACTCTACGATAGGAACTCACCTCGACATATTTGCAATTCTGATCCAGCGACCTTCAGATCCAGCGACATCAAGAGAGAGATGTTTTAGGGTTTTCAAATTTCATTTCAACAGTTATTGTTTTCGTATTGTAGAGGCACAACAAAATTGGGCGGGAAATCTGATACTTATCCACGCAAATATATACAATACCATACAGTAGTTATACGATTTTGCCAACGTGCCAAGATATGGGGATTGTGCGTATATCACTGTATAATACACTGATTTTATATTATTAATAAATTTTGAATTCATTTTTAATACTATTATTTAGCATGATCCAGCATTGGTCTAATTTAGAGAGAACAAAATACATTTAGTGAAAATCAGATTTCCACTAAAATCATATCATTGGCATAGATTGTACTGTTACACATGAAATCAAGATTAATTCTAGAACAGTGATCATGTTTTAATAGTAGTGATTATTTTTCTTTTTACAACACATTTTTATAGTCTTTTTTGGACTTTTGATTGAATCTGCCAGGAAACGTGAGAACCAAATGAGGGAGGCTCCGTCCAAACTTTCAATGAACAGTTACAGTATTCTGCATCTTTATTCTTCTAGCACGAATCAAGCTCGGTCCATTGCTATTTTGAATGCGGTCATATGACTGTTAGGATCAGAGCTGTCGTTGAAACTTGAAAGAGGGCAGCATGATTTTTTCAGGATGACGAACGTATGTGTCAGTGGTATGTGCCGCGAACGGGATCCTTTGAGTTTCTTCGAGGACTCTATCGACTTATGGTGCCGACCGTGTGACACGGTGAACTTCAATTTTCATCTTTTTGAGATGTCTTTTAGCTCCATTAGGTCCTGAAGATGGTCATTGTCTTGGTCTGATCTTCGGGTAGATGTTGTCTGAATGATATTGTATTTAGGAGATCCAAAGGTCAGTTGTCTAGTGACAGTCTCCGTTGTGATTTGGACGGCTCCCTTGTTTGTTGGTCCGAGCGTAGCTTGTCTTGTTCGACGTGAAATTAATTGACTTGTGTGGTGGTCGCTCAAAGCAACTCATTTTTTGTCGACCTTTGTCGGAAGAATGGCATAGACGTAATCTGCTTTGATCTGCTTCTCCTTACCGTGGGTCAACATGTTGGTTTCGCCTTCCTTTCGATGTTGACTTTAATTGCCACTCTTAAGATCTTTTCTTTGATCGTCGGCTTCGTGATCGATAACCTCGTGAATGTTGACCTCGTGATTGCTAGGTTCATGATCGATGGCTTCGTGTTCACTTATTTATGGATCTTTCCGCGTTGGAGATATGTTGTTGATCATCTTTGAGTGTGGTGTTTTAAATACTTATGAAGAATTTTCCACAAACGACGTCAATTGTAAGATCTCGATTCTGTTTATCTAAAGATAAAAAGATCTTAGAATTTTTAATTAGGGATTCTAAAAAGCTTGTTTTAATCTAGTTCGGCGGATGACGATGAGATTGGAATGAAATTAGGTTTTCGAGAGAAAAAGAACGGCAAAGTAAAAGGGATTAGGGTCTTTATGTGATCATGAACGCCGAATCGAGAATTAGGCCATCAGAAAGCTCTCTAAGGAAAATCTCTTTGAAAAATCTTTCGGGAAAATTGCGAGTTCTTGTGCGAAAAGTGTATTATAATTGTGTGTGTTCACAATGACAAAAAACGGATCTATATGTAAGGAAAGGGGGTCAGCTGACCCCATTTAAATTTGATAAATTAAATTAGTAGGCTTGAGTTATTTAATTTTGTTGGCTGAATTGGTGCAAATGTCCTCTGCTCATTGCTCCTTCGAATGTGGGTTCAAACCCTTTGTGACCCCTACATTTCATATTATTGTTGTTTATATATTTTTGTTAAAACAGCTGTTTAAATTATTTCCTTACGTTTCCGTTTATAGGCCATTTACCTATAAATGCTTTCTTTACTTTTTAATATAATATCCTTAAGTAGTTATGTTTGCAATATTTCTCCTAATATATTTTCTTCTTTTTTAGTTTCTTCACCAAAATTCAAAACATTTATTTATTTGTTTTAGTTATTTGTTTTAATTTTGTACACAAATTTCCATAAATAATATTATTTTTTTTTTGTCTTATTTGTCTTCTTATCAAAATGCAAAGAATATTTATTTCTTTATCATTATTAATTATTTATCTTGTTACTTTTTTTGTACAAAACATTTATACAATAATAAATTTATATTTTAATATTTCTAGACAATATATATTTTATTTTATTTGATTGTGTATACAATCATTTTAAAATCGGAAATAATATACCAAACTACTTGTAATAATATTATATTTTAAAAATATATATAATATTTTGTTTAAATTATAATTTCAGTTAAAATATTTTTTGGCTCCGCCAGCCACTGATGACAACCATGACACTTTTTTATAAGATTATATGGTTGGCGTAAAAATCTATTTTCCTAAATAGAAAATAGATCATTTCTATTATGATCGGTGCAAATCTTTATTCTTGAGTATATCTCCACACACGGGGTTATTTCTTCGTGGTCAAGCTTATCGTGATTCGCCGATCTAGTTTTTAAACCTTACTTACTATTTTAGACTGATCTTAGTCCATGAATAGACCTTTATGATGGGGTGCTAAACCATTTTCAACAATCAAGTTTTTAAAATTCAGATAGAACTGGATTGTTCCTAAATGAAGACGGCATCGCCGCCATTATTGTTGGTAAATTGAGTGTTGAAGTTAACATAAATGCTGTCTGTTAAACGGCAGAGTCGGTGTGAAGAGAGAAGACGTTGAAGTCGTAGTGAGTGCAAATAGAGCAAAATGATCTGTGACGCACGGATTTTTGGTCGAATAATGGATTGATTTGGTTTTATGGTTTATTCTTGGTTTAGATTTAAACCGTGAAATTGATATTTTTGTGGATTAAGTCTCGACGTTTTGATCCGGTGGAAATTAAATCTTTGTTTGTATATAATCATAATTTGGTAGACATTTAGTTCTATATAATATTTTCGTGAAGAAATAGATAGTTAATCCGCAAAAGAACTTATAAACTTCTGAAGTTTAAGTAAGAAGAGTAAAAGAAAAATTTATAAGTTCTGGAAAAAGAAATTACGCTTGAGCGTGAGCCTACACTGAAGTTAAACAAGAAACATAAAAGAAAAACGCTTCATTTTTTTTGTTAAAGCCCACAAGTTGACGACGTTAAGTTCAATCTGAATCTGCTGCCTAAAGAGTCGAGTTTCTCTCCACTTCCTTAATCTCATTCTTCTTCTCTTCAGCAGACTTCGACTTCCCAGGAGATATAGAGAATTGAGACAGAACTTTGTCCATGGTGTTTTTGAAACAAGTCTTGTGTTCATCCATTGAGGTATTGACGAACTTGTTAAAGTGCTCCTTGAGATTTGCAAGGAAAGTGGCAGTATCATCATTCATATACTTCGTGCAAGATGTTGTAGAAACTGTAGCTGTTGGCTGGTTCTCGGTTTGAATGTTCATGTTCCAACAACAACAACAAAAAATCAGAAAGAAATCTCTTAAATATGAATAACCGTTTGATTGAGTTCTTAACACAAATGAAAACCAGCTGGAATCATCAAGATCAAACCACAAAGCCTCAAGAACAGAGACCCCAATATACTTTCTGCTAAACCCTAATATCTAATAGAGTACAATCTTCATCAGCTCACGCAAATCCATATAAAACTCAAAATTTGCTACGATAATGATCACAAGTCACAAGTAATTGATAAACAGAAAATTTAATGGGGAGAATCGAAACTAAACATTACCTTAATTAATCTTTGTTTCTCTCTCGGTTCTTCCTTTTCTTCTTTCTCTGCAAGCACTCTTTTCTATTTCCTTTCTCTCCAAGCTGAGACCTAGAGATGTCAAAATGGGTTGTAACTCGCGGGTTGAGTCCAAATAGATCCGCTGCGGGGTGGGCTTGGGCCATTGGAATTCGGACCGCAGCCCGCGCGGACCAACCCGCTTGATCCGAGAAAAAATTGAAACCGCATAGAGCTGGGCTATTTGAGCTTGGGTTAGCCCGCGGACAATTCTAAATTTACCGAAAAACATTCATTTTGAACCTTCTCGTGCTCTTTAATCTTTATTATAATTGTTTTGTTTAAAAAGATTACCAACATATATGATGTGAAAATCTACATTTGTATATGCATGTGTTTTATTGTCTAGCTTTGTAATATTTATTCTAAAACATGAGTATGCGAACATTTCAAAGTTAGTGTAAAATTTGCTTTTGTTCACTTGCGATTTTTATATGTCTTTGATCTCTTATTAGATCTATGATACAAATACAACTATGATAAAATTCAAGCACTATTTATTCAGTTTTTTCTTCTCGTCAAATGATTGCAAGAAAATTTGTTACTTCATATTCACTATGCTAATTGATATGTATTTATAGATGTTGTCGACGAGGAAGACGAAAATAAAAGTTAAAGAAGTTTGTGTTACTTTGTATGTTTTGGTGTTTGTTTTATTTTTTTAATAGTGTTATCGAATTTATTGCTTTTCTTACTTTCTAAGATTGTCCAATGGTAAGATTATTTCTTTAAGATTATTGTTTTTCTGGATTGTTATAATGTTGTTTAAATTTTTTATCTTTGTTATCAATATTTTAATATAATTTTTTTAGAACATGTATAAAACTTAGGAAACAAGTTTATTTATAGTCAATTATAAAGCTGAAATCGAAATAAAACAAGTTTGTATAAAAATCCGCGGGTCAGCCCGCTAATCCGTAAAATACATGCGGGTTGGGCTTGGGCCATTGAATTTCAGACCGCAGCCCGCGCGGGTCAACCCGCCAGATCCGAAACAAAATTTAAACCGCGTTGGGTTGGGCTATTTGAGCTTGGGTTAGCCCGTCTGACATTTCTACTGAGACCCGACATCTATATATTATATACACATTTATTTAAGTGTTGAACACGCAACACAAAGACCAATTAGTTAGGTATAATTAAGTTCTAGTTAAATTAACATAACACTAGTTTCTTTCTTTTATAGTTTAATGAAGTTCTCTATAAAATATTTTAGGTTTTCTAGAAGTATATAAGCTCATTAGACCAAATAAATTATTATTAGTATAATTCGCTCGCACCATATGCGAGCACAAATATTATTAAACATTACTTTCTAAAAATAAAAAAATATTAAATTATTTTAACAACAATGATAATATTATAAAAAATTATATGAAACTATTTATAATTAAACATACATAAATTATTATATTTAATAAGATATTTCATAATTTATTATAAATAAAATTAATAGTAATAAAACAAATTGTAATTATATATTTTATGTATAAAATATATACATAAATATCTTATTTAAAATATTTTATCATTTATATATATAAATTCAAAATTTATAAATAATATGAATTTACTATATAAAATCCAAAAATAATATATATTAATATTTAAAAATATTCATAAACGTTTTCATATTTATCATATTTTTATTGAAGGTTATGTATATCTTTAAAATAAAATTAAAAAAACTTTATAAATATTTTCATATTTATCATCACATCTTACTTTTTATTTTATTTTAATTGAAAATTATATATCTCCAAAATAAAATTTAAAAAACCTTCACAAACATTTCATATTATCATCTTATTTTTATCTATAGTTATTTATATCTCCATAATAAAATTAAAAACTTAATAAATTATCAATATAAACTAAGGTTAACATAGTATACTATTTAGTCTAATTTCATTAATGAAAAATTAGTAATCAACCATTTTTTAGAATGAATATATGACCAAAAGCACTTCTCAATTAATATAATGACTAGCATGATTTACTTACATCCCATGCAAGCATAACTGTTAATAGGCCCGGGCATTCGGGTATTCGGTTCGGTTCCGGGTATTTCGGTTTTG
This sequence comes from Orychophragmus violaceus, assembly GCA_030180135.1. NCBI lineage: Eukaryota > Viridiplantae > Streptophyta > Magnoliopsida > Brassicales > Brassicaceae > Orychophragmus > Orychophragmus violaceus. Next base: position 27,130,101 of record CM058239.1, read on the forward strand.
GAAATTTAGGATCCAATTGGTACTTTTAATTTTTCGGTTCGGTTTCGGGTGAGAACCGGTAAATTTCGGTTCGGTTCCGGGTACCCATAATTTTTAAAAAATAAAATAAAAAGAATTTTAAATATCCATTATTTATCACGAAACAACTATGAAAAATTAAATTATTCAACCAAAACAATAGGGAAGTTAAATCAATGACAATCTACAGTGCAAATGAATGAAAATACACTTAGACCTCTAATATATAATTTCATTTATGAGTGAATAGCATATTGTAAAGATATTTATATTATTATTAATTAAAGAACAAATAAAAAAGTATTAAAAAGGTAAAAAAACTGTATACACGTCATCTAGAAATTGAGAAAATGAAAGGGGAAAAAGTCCTACATCGTGTACAAGAGGAAGAGTTTACTGTAATCTTTTGTTATAAATAGCACTTCTTGCTTCTACATCAATACATTAGTTGGGCTCTGATTAATAAATGGTCCATATTATTAACGGGTTAAGTCCAAAAAAAAACCTATAGTATATATTTTCGGGTTTTCGGTTCTTTGTTTCGGTTCTCGGGTAAGAACTGTTTGGTTCCGGGTATTTCGGTTCTAAAAATTTAGGACCCATCGGGTATTTTGGCTGGAACCGGAAACAGAACCGAAATTTTGGTCGGTTCCGGTTTTTTTGCCCAGGCCTAACTGTTAACAAATAATTAAAAAAAATCAACAACTCATTTATCATCAATAGTATTATAAAAATATATATATTATATTAATTATAATTATACATATATATATATATTATATTTAAAATTAATAGGAAAAACTAAATTATTATCTAAAATCATATATATATATATATATATTTAAATTTACTTTATAAAATTATTTTCATAGTAATAATAATAATATATTATAATTATATATTATATATATATGTATAAACATCAATATATGTAAATTTCTTTTATTAAAAGTATTTTATCTTGTATATTTATCAAAATTAAAAATTCATATAAATAATACAAATTTGGTATATAAAATAATATTATCTACGACAATTATGTTTAAATTATATTTATATTTATCATGTTTTTGTTTTTATATTAAATTGTACTTATCTCTAAAATAAATTAAAATAAATAATTTTAAAACTAATATAATAAATAACAAAATTGTCAATATAAATTAAGTTTAACATATTTGAAAATCTAATTTCATCAAGGCTGATCAAATAATCAACCATTTTGAAAGTGAATGAGAAGTCAAAAGCACAAAATTTTAATATGTTTAATTATACTTTTTTCCTATAAGTATTTAATGTTTTGCTATTAATGTAATATACTTTGAAATTGTACATTGTTCTAAATTCAGTTTTGACCCCTTTTTGTCGTCTAAAATTTCTTTCATAAAGCCCATTGGGCTAAGTATGTTTACAGAGCAAATGTTCGATGACAAGGGATTAAAACAGGAGAGGGTGGCCCAAGAGGAGTCGGTCCAGTCAGCTCGATCGGACCGCATGATTGCCACGTGTTGAGACTCGCGGACACATGTCCCAATCACTGAGACTCCGGCATGCAATCGGCGCCGGAGACATCGCGGATAGCCGGCGTTGACGGATGACCTTGAAATCGCCAGGTTACTCTGCCCACTTTATCCCGGGGTGAAAGACGCCGGAAAAAAACAAATCTAGAGAAATTTCAGACCTCAACTTCGCCGCTTTCTCCAGGGATGCGTTAGTACCACCGGGGCCCCTATAGATTGGCCCGTTAATATTTTTCCGAAAAAGATCCGGCTCGACACTTCACGCCGCGAAAACCTGAGGAAGAGATACGACTCAGAACAGTGTCCCATACAAACGAGAAATGAAGGATTGAAAGTGGCCCTCAATTTTGACAACAGAAAACCACCAGGATTAGTCGATGAAACAGACAGAAAGCCCGGAGAAACCATGGAAGAAGCCAAATATAAACAAGTAAACTGCGTTACTTCGCTTATTAGGCGGCAAGAGCCGCATACCAAAGTTTCTAGAAGCGAAACAAAAGTCCGGTAAACCGGAAGCTAAAAGCAAAAGATCTCTCATCTCAAATACACGAAAAACGGAGAGAGAAACGCCAAGGAAAATAAAACAGAAGTAACCCGAACCACCGGTCGAGCAAAAGCCAAGCCGGTGGCTGGAATAAGCAGCGATTAGGAGGCGGCGAGAGCTTGTAGTGAGAGGCGAGAGCACCTTTCAAGTTGAACTAATTTGACTTAGTTTTGAACCTTTAACTTTCAACAACTTTTATTTTCTGTTTATACAAACAAATGTTTTTCTGTTAAAAATACAAAACACTGTAGGGACAAAGGTTTCTTACTGAACAAGTCTTCTAAGATGATCAACAAACACAGACAACCTAACATCATCTTTGAGTACATCACTCTTGCCATCTGAAGAAGGATTCAATTTTGCTAGAAGAAAACTGATATTCATACATTTTCATGCATTTAGACTTGTATATTGATCTTGTTTTAGCTTCATTACCCATTCATTCTTCATTCTTTGTTGTTCTTTATTGCATTTAGAGTATATGAGCATTTAAAACTAGGAATATGCATTTTTGGCTTGCATTTGGAGTGTTCTTGGTGTGTGATTGGTGCAAAAGGAGTGTTGGTGAGCTAAGGGATGAAGAATGGAGCTTGCAAGATGAAGAGAAGAATGACAACAAGAGGTATCGGCTTGTGTATCGGCTTGTTGTGGCCGATACATCCTCTTATGAAGATCACGAAGAAACCAGTGAGAAGAATCAGTTGGAACAACGGTCAAGGAAGCCGATACACCCCGTGCAGAGAAACACCAAAACAGGCAGTGAGATGTATCGGTTTGGGCATCGGCTTAACCCAACCGATACATCCCTTGGCGCAGAAGAGCAACTTTGGACATGGAGGAATATCGGTCTGAGCATCGGTTGGTGTGGCCGATACATTTTCCTTGCGAGCATACTTTGATCCAATTGACCGGGTCAACACCCGGTTTGTCCCGGGTTGACCCGGTTCGCCCCTCTTTACTATTTAAAGCCAAGAACCTAAATTTCATTCTCTCTTAAGATTTATTTTTGTTCTAAGTACTTTGTAAGAAAGATCTAAACTTTTCTTAATCTAAATCTTGTTTTGCTTTGATTTCTTCTCTAAATCTTTCTATCTTTATCTAATCTTCATGATTAACACTATCTTCATGGATTTTGTTAATCATAGAATGATTAGTGGGTAGTTTCCTATAGGGTTTATGGGTTAGGTAGGATTTGGTTGATTAGGGATGATTAATGGATGTCTAATGCTTATCTATCTTATATCTCTTCTATCTTAGTATTCTTAATGCCTAATTAGCCTTGATCATGTTGATTAGGACGTTTTAGGATTTCTTGCACACCATGTGTTCGATGAAATGCATGTTTTAACTTTGATAGGATTTTCACATTCTAGCACATGGAAATGGATGTTTAGAGTGATTGTTAGCTAAATAGATTTTGTTATGAATGCTTTCTTAGTCTTAATTCACAAATGATAGTATGTTCTTGAATTATGATTAGGGAAAGGAATTAGTACTAAGACATTAGACTAATCAATTGATTGTGTTCCTTGCTAGGAGATTAGCTTTCTTGAAGTATGAATTAGCATCCTTGATCATCCCGAGTCACCAATCTATTGACCTTAATCCTTAGACATTATCTTTATCATTGATTGTTAAGAGTTTATTTCATTGTCTGTTCTGTTTTTGTTGACTTGTCTGTTTGATTGGATTGCAATTAGGAATTTTGACTTGATATTGTTTGCTTGACTGTTTGGGTTTAGTGAATTCATATTGGTTTAGTCCTATCCCGAAAGTGGATTCATACCTCTTTCTACAGCGATAAGCAAGAGGAATTGATACCTCACTAGGATTGCAAAATCTTAGTTATCAATTTGGCGCCGTTGCCATTTTGGGATCAAGGATTGATCAATTAGATTTCTATTCCTCTTTAGTTCAAGTATTTGGTTACTAATTTTGCTTTTTCGTTTTGCTTTGATGACAGGTGCATGAACCTACGCAGCCGAGGTCCTACGAACTTAGTTGCTCGGGTAGAAGATATCAAAGCACACAAACGGCGGTTAGCGAAAGAACGAAGAGCACTCGAACGGGCTGTTAACTTAGAGAGACTCGGGTTAGAACCAGTTGTAGAGGTTCAGAAAGACTTTGTGGGTATTGAGCATCTAGCTATGGAGCAACAGGGCCAACACGGGAAAATGAATCTTGATGGAGACGATGTTAGAAATGGACAGGGGAACAAGATCCTGGTTCATATCGAGAGACCAGCTAGAGCCATCGGGGATGGGGATGCACCGGACACAAACGAAAACCGATAGGGGATCATTCCACCGCCGGTAAACAAGAACAACTTCGAGATCCGGGCTATCTTGATCAATATGGTAAAAAATAATCAGTTGCACGATCTTGCATCTGAGGATCCTTTACATCACTTAGATACCTTCGATAAGATTTGTGCTACCACGAGACTTAATGGTGTGACTGACGATGGTTTGAAGATGCGTCTCTTCTTTTTATCATTGGCGGATCGAGCTAAGGAGTGGGAAAGCAACATCCCGCTGGGATCCATTACCACTTTGGGTGAGCTCAAGAATGCATTCCTTAAGAAATTCTTCTCAGCTACACGGACTGCTAGATTCCGCAATGAATTGTCCGGTTTCGTCCAATGAAACAATGAGAGTTTTGCTGAGGCTTGGGAGCGGTTCAAGAGGCTTACAAATCAGTGTCCTCACCACGGTTTCACTAAGGAAACTCTTCTCAGCAACCTTTATAGAGGAGTGCTCCCCAAAATGAGAGCTATGCTTGATTCATCTAGCAATGGTCACTTCCTAGGCAAATGTGTTGATGAAGCTATGGAACTAATAGAGAACCTTGCCACAAGCGATGGAAACTACAATGAGGATTATGAGCGCACCAATAAAGGATCATCATCTATGGATGAGAGGTATGAGAAGGAAATCAAAGCCTTAAATGAGAAGATAGACAAGATGATCACCTCTAGCCAAAAGCAAGTCAATTTTGTGGGCAACTTTGATGATACACAGCCCTACCTCTTTAGTGTGGAAGAAGAAATGACACAAGAATAGATGAATTTTATTGCGGGGCAAGGTGGTTTCAACAAAGGCTTCAACCCCAACTATAGGAATCACCCCAACTTTTCTTACAGAAGCAGCAATGTAGCTAATCCTCAAGATCAAGTTTACCTCCAAGCTCAAGCTCAAGGACAAGCTCAACAACAAAGGCAACAAGGCTTTACTCAAGCTCCTCAACAAAATCCTTTTGTCCCTTACACTAACCAACAAGGGTTTGGAACTAAGCCTCAATTTCAGGGACAACAAGGATATGTCCTCAAGCAACAATACCCTCCACCCAGTTTTAGACAACAACAACAACCACAAGCCTCTTCTTCTTCAGGTTTGGATAATGAGTTAAAGGGAATGATGCAGCAACTTCTTCAAGGGCAAGCCTCATGTGCTATGGAAGTAAGAGATCTCAAGAGTGAGCTTCAGAACTTGACTTCAAGGGTCACAAACATGGAAAACAAGAACGCTTCCACATCTAGAGCTCATGGTACTCTACCGGGTAAAGCTGAGCAAAACCCGAAGGAATATGCCAATGCTATCACATTGAGAAGTGGTAAGGAGCTGCAACATCATCAAGTTCACAAAATAAGGTGATTCTTTCACTCAATGAGGACATTGAAGTTCAAGAAGGGGAGGAGAATTCTGAAAATTCTGCTCTTAACAAAAAGAGTGATAGTGAGATTGCTAAGAGGAAAAGAAAGGCTGTAGTTGGAGAAGTAGTGGACAACACACTTACGAAGAAGGAAGGTTTGTTTATGGCACGAACATATGAGCCTAAGCTACCCTTTCCGGGTAGGTTCAAAAAGCAGCTCCTAGAGAAGTATAAAGCCCTCTTCGAGAAGCAGATGAAGAACGTAGAGCTCACCATGCCTTTGATAGATGCATTTTTACTTGTTCCTCAGTACAGCAAGTTCTTGAAGGATGCAATTAAGGAGAGGACAAAGGAAGTGCAAGGCATGGTTTTGTTGTCTCATGAGTGTAGCGAGATCATCCAAAGAAGGATTGTGCCTAGGAAGCTTGAGGATCGGGCAGTTTTACTCTACCATGTGCTATTGACCCTCTTCGGTTTGAGAGTTGCTTGTGTTATTTAGGGGCTAGCGTGAGTCTAATGCCTTTCTCAGTAGCTAAGAGGCTAGGCTTCTCAACATACAAGGCGTGTAGGATCTCCTTAGTCCTTGCGGACAGATCGGTGAAGTTTCCAATTGGTCTTCTAGAGGATCTTCCGGTGAAGATAGGAGGATTTGAAGTCCCAACTGACTTCATTGTGCTTGAAATGGATGAAGAGCCAAAGGATCCTCTAATATTCGGGAGACCCTTTCTTGCCACAGCCGGAGCAATCATAGATGTGTGGAAGGGAAAGATAGATCTCCACCTTGGAAAGGATATTGTTCTAAACTTTGATATCAACAAGGTGATGAAGAAGCATACTATCCAAGGGAAAGTGTTCTACATTGAGACTATGGAAGAGCTAGCCGATGAGCTTCTAGAGGAGTTGAATATGGAGGATCCTTTGCAAGTAGCATTGACCAAAGAGTGTGGAGAGTATGGGTATCTACAAGAAGAGAGTTGGGCCTACAAGAAGATGCTTGATTCTCATAGGCCTCTACAAGGAGCTGTTGAGTATGTTTTTTTGGGATTGGAAGCTGTTGGTAAGGAGCAAGAGGTCTTTGCCGTGGGTCATGGAGCTGATGGCGCCAAGGGAGCTGAGGTTTGAAAGGAGCAGCTTGTAGATGAGGATTGGAGTGAGCTAAAGGCGCCAAAGGTTGAGTTAAAGCCCCTTCCGCAGGGGCTTCGGTATACATTTCTTGGTCCTAACTCTACTTATCCCGTCATTGTGAATGAACTGTTGAGTGATGATGAATTGATTGCGTTAACTAATGAGCTGAAAAAGTTTAGAAGAGCTATGGGATACTCTTTGGATGATATTAAAGGATTATCACCTAGCTTATGCACTCATACGATCCATCTTGAAAATGAACCTATGTCATCAATTAAACATCAAAGAAGGTTGAATCCTAATATTAAGGAAGTAGTCAAGAAAGAAATTCTTAAATTGCTTGATGCAGGGATAATCTACCCTATTTCAGACAACATTTGGGTTTCTCCCGTGAACTGTGTTCCGAAGAAAGGGGGGGATTACGATTGCTAAAAGTGAAAACAATGAATTGATTCCCACTAGAACAATCACCGGACATCGGACATAGGATGTGTATAGATTACAGAAAACTAAATGCTGCATCTAGGAAAGATCACTTCCCATTGCCATTTATTGATCAAATGCTTGAGCGTCTTGCTAACCACCCTTTCTATTGCTTCCTTGATGGGTATAGTGGATTATTCCAAATCTCAGTACACCCAAACGATCAGGAGAAGACGACTTTTACCTGTCTTTATGGCACCGTCGCTTATCGAAGGATGCCGTTTGGATTGTGTAATGCTCCCGCAACTTTTCAGCGGTGCATGATGTCTATCTTCTCCGATCTCATCGAGGACATTGTTGAAGTATTCATAGATGACTTTTCGGTGTATGGCTCCTCTTTTTCCTCTTGTCTTGTGAACTTGTGCAAGGTACTAAAGAGATGTGAAGAGACAAACCTCGTGCTTAACTGGGAAAAGTGTCATTTCATGGTAAAGGAAGGGATTGTGTTAGGCCATAAGATATCCGAGAGTGGTATAGAGGTGGAAAAAGCTAAGATCGAGGTTATGATGACTCTACAGCCACCAAACTCAGTGAAGGGTATCAAAAGCTTCTTGGGACATGCCGGGTTTTACAGACGGTTCATTAAGGATTTCTCCAAGATAGCTAAGCCTCTCACTTGCCTGCTATGCAAGGAAACAAAATTTGTGTTTGATGCTGAATGTCTGGAAGCTTTCACTCAGATTAAGGAAGGTTTGGTTAGTGCTCCCATTGTCCAAGCGCCGGATTGGGAATTGCCTTTCGAGATTATGTGTGCTGCGAGTGACTACGCAGTTGGAGTGGTCCTCGGACAGAGGAAGGAAAAGAAACTTCACGTGATATATTATGCAAGTAGGACAATGGATGACGCTCATGTGAAGTATGCAACAACGGAGAAGGAGCTTCTAGCTGTGGTATTTGCCTTCGAGAAATTCCGGTCATACTTGGCAGGATCTAAAGTCATAGTGTACATGGACCATGCTGCGTTGAGGTAATTACTTGCCAAAAAGGATGCCAAGCCAAGACTTTTGAGGTGGATCTTGCTACTACAAGAGTTTGATTTGGAAATCAAAGATAAGAAGGGTATTGAGAATGGAGTGGCTGACTACTTGTCAAGATTGAGGATAGTGGATGATGTCCCTTTAGATGACTCTCTTCTGGAGGAACAACTCATGGTTATCAAGGCAGTCAAGGAAGTTCATGACACAAGTAGGAAGCTGGAGGAAGTTGATTCCATCGAGGAAAAGGAGTCGTGGTATGCGGATATAGTGAACTACTTGGCAGCTGAGAAGGAACCACCAAGTCTTGATAGCTACCAAAGGAAGAAGTTCTTTAGGGATGTCAACCGGTACTATTGGGATGAACCTTAACTTTACACTTTGTGTAAGGATCAGCTCTACAGAAGGTGCATAGCTGATGAAGAAGTAGGAGGGATTCTTCTACATTGTCATGGATCAGTTTATGGTGGTCACTTTGCAAGACGGTTCAAAAATCTCTACAAGCTGGGTTTTGGTGGCCAACCATGTTTAGAGATGCACAAGAGTTCATCTCCAAGTGTGATCCTTGCCAAAGAAAGGGGAACATCAGTAGAAGGAACAAGATGCCCCAACCATTCTCGAAGTTGAAGTGTTTGATGTTTGGGGCATTGACTTCATGGGACCTTTTCCATCCTCTTATGGGAATAGTTACATCATAGTGGTTGTGGATTACGTGTCTAAATGGGTAGAAGCTGTGGCGAGCCCAACAAACGATGCTAAGGTGGTGATCAAGCTATTCAAAAGCATCATCTTCCCAAGGTTTGGAATCCCCAAGATTGTGTTAGTGATGGAGGCTCCCACTTCATCAACAAACTATTTGATAGCCTTTTGAAGAAGTACGGGGTAAAGCATAAGGTTGCAACACCATATCATCCTCAAACGAGCGGGCAAGTTGAAGTGTCCAATAGGCAGATAAAGGCTATCTTGGAGAAGACTGTTGGAGCTTCAAGAAAGGATTGGTCTAAGAAGCTAGATGACGCACTATGGGCGTATTGGATGGCTTTCAAGACTCCGTTGGGTACTATACCGTTCACTATGTTGTATGGGAAAGCATGTCATTTGCCAGTTGAGGTGGAATACAGAGCTTTGTGGGCTGTTAAATTGTTAAACTTTGACATAAAAACTGCAACCGAGAAGAGGTTAATTCAGCTGAACGAACTTGACGAGATAAGGCTTGAAGCATTTGAGAGCTCAAGGATCTACAAGGAAAGAACCAAGATCTTTCATGTTAAGTTGATCCTAAAGAAGGAGTTTAAGGAAGGAGATCTTGTGCTGCTGTTCAACTCCCGGTTGAAGCTCTTTCCCGGGAAGCTCAAGTCAAGGTGGTCGGGGCCGTTTAGAGTGAAAGAGGTGAGACCACATGGAGCGGTAGTACTTTGGGGAAAGTCCGATGAGGAATTCACGGTCAATTGCCAGACTCAAGCATTACTCCGTTTCAGAAGCTATAGAGGAAGGGACTTTGGTTCCACTCTCTAGCCCACCGTCTGCTTAAAATCTCGGTTTGAAAAGTCGAGCTTAGCGACTCTAAACAAAAGCGCACTTGGGAGACATTCCCATGTTTATCCTTGTAAATATTATCTTTTGCTTGTCATATTTGATGCTTTTCTTTAAGTTTATCAGGTTTTGGTCATTAGGTGAGGTTGTGGACTCATTGGTGTTAAGCAAAAGCCATGGAACGTGAAGGAAAAATCATAGAGAGAAAGTATCGGCTTGGGTATCGTTCTAACCCAGCCGATACATTCTCTGCGTAGATGGTCGAAAAACTCCAGAGAGATGTATCGGCTTTGGTATCGGTCAATACCAGCCGATACATTCTGTTGCGACGTTGTTCTAAAATTCCAGAGAAAAGTATCGATTTAGACAACAAGACGATTCAACCGAGTAAACATGCAGAAAAACACAGAGAGATGTATCAGTTGGCCAAGCCGATGCTCCCTCATCGCCCAGGTAAGTTTTTCGATTCCAAACCGATTTCAAATCGGTTTTAACCGGATTTTGACCTGCAAACCGACCTTCACCTCTTGCGATTTCACCCAAGTTTTTACAAGAAAATTTCAAAAGCTTCAAACTCTCTTTCTCTCTCAATTCTCAACTGATTTAATTGATTTTTGGTCCTAAATTCACGATTTTGAAAGCTCTTTCAGTCCCAATCACTCTCTTCTACTCTCACACAAGGTAATCATCTCTTCAATTTCGTGGGTAAATTGAGAATTTTTAGAACTCGAAATTGTTGGTTGTTGATTGATGTTTAGGCTTAGAAACCTTTGCTTCTAGATGAAACCCAACTCGAATTCACCCTAGAATCACTAGAATTGAAGTTTTAGGAATTAGGGTTCTTGAGGATTTTTGAATTTCAAAATTTTTGGGGGAAAGTCAAATTGACGGTTTCTATTGATGCATGGGGTTGTTAGTAGCTTAAATTTGTGTTACTACTTGATTTCATTGAGTTTTGTTTCACAATTTTTTTCAAAATGCATGTTAAACGCCTTTTGCGGTGAGATTGTGAGTTTGTCAATGTATGTGATTGAATTCTTGGTGAATTATGCACTAAATGGACTTGAATTCAGAATTGTTGAGATGTTTTAGCTAGCTTGCTCATTTGAAAATGAAAATTTATGAAAAAGCTAAACATCTAATCTCTTGATCATTGAATTATATTGATGAATATCTATTGTTGATCATCGAGATGCTTTGAATGAGATGTTTTGAACTCTTGTTGCTTGTGTGGTTGGGTTGTGCATTGACCTTACTCTTTCTTTGAGTTGTTTTTGTAGGAAGATGACTAAGACATCCTACAAACCGGGATCAAGTTCTTCCGACCCGAAAGGAAAGGGTCTAGCGGTCGAAGGAGAAGCTTCAGCGCCGAAGAAGAAAGCGCCAAAGGCCAAGAAGAGAATCCCTACTACCGCTGAGTACATGGCTAAACTTAAGGATATCCCCTTTTTGCCAACTCGGTATCCACACTTCCAAAGTTTAGAGGCCCTGGGTATCTTAGCCGACGTCGATGCAATTATTGGGAACTTGGGACTTAAGCACTTCTTCAGTCTCGCCAGCGTAGGCTATCAAAGCTCCGCTTGCCAATTCTTGGCAAGTTTCAAAGGAACAATCAACCTGACTGAGAAGGCTTCAAACTCTCTGGAAAACCTAGGGAAGATAGAGTTCACAGTGGCACGGAAGAAGTTCAACATGAGTTTTGAGGATATCAGTGCCTTTTTTGGTTTTGAAGATGATGGTGCATTACCGGGAACTCTCATCTCAATCGAAAAGGAGAATCTGGGATATGATTTTTGATGCATATTATAAGTCAGGGTTGATGAAATCCGCGAGAATCCGCCATCCTGCCATCCGGTTTTTGCAAAAGACACTGGCTCATACAATGTTTTCAAGGAAGGAGACGTCCCAAGTGACTGAAATTGAGATGAAACTGTTGTATATCGGACTGCAGCCCCTTCTGCTCACCTTCTCTGACGGAACCCCGATACCTCATGTGCCTCGTAAGCCGAGCATGGCTGCTATTCTGGTAGAGCAGCTGTTGGAACACAAAAATTGGGGAATGACTCACAAGGATGCTGAGCCTAAATTCAGCATGGGCGGACTGATCACACCCATCCTCACCGCTAAAGGAGCCAAGCTGGAAGGATCACGCGATCCGCAGACATATGGACAGTTTACACCAATAGGATGGTTGAACTTGGATCAGTTAACCAAGTCCCATTACTATTGGGCAGTGCTCCGGGCCAGTGTTCTGACACAAAGTATGAGGAGAAGTATATGCTCCCCAACCTAGCCATCACAAGTTTTTCCAACCCGGCCAACATTAGGTTTCTGTCACGCAAGGAAAATGCAGTCGGAAGTGAATCATCGGAGGAAGCTCCTGCTGGGGAGAAGGTGTATGGGTTGCACCGCTATTACTTCTAACCTTTTGATGACCCTATCGCATACAAGGCGGCACACTGAGGGATCAAAACCGGGACCTACAAAAGCAAAGCAAGTGGCACGGTTAAAATATCAAGAAATTAGCCAGCTGCTTGAAGAAGGTCACCAAGGTACTCAAGCCATCACCGGTAAGAAAGACAAGGGTAGCACTTCCGGGCATACATTCGCAGCAGCAGGGGTTCAGACTGAGTTGGATGATGAAGTACGGGCAGCCACTGAGGAGGTGATCGCGGAGGCTGATCAGTTGGTCGAGGAGACGCAAGTGGAGCAAGCGCGGTACTCTATGGCTGGACACGAGCTGGTACTTATCCCGAGATTGGCTGATAAGCCTTACTACGAGCCTCACCGACACTCCAGCCACGAGGTAAAGAGAATAAAGAGGAGAGCCATGCGGATACCATCCTGCTCATCAACGAACCCATCATACTCCATGGGAGATTCATAATCCCCATCACACCACAACTAGACCAAGTAACACTCCATCCTTGTACATATTTTTGTTTCTTTTTCTTTCTTGTTTTTGATTTGTTTTTATCGGTCTTTCTCCCTCTCTTCTTTCACACAAGGGACCGTGTGATTTAAGTTTGGGGGAATGGTCAGTTGCTAATCATGTTTTCTTTTCTCTTATTTTCGATTTTATCACTTAAGTCTCATGCATTACTTGCATTCATCTATGTGCACTTAAAAATTCAAATTTTTTAAAAAAATTCACAAAAAGAAAGCATGTAGTTGCACTTGCATCTTAGGATTGAGTCTAGTTGAGCATATAGGATGCATGCATAGGGGACGATGATGATCTTACCTTGTAGAGGCTCACCAATTAAGTTGCTCTGATTGATTTTCAGAACAAAGGAAAATCCATTACTTGACTTTGAGATTCCGAAACTCCCTATCTTTGTGAAGCATGCTTGAACTTAACTTAATTCCATGATGATTGGTTTAATATTGACTTTGAAATATCTTGCTTAGAAGCTTGAAATGCAATCCCATGATCCTTGCCCGGGTTATACTTTTCCTTTTTGCCACTCTTTTGATTAACTCGGGCAGCCTTTGATCTTATGATCATGGTTCCCTTACCTAAAGACCTTAAACCTTTCCTTGAAGCCTAAATTGATTCATTGAGTGAGGCTAAAGTTCCCTTAGCTATCAAGAACAGGCCTCACTCAACGAATCAATTTAGGCTTCAAGGAAAAGTTTAGGGTATTAGGTAAGGGAACCATGATCATAAGATCAATGGCTGCCCGGGTTAATCAAAAGAGTGGCAAAAAGGAAAAGTATAACCTGGGCAAGGATCATGAGATTGCATTTCAAGCCCCTAAGAAAGATATTTCAAAGTCAATATTAAACCAATCATCATTGAATTGAGTTAAGTTCAAGCATGCTTCACAAAGATAGGGAGTTTCGGAATCTCAAAGTCAAGTAATGGGTTTTCCTTTGTCCTGAAAATCAATCAAAACAACGAGCAACTTAATTGGTGAGCCTTTACAAGGTAAGATCATCATCGCCCCCTATGAATGCATCCTATATGCTCAACTAGACTCAATCATAAGATGCAAGTGCAACTACATGATTTCTTTTTGTGAAATTTTTTTAAATTTTTTGATATGAATGCAAGTAATGCATGAGACTCAAGTGATAAAATCGAAAATAAGAGCAAAGAAAACATGATTAGCAACTGGCCCTTCCCCTAAATTTAAATCACACGGTCCTTTGTGTGAAAGAAGAGAGGGAGAAAGACCGAGAAAAACAAATCAAAAGCAAGAAAGAAAAAGAAACAAAAATATGTACAAGGATGGAGTGTTACTTGGTCTAGTTGTGGTGTGATGGGGATGATGGGTTCGAAAATGAGCAGGATGGTATCCGCATGGCTCTCCCTTTCTTCTATTTACCTCGTGGCTGGAGTGTCGGTGAGGCTCGTAGTATGGCTCATCAGCCAATCTCGGGATAAGTCCCAGCTCGTGTCCAGCCATAGAGTACCGCGCTTGCTCCACTTGCGTCTCCTCGACCAACTGATCAGCCTTCGCGATCACCTCCTCAGTGGCTGCCCGTATTTCATCATCCAACTCAGTCTGAACCCCTGCTGCTGCGGATGTCTGCCCGGAAGTGCTACCCTTGTCTTTCTTACCGGTGATGGCTTGAGTACCTTGGCGACCTTCTTCAAGCAGCTGGCTAATTTCTTGATATTTTTACCGTGCCACTTGCTTTGCTTTTGTAAGTCCCGGTTCTGATCCCTCAGTGTGCGCCTTGTTTTTGCGATAGGTCGTCAAAAGGTTAGAAGTAATAGCGGTGCAGCCCATACACCTTCTCCCCAGCAGGAGCTTCCTCCGATGATTCACTTCCGGCTGCATTTTCCTTGCGTGACAGAAACCTGATGTTGGCCGGGTTGGAAAAACTTGTGATGGCTAGGTTGGGGAGCAGATACTTCTCCTCATACTTTGTGTCAGAACACATCTGGTAGGTGTACTGGCCCGGAGCTACACTGCCCAAGTAATGGGACCTGGTTAACTGATCCAAGTCCAACCATCCTATTGGTGTAAACTGTCTATATGTCTACGGATCTAGTGATCCTTCCAGCTTAGCTCCTTTGGCGGTGAGGATGGGTGTGATCAGTCCGCCCATGCTGAATTTAGGCTCAGCATCCTTATGAGTCATTCCCCAATTTTTGTGTTCCACCAGCTGCTCTACCAGAATAGCAGCCATGCTCGGCTTACGAGGCACAGGAGGTATCAGGGTTCCGTTAGAGAAGGTGAGCAGAAGGGGCTGCAGTCCGATGTACAACAGTTTAATCTCAATTTCAGTCACTTGGGACGTCTCCTTCCTTGAAAACATTGTATGAGCCAGTGCCTTGTGCACAAACCGGATGGCAGGATGGCGAATTCTCGCGGATTTCATCAACCATGGCTTATAATATGCATCAGAAATCATATCTCACATTCTTCTCAGATTCTCCTTTTCGATTGAGATGAGAGTTCCCGGTAATGCACCATCATCTTCGAAACCAAAGAGGGCACTGATATCCTCAAAATTCATGCTGAACTTCTTCCGTGCCACTGTGAACTCACTACAAAAAAAGTGAGCATTGATAGCACATTACGATAGCACGATTTCTGCAACTGCTATTATAAAGGATTTGCCTGATTGTGATACTCTATTATAGCATTTTAAAAACGCTAAGCCGAAATTTTCACCGAGCGGGAACAAAAATTAACTTTGTCCGCCTAATTTTTGCTACTAAGCGCCAAACACTTAGAAATTTGGGGTTTTGGTGAAAAATTTTCCCCAACTTTTTTTTTGTCCTTACTAAAACACAATTCCTTAGGAAAAAAACACTCACATACGCTTCATTCCTCTCTCTCTCTCTCTCTCTCTCTCTCTCTCTCTCTCTCTCTCTCTCTCTCTCTCTCTCTCTCTCTCTCTCTCTCTCTCTCTCTCTCTCTCTCTCTCTCTCTCTCTCTCTCTCTCTCTCTCTCTCTCTCTCTCTCTCTCTCTCTCTCTCTCTCTCTCTCTCTCTCTCTCTCGTCTCTGGATCCTTTCTTCCCTCCTCCTCTCATGGTTTTTCTTCTCTCACCCTTGGAGTTCAAGTCTCTGCTATGACTGATGTGGAGCCCAAATTAGAGGCCAAATCGGAGAGGACTGCATCTCCATGGGCGGAGACGGCCGTTGTTTCTAACCTAACGGTGGCGTCACGGTCGACTCGTCAGCCGCGTCTCTCCTTCTCCTCCTTCGCACCGTCATCCGAGCACGATTACCTGAAGAAGCTGAAATCTGATGCTAGGGAGGAGAATCCTCCGCAGAGAGAGGATTTTCCTGTGTCGACTACGTAGAGAGAAGAAGCGGATGAGGAGGAGGTGAAGAGGACTTGGAATCTACGGCCGAGGAAAGCTTGTGGCGGTTTGAAGAAGGGAAATGGGATGTTCCCCGCGGAGGCTGGCGGCGGAGGAGCTACAGAGGCGATATTCCACATACCTTTCATCTTCTCAGACCAAAAAATCGATTACGCCGTCGGATAGGCTCTAACACCACCTAAACTTCGGCGACACCAGGTAGATCAGATTACGAGAGTTGTATTGGTTTGGATTACTGCATTTTTCATTTGTTTATGTTCCTCATGTATCTATATTTTTTGGGTTTCTGCGTTTGATTGTGACAGTTCGATTGAAGCGATTTGGGGTGGTGAGGTGAAGCGCAATGACGAAGAATAAAAAGAGACTGATGATAGAGGAGGGTTTTGAGTTTTGAGGACCTGGGAGCCAAAGATCATGGAGGAAAGTCAAGAACTTATCAGGTTATATAGAAACAAACATACATAAAACTCATTGGTTTGTATGATTCTGTTCTACCTGGACTTACCTTCTTGTTTGATATATGCTGTAAACTCTAGGAAACAAATCAGAACGAAGAAACTTCTGCTGAAGATGAAGATCCTGAGATATCTAAGTGGGAAGCTATCATATGGCTCTCAATCTTGACTGCTTGGGTGTCTCTTCTCTCTGGCTATCTGGTTGATGCCATAGAGGTAATCAACGTTCCTTTTTATGTAGTTAAATTGGCCTTCATTCAGTGGCTATATGTTGTGTCCACTGCTAGAGTTTATTGCATTGCACTATCACCACAACTTGGCAATCTAAATATTTGGCTGATGTTATTGTTTTCTCAGGGTGCCTCGGTATCTTGGAACATACCAATAGCTTTTATCAGTGTCATTTTGCTTCCTATTGTTGGGAATGCAGCAGAGCATGCAGGCGCTATCATGTTTGCTATGAAAGATAAACTGGTAGGCAGAGTCGTTCTTAAGTTGTAACATCTATTGGCTCTTCATTCTCAGTTTGCCTTGAAACACGGTTGAACTTTTTTTTTTTTACCTCTACAGGATCTGTCATTGGGCGTTGCTATTGGTTCCTCTATCCAGATTTCCATGTTTGCGGTATGTAACATGAGTACATTGCAAGAGCAGTATATTATCTTTGGCCAACAAGGCTTGTTTAATAATCTATGTTGCTGCTTGATATGGTTAGGTCCCGTTCTGCGTGGTGATTGGATGGATGATGGGTGAACAGACGGACCTCAATTTCCAGCTTTTTGAGACGGCCATGCTGTTCATCACCGTTATAGTAGTAGCATTCTTTCTCCAGGTGGGTAAAGAGTTCTTAAAGGCTAAATAAGTCACATTCAAGAGTGACAATGGGAATCCAAAACCAATTAACTGATGATCTCTGTATGTACACAGGAAGGGACATCGAATTACTTCAAGGTTACACTTTGGAATCTAAACTTTTTCAGAAGGAAAACTAATGGCATTGTGAAGGCCACAGCTCGTGTTGATAAGTTTTCAAAAAGTGATATCATCGTCTCTCCCTCCATTCTCTCTGCTAATTTCGCCAAATTAGGCGAGCAGGTTTTGTGTTACTCTCTCCTTCTCTTAGTGTCTTCCAAAGTTTTCCTCTTTCAATGACTTTTCATTTCACTTTTCTTCGTTTCTTCCAGGTAAAAGCAGTAGAGTGTGCAGGTTGTGATTGGATCCATGTTGATGTGATGGATGGTTGTAAAGCTCACTCCTTTCTATTCTCTCTCTCTATATATATGGTTTCTTGATGTTTCAAGTTTTTAAGACTTTTCTGTAACCAGATGATAGTGGAACCGGATCAGAGAGTACCATATTTCATCAAAGCAGGTGCATATATAGTTAGTGTACATTGTGAGCAGTCTGGTTTTGTAAATTTGTTTATGATCATTACACATTGTTTCGTTGATATGGCTTTAACATGCGTTGTTCTACAACTCGCAGACACAACTTATGTCAAGACCTGCAGTTTTGGACAAAACAGTCAAGTTCGGGACTGTTACATTGGCAAGCTTAAGAGTTGATGGCCATTGTTGCATAAGGTTGGACAAGAGGATCAGAATGTTGAGGATGGAAGAGACCAAGTGGGAAGCAACTCTTAAGTGATGAAGAAACAATGGAACAATGTTATGAATATGTTAGGAATTTGTAGTTTTGTCTTTGGTATTTGCTATATAATATTACATTTATGTAACTTTTAATAATATATGAAATATGTTTTTAATCAAATATAAAATATAAAATTATAATTAATTAATAATATGTAAAAATAGGAACCAAAACAATTGAATAATACTACTTTTAAATACATAGCACGAATATGAAGCTATAATAAAATATATTACGATACATTTAATGTGCTATAGTACGCCTAGTAATAGCAAGAAGAAAATATCGCTATCATAGGTAAACGATATAATAGCACGGACGAAAACGCTATAATATATGGCCGACCTATTATAGCTGGGGCAGACATAGCAATATTACAAACGCCATCATATACATACGATGGCGTTTTTCGTGTGCTAAGAATAGAGCTTTTTCTTGTAGTGACTCTATCTTCCTGAGGCTTTCCAGAGAGTTTGAAGCCTTCTCATTCAGGTTGATTGTTCCTTACAAACTTGCCAAGAATTGGCAAGCGGAACTTTGATAGCCTACGCTGGCGAGACTGAAGAAGTGCTCAAGTCCCAAGTTCCCAATAATTGCATCGACGTCGGCTAAGATACCCAGGTCCTTTAAACTTTGGAAGTGTGGATACCGAGTTGGCAAAAAGGGGATATCCTTAAGTTTAACCATGTACTCAGCGGTAGTAGGGATTCTCTTCTTGGCCTTTGGCGCTTTCTTCTTCGGTGAAACTTCTCCTTCGACCGCTAGACCCTTTCCTTACGGGTCGGAAGAACTTGATCCCGGTTTATAGGATACTTAGTCATCTTCCTACAAAAACAACTCAAAGAAAGAGTAAGCTCAATGCACAACCCAACCACACAAGCAACAAGAGTTCAAAACATCTCATTCAAATCATCTCCATGATCAACAATAGCTATTCATCAATATAATTCAATGATCAAGAGATTAAATGTTTAGCTTTTTCATAAATTTTCATTTTCAAATGAGCAAGCTAGCTAAAACATCTCAACAATTCTCAATTCAAGTCCATTTAGTGCATAATTCACCAAGAATTCAATCACATACATTGACAAACTCACAATCTCACCACAAAAGGCTTTTAACATGCATTTTGAAAAAAATTGTGAAACAAAACTCAATAAAATCAAGTAGTAACACAAACTTAAGCTACTAACAACCCCATGCATCAAAATAGAAACCGTCAATTTGACTTTCCCCTAAAATTTTCGAAATTCAAAAATCCTCAAGAACCCTAATTCCTAAAACTTCAATTCTAGTGATTCTAGGGTGAATTCGAGTTGGGTTTCATCTAGAAGCAACCTAGCAAAGGTTTCTAAGCCTAAACATCAATCAACAACCAACAATTTCGAGTTCTAAAAATTTTCAAAAATTCTCAATTTACCCACGAAATTGAAAAGAAGAGATGATTACCTTGTGTGAGAGTAGAAGAGAGTGATTGGGACTGAAAGAGCTTTCAAAATCGTGAATTTAGGACCAAAAATCAGTAAAATCAGTTGAGAATTTAGAGAGATGGAGAGTTTGAAGCTTTTGAAATTTTCTTGTAAAAACTTAGGTGAAATCGCAAGAGGAGAGAAGAAGAGGCGATTAAATTCGTGTAGAGAGAAGAAACCAAGAAGAAAACTGGGTCCCACGCCAGTCAAAGGTTGGTTTGCAGGTCAAAATCCGGTTAAAACTGGTTTAAAATCGGTTTGGGATCGAAAAACTTACCTGGGCGACGAGAGAGTATCGGCTTGGCCAACCGTTACACAGACTGATACATCTCTCTGTGTAAATTAGAGCAAGTTTTGCGACGGAATGTATCGGCTGGTATTGGCCGATACCAAAGCCGATACATCTCTATGTGTTTTTCTGCATGTTTGCTCTGTTGAAATGTATTGGTTGAATCGTCCCGTTGTCTAAACCGATACTTTTCTCTGGGATTTTAGAACAACGTCGCAACGGAATGTATCGGCTGGTATTGAATGATACCAAAGCCGATACATCTCTCTGGAGTTTTTCGACCATCTACGCAGAGAATGTTTCGAGCCTGCCAAAAACACACACCACAAGTAAAAGAACCAAGACAACATTAATATACCTATCAATCTCAGAGATCTCTCTCTTTTGTCATAAAGAAGAAGCATGAGCTGATTTGTAAGATCTCAACTCGGTCTATCCAAAGATAGAAAGAGTTTTAGGGTTTGTGAATTAGGGATTCTAAAAGAAGGATTAATGAACGCGGTGAGATTTGGGAATTAGGGTTTATGACCGGTGTTTCCAAGTCGGAAGTCGGTAAAAAGGGTGTTGGAAGTCGCCGGAGAGATATTTAGGTTAAATTTGCTCTAAAAGTCTCTCAGGCGCAAAGTATTAAGAAAAGCGTGATCTTTATTGAATATCGGGGTTCCCTTATATAGGGTTACAAGTCGGTTTATCATAATAAGGAAAGTAAGAGATAATTACGAATATTTCCTTTTAACTCGGCTTCGTCTTGATACGGAATATTTCCTTTTGCCGACTTTCTTACGCGGCGCCTTCGGACTAGTCACCCTCCAAACCCTAGCGTAAGCCGGTTTAGCCCGAGTTCGGTTTAACCTAGGTTTTACCGCCTTGGGCTTTATTTCCGACTTTCCCTTCTGGGCCGACCTAAACTCATGAATAGGCCTTTTTAGGAAGGTGCTAATACCGACTCTAACAATAAGCCCCCCCCCCCCAGTGTGGCGACTTGAATTAAAGTCGTCATTACAAGGAGTTAACCTATGGTTTAAGAAATGATTTAATGTAGGCCCGTTTTTTGGTCGTCTGGCGAATTCTACTTCCGCTCCGGCCCATTTTCTTATTGGGTCAATCCGGCCCAATGCTGACTGATGGTAAATCGAGTGATTGGTCCTAAACCGATGGCGATTTAACAAAACCGGAATCGTTTATCGATACAATTGCCGGGTAGACGCGAAATACGAAGCGTCGTCTAGGTAATGATGTGCCTCGATTGCTGTGCCGTCATTTTCACTATAAGTAGCCCTTCTCTGCTTCTTACTTCCTCATTTCGTTCGAGTGAAGAAATTCTGAAAGGTAATTCTCTCTCTCGATATTTTTTTTTTGGTCATCCTTCCGCCGCTGCTCCATCTTAGGATTTATAGATTCTTAGATCAAATCTTCGTTTTTCTCTCGCGTTCTTCGTTTGTTCTTTGATTAGCTATGTCTTTGATCCGCTGTTCCTCAAGCAAAGATAAGGAAGTTGTTTCCGTTTCATCTCAGTTACGAGATTTTGATGACGGTGAGGATGATGTCGATGCGAATCAAGTCGACTCCGAGGACGATGTTCCTCCTTCGTTGCCGGTTGATCCTTATGAAAGCTTCAGTAATATTTTAGGTACCAAGTCGACTGCATCTTCGGTTAGATCCATGCTTCGAGACTGTGGAGCAGACCCAAAGATCAAAGTCGTCATTCCCTTTCCGCTCGACCGTCCTTGGAGTCCGCCTCCGGGATATATGACCCTCTATGAATCATACTTCATCAACACCGATACCGGGGGCAGTTGTTGTTGGTTTCCTCTACCCGACTTGCTGATTTCGTACTGTCATCGTCGCGAGATCGCCATCTCCCAACTGTAAGCCGTTGCAGTTCGCCATATGGTTGGTCTTTTAGTGTTAGGGGCCGAAGCCGGTATCACGATAACTGCACAGATTTTCGAGGAAATGACGTCGGTTAATCGCATGAAAGCCACCAATCCAGGGTGCTTCGCGGTTCGGTTCAAGAGCGGCAACCGAGTTTTGACAGATGCGCCTAACAAGATTAATAATTGGCAACGGTCCTATTTCTTTGTTGAAATGTCCTCATTAGTCGTTCCTGACGAACACAAGGGACTTATCAGGACGTCCTGGAATACGGATTATGGTAGACGTCGTCCCAAATTTGCTGTCTTCTGATCTCGATAATTTACTTAATTCTTTTTCATCTTTGCAGTGCAACATCCCTTCCTGAAGCCGTATCCCGACAACTACTTCCCCATTCTCGAGCAGATTCAATCTCTCGGCTTACGCAAGTGGTCGGACCTTACTCGCGAGCGCATCAATAAGTTCCTTCCAAAGATCTCCGAAGGTTCGTATAGTTTTTTTTTGTTATGGCATTCTTTTCTTTGTTTCATTCTGATCGTCTGTCCGTCAATGCAGTCAAGTGGGATACCAAGACGAAAGTTACCCCTGAAGAGCTTGTCAAGCCAAGGAGGATGGGCAAAGTTAAGAGAATCGACTCCGTGGATTACTCCAAAGAGATTTCGTCAAAACCTTCTGCTTCCTCCAAGTCGTCAAAGGACAAGGACAAGGCTCCTTCTTCTCAGGGCGGCATTCGATCCGATGTTAATACGACGTCGACTGCCCCAGTGGTGAATCCTCCCAATCTTCCGCCCAAAGTTCCATCAAGGAAGAGACCCGCTGATGATAAGTCGGTTCAAGATAAACCATCTAAGTCGTCCAAGATGGGCAAATCGGTCGAGGATGCTTCTACCGAGATAGCGGTTGTCGGTGAGCATGCTAAACAAAAGGATCCGTGGCAGCGCTTCTATAAGTTCAAGGGGACTGTCCCTGATTTGTCTGGCAGTTTGAAGCCCTTTGAATCTAACAAGGAGCTTGTTCTGGCGCGACCCAGGCGTGCAGTGAAGGAGGAAGAGGTGCGCCCTTCGATCCACAACTTCGCTTATCAGTATGAGAGCGAGGTTCCTTTTATCAACAATCCCCGGGCATGCTTTGATATGCTGACGTGCGTGAGAGGAAATGAGTCGGATTGGCCGGTTCTGGAGGAATTGCCACACTCGGATGCTATCGTCAGGTTGAAGCATGCCGAGGCAACGGTAAGTTTATTGTACCGACTTTTGCATTGTTTGCCGATTATAACATTTGGTGTGCTGTTTTCAGATGATCGCGGCTTCTAACCGTGTTGCGTTGGAAAGCTCCTGGGCTCAGAAGAAGTTGGCTGACGCGGTCACCAAACGGGATGATCTTCTCAAGAAGATCAAGGAAGAGAAGAAGGCTTTGGAGGCGAGCAACCTGGTCCTGGAAGGAAGATTAAAGGAGGCTGAGGAGAAGTCAAAGGCTGATTTCCTCAAATTTCAGCTGGAGAGAAAGCAGCTGCAGAAGTCTTGTCTTGATCTGGTTCAAAAGGAGCGGGAGAGAGTCGAGGCCGCTGCTAGGACGAAGGCGCAAACCCATTTCGACCTTATTCAACGCTACATCGGTGATCAAGAAACTGCTGTTGCGATGCAGGTCAAACAGGATCAGATTTCTGGTCTTAAGAAATGTCTGGAGAAACTCAGCGGGCAAGGCGTGTCGGTTCCTCAAGCTGTTCTGGACCAGATTGCCGCTGATGAGGTCGCAGCAGATGTGGAGTTGGATAATCTGGACGTTGTGACGAAGGAGGAGCTTACGTTTGTGCTCTCACCTATTCATCATCCCCTCCTTAACCGTTCTCACGATTCTCCTCCTCCTGTCCCGCGGCATGTCGACCAATTCGGGACTAATGTCGGCATAAATCCGGAGGCGGTTCCTGCCGATCTTGTCCAGTATGTTCGGAAAGACATTTCAGCTGCAGATGGCGGGCCTTGAGTAGTCGTCAAATGTCTTTAGTACCTTATTTGTATCGGTTCTGTAATAACTCTCTATTTTATTCACAAACTCTTTTGGTTTAATTTAAGTTTGCTTTTTAAGCTTTGATAGTGATTTGAATCAGTCTATCTTCCTTTTGCCAAACTTAATTAGATACTAGTTTAAAACCGTACCAATCTTGTCTAGGTTTGCTCTTGGATAACCCTTTGGACAGTTTAGTAACTTCGAATAAACGCTTTATTAGATAAAGCTCGGCGCCGACGATTTCAATGAATGTCGTCATTGACAAACCGAAATGTGATTAAGCCGTGCTACTGTATCTAAACTTGTAGCGACTTTCATCACCAAGTCGTGCTATCGTATTAAAACTATTCTTGATAATTTCAAACGAGTAGCGACTTTTTAATGTTGTTTTGCCCTAAGGTGGTTTGCTAGTCTATAATTTGCTCGGCTTTATTCCAAGGGTGGGCGAATGTGCGATGCTGTGCTCGACTTATTTGTTATCACCCACCGCGAAGAATTTGCGGGACGGATCCCGGCTTTTCCTTACCACGATGTTCACCTCGTGCGCAAGGAAGACCACGCCCCTGGCCAGGAGGCATGATGCTAATGATGCGAGTCGTTTGCTCGTCTTTTTTGCGAGTTGATACTCGGCTTTTTGCGAGTTGATACTCGGCTTTTTGCGAGTTGATACTCGGCTTTTTGCGAGTTGATACTCGGCTTTGTTAGTACCATCAAATATTTGAATATTAATGAAATGACTTACCTGATTTTTGGCTTTGCTTGACTTTCAAGACGGTAAATTATCTGAAAAATAAGGTTTTTATTAGATTTGTGACTGTGCCTGTAACGCCCCTTTCCCATTCTCCGCTGACCGTCGAGCTGACCGGTCAACAATCAAACAAGAACATGACCGATCGAACCCGAGCAAGTCGAATGGGAAAATTTCGTCACAGGACGAAGCCAAAGTTAGTTCGGTTTGAGACAAAGGCTCGCACCAATCTATCCTCGACTCCGCTATCCTCATATCCATAGTACAAGCGGTACCACTTGCACTACTTCGATGAGTTGTGTCGGTTCGGACTTAAACCTCATATCAGGGAAACAATTTCATTTCTGAGTAATCAACATTGAGTACAACGTTTAATAGAATTTTCACAAACAATCGTCAAGTCAAATATACAAAGAAATCAACACACGAAATAACAATACGCCGAACCGAGAAAACACTCAAAAATCACGAATCAAATCCCGTCACAAGCCATCCCGAGACTACACCGAGAACCTCCCGCGTCCGTCGCTGCTAAACCTGAAAAACACAAAAAGAGTATAATGAACGATCTAAGATCACCCAGTGAATCGGCTCCCCACTACCGGCTTCTAATCTATCTAGTTTCTACAAATTCCCGCCCCAAAACCCAAAATAACAATCAACAGAAATATATAGTCGATCACGCACTACCACATCGTGTCAACCCACACACAATCAAGCAATAGCCAAAACAAGAGAATTAAGGAAATCGAAGGCACTGCGGCACATGTCCTCGATTGGACTCGATCTATCTATCGCGCAACGAAAGAGATAACAAAACAAACACTGGGCCCTACGAACTTGGTGACTTCCACGGGTTTCCACTGTCACCGATATGGCAACTAACCCACATGACTCCTAGCCGTCCACCCAACGACTAGGACACCGTTCTCTGTCCATCGATACGCGGCGACTCCGGTTACCCCCGGCAACCCGAGCTTCCATGCAGTCCGGCCCTAGGACGCGACCCCGTATTCTCCGGACTACACCCTACAGACGTCACTCCATAGGTTCGCACCCGCCAGGCTAAGCTGACCAGGTTCTCAATTCCCGATGATCCAATCGGGATGGAAGTACCGGCACGTAAACAAAACCTAGGCTTGCGGAATCTAACGCACCCTAGAGTCCTAGTGCAGAAATATAAACACGCAGACTCGCTGGGACTCTAGCACAGATCACACAATCAATATCAATAATAACAACAAATCCCCAACCATTCCGCAAGCCACTATACTACCAACACCACCGCTCTGACTAGGTAAGATACCTAGTCAGCACCACTAACTTACCCGGTTCCGTGACCGGAGTAAGTGTCCACAACAACTGCTCGGCCCAACACCGAGCAGTCTAACAAGCTTGCACACAAAGCTCACACAACAACAATACAATCACGCAATCACAATCAATCACACAATCACACAGTCACAACACAAGCAGGCTTATTAGGGTTTCTAAGTCTTTTAACCAATTTACGCCCGCTACCTTAGGTTAGCGGCTCGCTAACCCGTAGACGGTTCACCAATCATCACACTTCTTATTTCTTAACCAACCTAATCATCATTTATTAACTCCCTGATCCGTCGGTTTAGAGCTAGTAGCTTACTAGACTCCCCGACGTCTCACCCTCATTAACTTAATTCATTTAATCTTGGGAACCCCGATACCATTCATATTCTATACATTTGTTCAGGTTTAATTTCCGTATTTTAACTCGTCTTAATTCCCGTATATAGATTCATTTAATTATCGTTCTTAATACACATATAGATGCATATACAGTCCTAAACAACGGTCTATATGAATGCATCACCCAATCATTACTAACAACCTAGCGGCACACAACCAATTAACCTTTTAATTCTTTAAACCTTAACATGCTTATCCATTCCTAACCGGTTTAACATTAAACGTCCAATTAATTATTAATTACTAATTTGGTTAATTAACGGGTATGCAATCCTAGCACTACGGTTTATCAATTTATGGTCTATATGAATCTACGAGTTTGTGAGCCGACTCACAGTGAGATAGGTGCGGTAATGGCGGCTCTGACACGGTATGAATCCCGAGACCCCCGAACTGGAACCCGAACCTCCCGAATGCACGAACTCGAACCCTGAATCTTCCCGAACGTCTTGACCGTTGACCGAATGATTTCCAACCAAGCTTCCGGACCATCTTCTCTCTCCTTCACGCCTCTTTCTCTCTCTCTTCTTCATCTTCACGTCTCTCTCTCTTCTTTCTCTCTCCTCTTTCTCTCTCTTCTTTCTCTCTCCTCCGGTCTTCTTCTCCTCACGCTTCACTTCTTCTTCTTCATCTTCCTCCTCCGGATTCTTCTTCTCCTCCTCTTCTTTCTTCTTCTTCTTCATCTTCTTCCTCACGCTTCACCTCTTCTTCTTCATCTCCTTTCTTCTCCCTCACGCTTCCCTCTTCTTCTTCTCTCCCTCCTCTTCACGCTCCTTCTTCTTCTCTCTTCTTCTTCTTCTCTCCTCTTCTTCTCCTCTCTCCTCTTCTTCTCGCTCTTCTCCCTCTCCTCTCGCGCTTCTTCTTCTTCTTCTTCTTCTTCTTCTTCTTCTTCTTCTTCTTCCTTCTCTCCTTCGCCGGCTTCTTCTTCCTTCTTCTCTCCTCCTCCTTTTCTTCTCTTCTTCTCTCTTTCTCTCTCACTTAGCTTTAGCTCACGTTTGAGTTGTGAGAAATGCAGAAGTGAATGTTACAATTTATAGAAAACTAGGAAAGCTTATGCTCATCCAAGTGTCACCTTCCTCCCTCTATTTTCTTACACGCTTCTTTCCACATGCTAAGGCAAATTCAATGAACATTCTCTTCACTTTACAAGAGCACCACGTGGCCATAACATGTGATGGATGTCAAATGAATTTTCCTGATTCCTCTCCTCTTATTGCCACGACACACAGCTCCTTCTCCCCTTGTGACATGTCACAAATCAACAAAAGAATAAGATTCAATGTATTTGTCCATTCAACACATGTCTTCATCCTCCTCTTCCCATGAGCCACGACACCATATTCTAAATTCAGTGTATCTTATTGCTGTCTCTCTCTTAGCCACGTTCATCCTTCAACCAATCAGCAACTTCTTATTCTCGACCATCCCGATGCTTCCGTTTAGCCGATTTCGCGTTTAATATTTTAAAAACTCTCTAGAAGATCCCATAAATCCTCAACCCTTCATAATCAGATTCTCCATGCTATTTTATTAATTTAGCATTTTGAATCGCCTCAAACGGACACCCGTAGCTCCGGTTATGAATTTTTGAAGTTTCATCGGTTTTGTCGGTTTCCATCCCGACAAGCCGTAGAACGCGTTTCTGCTCTGATTTCTCCAACTCTGGTCTTGTGAACATTCTTTATATTAAAATATAAGAATATTCGGCCCGTCTCGGCTTCCGTCTCGACTTTTGGTAAAATTACCATTTTACCCCTGACTTTGGTAAAATGACAATTTTACCCCTGGTGGACTTTCTGCTGCCCGTTGACCGTATTTTGGGTACGGGTTATCACATTCTTCCCCACTTACAGGAATTCGGTCCCCGAATTCTCCGTCACTAACAGACTTCAAATTGGTTCCGAACCCTGTAAGTCGTTTCATCACTTCACTCCGACGCTCCTTCCTCGAACACTGCTGCATACCACCATCCTCAACACTGATCCGATCTGACATATCAATCTTGTACTCTGGTCCGCTCCACTCTCAACTGTCTTTATCGGTCTCAATCTTCGAACTCACTCCCGGTTAACTTCTCTACTCTGCTTCTTACTTCCGTCTTCCCCACTTTGTCTCGACCTCCACATTCTTCGGTTTGACTGATTCCACCTCCACCTCGGCCTTCCTCTCCAAGTCTTTTTACTAACCCATCATACTTCTCGGCTTCTTTTTCTGTCGGCTGCTTGATAATCTGATACACTTTCTGCTGACAACATTCATCACTGCTTCACGGTCCGGTCTACTGATCTCATTACATCTTGACACCTCATCACGCTTTCGGGTTCGGGTTCGGTCTCGGATTCACATCGCGTCGCCATTCCGTCCTATATTCAATACAATAACTCACTGGAACAATTAGTTTCATCCCGCTCTATCCCCGATATTACTTTCCCATAGAAATATGGTTACTTAATCACGTACCGGACGGTTACCCGTGATTAAATAACAATACCCTATAAGTCCGCTCCCTCGTGAATCGACGGTTGAACACAACCGTTTTCCAGTTGGCTCAAAACTTGAAATAAAATAAAATCAACACCTTACCTCTTTAACGAAACTGAACAAAACGATCAATCGCTAAGCAAATTTCCGAACAACTAACAAACCAATGGTCTCTAAGACCCAAAGCGATCAATCTACCAAAAACCACTCATGATAAAACAATGCAATCTACCGCACAACAATTCAATCAATCAAGAAACAGGAAAAGAAAAACAAGCAATCACCACACAATCACGCAATCTAATGATCGGTCGTATGCGTCGTCGGTCTGGGTTCAGGTTATGATGAACGGTCATCAGTTCCGCTCATCGTTTGATTTCACACAGTAATCTATTTGCTTTCAGAACCATCTCATTCATGCAAATAGTTACTATGCTACTCAAAACGATCAACTGAACACTCTGTATCCACCACATACATAAACGATATCGTACACAATAAGGTTTTCTGTACATGGTTATGATCAGAGTCTACTCATAAGACCGTCATCATATCCAAAAACCCATACGACGCCGCTGTACATCGGAAAAGTCAAAGACGACACGCAAAGTCGCCTATCCGCCGATCTATCTACAAGACAAAAAGAAGTTAGTGCCCCCAACTTACCTGACCTAACTACAACTATCCTATCCTAACGCCTCCAGCAAGACCGAAATGCCCAACACCACTGGCAAAACAGCTTGCTGAAGTATCCACTGGCAGGTGCGCCGGGAGGGTGTGGTGAGTGTGTGTCTCGAGAGGGTGCTTCGACCTGATGTGGCTCGGCTATCGGGCAAGGATGAGCAACGTGACCTGTGCGGCCACACATCTGACAACTGGAACGGACGCTGGGCGCGGTCCACGGTAACATGCGGATGCCTGATGATCATACCCTCCACACAACTGATAAGTCCTCATTGGCTCGGGTCTGAAGCAACGAAACAACCGGTACTGCACAACGGGCGGCTGACTGGGATCGGGATCTCTGCGGCTGGGTCCCGCTCAATAATCTTCTAGTACTAGTGCTCGGTATGACTCTCCATCGGGTAGACGCACTCCTGATCCGACGATAGGACGAGTCAACGCTCCATGGCCCTCGTGACCACACATCGGACGGTGATCAGATCCCGATAATGGATGGTACAGTTCTCGAAGACGCGGGTCTACTGCTCGGGGACACCAATGTAAATGAACCCATACACTCCACATCCGTCGCACGTCCTGTACTCCGGTATTGCTGGCGGCGAGACTGACTGATCCCTGCGGACTCATGACGCTCAACTGTAACTGCTCCGTGCACACACACACACACATCTCCACTCCACCCAGGACACACTGCTGCATGACTGCAATCACAACTCAAAGATAAGTTAGTACAAATAATACGAAAAACGCTACTTCCCATCCCAACCCCGGGTTTAACGGACGCGGCTCGGTTTCCTAATGGATGCTTGTGTGACACATTTGACTCGATAAAACACAGGAAAACACTCAGAAATGAAATGTTTCGAAACCCATGCAGAACCATGCTCTGATACCACCTTTCTGTAACGCCCCTTTCCCATTCTCCGCTGACCGTCGAGCTGACCGGTCAATAATCAAACAAGAACATGACCGATCGAACCCGAGCAAGTCGAATGGGAAAAGTTCGTCACAGGACAAAGCCAAAGTTAGTTCGGTTTGAGACAAAGGCTCGCACCAATCTATCCTCGACTCCGTTATCCTCATATCCATAGTACAAGCGGTACCACTTGCACTACTTCGATGAGTAGTGTCGGTTGGGACTTAAACCTCATATCAGGGAAACAATTTCATTTCTGAGTAATCAACATTGAGTACAACGTTTAATAGAATTTTCACAAACAATCGTCAAGTCAAATATACAAAGAAATCAACACACGAAATAACAATACGCCGAACCGAGAAAACACTCAAAAATCACGAATCAAATCCCGTCACAAGCCATCCCGAGACTACACCGAGAACCTCCCGCGTCCGTCGCTGCTAAACCTGAAAAACACAAAAAGAGTATAATGAGCGATCTAAGATCACCCAGTGAATCGGCTCCCCACTACCGGCTTCTAATCTATCTAGTTTCTACAAATTCCCGCCCCAAAACCCAAAATAACAATCAACAGAAATATATAGTCGATCACGCACTACCACGTCGTGTCAACCCACACACAATCAAGCAATAGCCAAAACAAGAGAATTAAGGAAATCGAAGGCACTGCG
The DNA here is from genome assembly GCA_030180135.1 of Orychophragmus violaceus. Classification (NCBI taxonomy): domain Eukaryota; kingdom Viridiplantae; phylum Streptophyta; class Magnoliopsida; order Brassicales; family Brassicaceae; genus Orychophragmus; species Orychophragmus violaceus. The sequence goes on from CM058239.1 coordinate 27,161,209, forward strand.
GCACATGTCCTCGATTGGACTCGATCTATCTATCGCGCAACGAAAGAGATAACAAAACAAACACTGGGCCCTACGAACTTGATGACTTCCACGGGTTTCCACTGTCACCGATATGGCAACTAACCCACATGACTCCTAGCCGTCCACCCAACGACTAGGACACCGTTCTCTGTCCATCGATACGCGGCGACTCCGGTTACCCCCGGCAACCCGAGCTTCCATGCAGTCCGGCCCTAGGACGCGACCCCGTATTCTCCGGACTACACCCTACAGACGTCACTCCATAGGTTCGCACCCGCCAGGCTAAGCTGACCAGGTTCTCAATTCCCGAGGATCCAATCGGGATGGAAGTACCAGCACGTAAACAAAACCTAGGCTTGCGGAATCTAACGCACCCTAGAGTCCTAGTGCAGAAATATAAACACGTAGACTCGCTGGGACTCTAGCACAGATCACACAATCAATATCAATAATAACAACAAATCCCCAACCATTCCGCAAGCCACTATACTACCAGCACCACCGCTCTGACTAGGTAAGATACCTAGTCAGCACCACTAACTTACCCGGTTCCGTGACCGGAGTAAGTGTCCACAATAACTGCTCGGCCCAACACCGAGCAGTCTAACAAGCTTGCACACAAAGCTCACACAACAACAATACAATCACGCAATCACAATCAATCACACAATCACACAGTCACAACACAAGCAGGCTTATTAGGGTTTCTAAGTCTTTTAACCAATTTACGCCCGCTACCTTAGGTTAGCGGCTCGCTAACCTGTAGACGGTTCACCAATCATCACACTTCTTATTTCTTAACCAACCTAATCATCATTTATTAACTCCCCGATCCGTCGGTTTAGAGCTAGTAGCTTACTAGACTCCCCGACGTCTCACCCTCATTAACTTAATTCGTTTAATCTTGGGAACCCCGATACCATTCATATTCTATACATTTGTTCAGGTTTAATTTCCGTATTTTAACTCGTCTTAATTCCCGTATATAGATTCATTTAATTATCGTTCTTAATACACATATAGATGCATATACAGTCCTAAACAACGGTCTATATGAATGCATCACCCAATAATTACTAACAACCTAGCGGCACACAACCAATTAACCTTTTAATTCTTTAAACCTTAACATGCTTATCCATTCCTAACCGGTTTAACATTAAACGTCCAATTAATTATTAATTACTAATTTGGTTAATTAACGGGTATGCAATCCTAGCACTACGGTTTATCAATTTATGGTCTATATGAATCTACGAGTTTGTGAGCCGACTCACAGTGAGATAGGTGCGGTAATGGCAGCTCTGACACGGTATGAATCCCGAGACCCCCGAACTGGAACCCGAACCTCCCGAATGCACGAACTCGAACCCTGAATCTTCCCGAACGTCTTGACCGTTGACCGAATGATTTCCAACCAAGCTTCCGGACCATCTTCTCTCTCCTTCACGCCTCTTTCTCTCTCTCTTCTTCATCTTCACGTCTCTCTCTCTACTTTCTCTCTCTTCTTTCTCTCTCCTCTTTCTCTCTCTTCTTTCTCTCTCCTCCGGTCTTCTTCTCCTCACGCTTCACTTCTTCTTCTTCATCTTCCTCCTCCGGATTCTTCTTCTCCTCCTCTTCTTTCTTCTTCTTCTTCATCTTCTTCCTCACGCTTCACCTCTTCTTCTTCATCTCCTTTCTTCTCCCTCACGCTTCCCTCTTCTTCTTCTTCTCTCCCTCCTCTTCACGCTCCTTCTTCTTCTCTCTTCTTCTTCTTCTCTCCTCTTCTTCTCCTCTCTTCTCTCCTTCGCCGGCTTCTTCTTCCTTCTTCTCTCCTCCTCCTTTTCTTCTCTTCTTCTCTCTTTCTCTCTCACTTAGCTTTAGCTCACGGTTGAGTTGTGAGAAATGCAGAAGTGAATGTTACAATTTATAGAAAACTAGGAAAGCTTATGCTCATCCAATTGTCACCTTCCTCCCTCTATTTTCTTACACGCTTCTTTCCACATGCTAAGGCAAATTCAATGAACATTCTCTTCACTTTACAAGAGCACCACGTGGCCATAACATGTGATGGATGTCAAATGAATTTTCCTGATTCCTCTCCTCTTATTGCCACGACACACAGCTCCTTCTCCCCTTGTGACATGTCACAAATCAACAAAAGAATAAGATTCAATGTATTTGTCCATTCAACACATGTCTTCATCCTCCTCTTCCCATGAGCCACGACACCATATTATAAATTCAGTGAATCTTATTGCTGTCTCTCTCTTAGCCACGTTCATCCTTCAACCAATCAGCAACTTCTTATTCTCGACCATCCCGATGCTTCCGTTTAGCCGATTTCGCGTTTAATATTTTAAAAACTCTCTAGACGATCCCATAAATCCTCAACCCTTCATAATCAGATTCTCCATGCTATTTTATTAATTTAGCATTTTGAATCGCCTCAAACGGACACCCGTAGCTCCGGTTATGAATTTTTGAAGTTTCATCGGTTTTGTCGGTTTCCATCCCGACAAGCCGTAGAACGCGTTTCTGCTCTGATTTCTCCAACTCTGGTCTTGTGAACATTCTTTATATTAAAATATAAGAATATTCGGCCCGTCTCGGCTTCCGTCTCGACTTTTGGTAAAATTACCATTTTACCCCTGACTTTGGTAAAATGACAATTTTACCCCTGGTGGACTTTCTGCTGCCCGTTGACCGTATTTTGGATACAGGTTATCACAGTGCCGGTAAAGGCTGCCTACGTATCCTCCGAGGAAGAATCAAGTCACTCGTAGTTCATAATACATTTTTTTTTTTTTGGCGCCTTGCCGTATTAGTGGTATTCCTTCAGGCTTGCCGAGTTCCAGGATCGAGGTAAAGCCTTGCCTTTCATTGACTCAAGCTCGTATACTCCCGGTTTGACGACTTTTGTGACTTTGTAGGGTCCTTCCCATTTCGCCCCGAGTTTCCCTGCTCTCCACTCCTTGGTGTTTTCGTAAACTTTGCGGAGGACGAAGTCACCGACTTGAAAATGGCGTTCCTTGACTTTCTGGTTGTAGTACCGAGCTGCGAGCTGTTGGTAGTTTTGAATCCTGAGTAGGGCTCGATCCCTTTCTTCCTCTATGGTGTCAAGAGCTTGGATCAGCATCTTTTCATTGATCTCGGTATGGTGCGGCATGAAAGACCGGCGGAGAGTGTGAATGTTAGCTTCTGCTGGTACCATTGCTTCTACGCCAAAGGCTAACGAGAATGGGGTGGCCCCTGTCGCGCTGCGGGGTGTCGTTCTATGCGACCAGAGGACTCCGTCTAACTCATCTGCCCAAACTCCTTTTTTGCTTTCAAGGCGTTTTTTGATGCCGGCAATGATAGTTTTATTTGTAGCTTCGGCTTGGCCATTCCCCTGAGGATACCTCGGTGTCGACTTGCTAAGGCGTATATCCCACTTCTTGCAGAATCCTTCGAATACTTTCGAGATGAATTGTGATCCGTTATCTGTGACGATCTCATAAGGTAGCCCGAAACGACATATTATGTATTTCCAGACGAAATTTTGAACCTGGACATCGTGGATTGCGACGTAAGTCTTGGCCTCTACCCACTTTGTGAAGTAGTCGGTCATAATGAGCAAAAAACGTCTTTGATTGGATAATGGTAACGGTCCAACGATGTCCATTGCTCATCTCATGAACGGGTAAGCCGCGGTTGACGTCGTGAGTAGTTATGTGGGTCGATGTATGAATGGCGCATGTCGCTGACACTTTTCACACTTGTTAGAATAGGTCTCGCAGTCGGTTATCATAGTCGGCCAATAGTGACCGTTCAACTTGATTTTGAGGGCGAGAGACCTGCCTCCGGAGTGGTTTCCGCATGCTCCAGAATGCGTTTCTTCGAGAACCCGACTTACTTCATCTCCGTTTATGCATCTGAGGAGGATCTTGTTAGCAGAATACTTGTAGAGGATACCTTCATGTATAGTGTATCGCGCGCTCTTGACTTTAAGTCGTCGTGCTTCCCATTTATCTTCTGGGAGCTTTCCCTCTGTCAGGTATGCTCTTATCGGAAGTTGCCAGTCTTTATTGTCGCCGGTTAGGACAGCGATGAGGTCTGTGCCCTTTGCTTGAATATTGTAGCACATGTCGTCCTCACCACTCGGGATTATTTCTTCAGGTTCTTCTTGATTGCTCTCAGGGGCGGGATGCTTGGTTCATGGATCGTTTCTACCGGGATCCGTCGACAGAGATTGGGATTAGATGCCAGCGACGCGAGTGCATCTGCCGGGGCATTCTCCTTTCTTGGTATCTGGACAATGTCGAAGAATTCGAAGGAACTGGTGAATTCCAACGCCGTCTTTCGGTAAGCCTCCATTCGTTCATTTTTAGCTTCGTAGTCGCCGTTGATTTGGTTGGCTACAAGCATGGAATCACAATGGGCCAAGAGATGTCGTACTCCGATTTCTCTGGCTAGTCTGAGACCGGCTAACAAAGCTTCGTACTCGGCTGTGTTGTTAGAAGCCGTGAAACCTAGTTTGAATGACTGCTCTAGTATCTCGCCGGTTGGTGATATGAGACGTATCCCTATCCCGGCTCCTTTTTTGGATGAAGCCCCGTCAACGAACAATTTCCAATTTTTGTCTTCTATCTCGGTACCGACATCCAATTCAGGCGATAACTCGACAAGGAAATCAGCTATCACCTGTGACTTAGCGGTTGTTCTGTTTCTGTACTCGATGTCGTACTCACTTAACTCTATTTCCCACTTGGCTAGACGGCCAGACTGCCCTGGGCTATGAAGTATCGTTCGAAGAGGTTGACTGCTTAATACGGCAATCGGATGTGACTGAAAATATGGTCGCAGCTTTCGTGCCGAGATGACGACTGCGAAAGCCAGTTTTTCCATTGCAGGATACCTGGTTTCGGCTCCGTTCATCGTTTTGCTAACGTAGAAGATCGGCTTCTGTTCCCCTCGGTCTTCCCGTACTAGTACGCCACTGACTGATGTCGTTTAGACGGCGATGTAAAGCAACAATGTCTCACCATTCTCGGGTTTAGACAGTATCGGCGGGTTCGACAAGTAGTCTTTGAGCTGGATAAATGCTTCCTGACACTTATCGTCCCACACGAATCTTTTGTTCCCTCGTAGGAGCTCGTAAAAAGGCAGACATTTATCCGTTGACCGGGATATAAACCTGTTCAAGGCGGCTATGCGGCCAGTGAGACGTTGTACCTCTCGAGTGTTCATGGGAGATGGCAAGTCGATTATGGCTGTGATCTGCTTTGGATTAGCTTCTATTCCTCTCTGAGTTACCACGTATCCTAGGAACTCTCCCGATGTCACTCCGAACGTACACTTAGTTGGATTAAGCTTCATGCCGTACCGGTTAAGGATGTTGAAACATTCCTTTAAATGGCCGACATGTTGAGAGGCAATCAGAGATTTGACTAGCATGTCGTCGATGTAAACCTCCATTGTTGCGCCGAGTTGTCCTGCAAACATCCGGTTTACCAGCCGCTGGTAGGTGGCGCCGGCGTTTTTGAGGCCGAAAGGCATGACTTTGTAGCAATATGTGCCGCGTTCAGTGATGAAGGCCGTCTTTTCTCTGTCGTCTGGGTTCATGAGGATTTGATTATACCCTGAGAACGCATCCATGAATGATAGCAATTCGTTCCCGGCCGTCGCCTCAACAAGTCGGTCGATATGCGGCAGCGGGAAACTATCCTTGGGGCAAGCTTTGTTGAGATCCGTGAAGTCGACACATACTCTCCACTTCCCGTTTTTCTTCTTCACGACCACTGGATTGGCCAACCAGTCAGGATATTTGACTTCTTGGATTGAACCGGCTTCGAGTAGCTTCTCTACTTCATCGTTGACTGCTTTAGCTCTTTCAGGGCCGAGTTTTCGCCTCTTTTGCTTGACTGGCTTGTAAGTCGGATCGACATTCAGCTCGTGAGTTGTAATGGTTGGATTGATACCCTTCATGTCTTTCATTGTCCACGAAAACGTTGTAACGTTTTGCTGTAGGAAGGCGATCAGTTCCCTTTTGATGTCGTCTGGCAATTCTGCGCCAATGCCTACACACTTGCTTGCATCTGATTCGTCAATGATGACTTGCTGGATCAGTTCTTTCTCCGGTCCTTTTCTTCCGTGTTCTGTGTTGATCATGCAGGAAGGCACCCTGATCTTATGTTCTCTCGCGAAACACGACCGGCTTGCGCTCTGGCATCCTTTGACTGTCTGGATTCCTTTAGGTGTCGGGAATTTCAGACATTGATGGTATGTCGAGGATACCGCCTTCATGCTATACAGCCATGGAGTGCCGAGGATTACGTTATAGATGGTTGGCTTGTCAATGACATGAAACCTCACCAATCTGTTAACTCCTCCTGCGAAAACAGGCAACTTGATCGTTCCAATTGTGTATGTCGTCTCACTTGTGAACCCGGTGAGCGGCTTGGCCTTCTGCTTGATATCCTCCTCCTTAATATCCATCTTTTTGAGTGTATCTAGAAAAATTAAATCTATCGAGCTCCCGGTGTCCACCAGTATTCGAGATACTTGGCAACTTCCGATCAGAAGCTCAACCACTAGCGGATCGTTATGAGGGTAGTGAGTTCCATAGAGATCCTGGTCGGTAAAAATGACGGGTGGATCATCTGACAGGATTGGTTGAGGCGCCTTTTGCGCGGCTAATGCTAGGCGTTCATAGACCTTGATTGACCGGACCGAATCATTTACGGAGATTAGACCTCCCATGATCATGTTGATTCTTCGGATGGTCTTGGGGGTTTCTTCTTCGTCCTCCTCTTCTTCCTCACGGTTACGTTTCAAAGCTATGCTTTTGATACGCCGTGGTGGTTTATCCTGCTTAGGAGCCTGCTCATCGGCTTTGTCTTCCTTCTTTTGTCCCGATTCCTCCTTTTTTAACCTTTCGATGGCCGCCTTGATCTCTTCGTTGGAAAGTCGGGAATAGAGTGCGTTTCTGAGATTCCGACATTCAGCCGTGTCGTGCGACGTAGCTTGATGGTATTCGCAGTACTTATCCCCCGTAGCGGAAACCGCTTGCGCCTTCTTTGCCTCTTTACCCCTTTTATTCCATGGTTTTGATGATCGGGACTTGTCGGTGCCGTCCACGACCATTGTTTTGGCGTTTTTACCGTCGTAGTGCTGTCTGGGTTCTCTTTCTTCCTTTTTATCTGCTTGTTTGCCGGAACCGAACCTCTTTGCTAATGCGACCTTCTTCTCTTCCAATTCCACGAACTTGTTTGGCCGATGGAGTGCGTCTTCGATGGTTAGTGGCGGGTTGATGACTAAATCTTTGTAGAAAGGCGACTCATGCCAGACGGCGTTTGTCAGGGCCGCGATAGTGAACTTATCTGGTGCCTCAGCTCGTGTCATTACTGCCCTGAACCTTTCTATGAAATCTTTCAATGTTTCCTTCTTCTCTTGCGTCATCGACATCAACGCACTCAGCGAAGTATCCTTACGAATGTAGGCAAAGTGATGCCTCACGAATGCCCATGTGAGGTCGGAGAAGCTATCGATTGATTTGGATGGGAGTCGAGAGAACCAGTTTAGCGCGTCCCCTTCCAGGGTTTCGGTGAACAGTTGGCAGAAACCGATGTCACGCTCCTCGCTTGATGAGAACCGTGCCTTTGCCGCCATGATTTTGAACGTTGTGAGGTGGGTTGCTGGGTCTTTTGTGCCGTCGTACATCGGTAGCCTGAGCTTCTCTCTTTGCCTGATATACGTGTTCGTGATGCGCGAGGTGAAGGGTGTCCTACGAGTTTCCTCGATGATTCGGTCGATCTCGGGTGAGGACCCCTTCACGCCATGGACCTCCCCTTTTAATTCTTTTAGGGTGTCTTTGAGCTCAATCAGTTGTTTCTCGACATGGTTGCGACTTGCTCCGCGAATAGACGCTCCATGAGTTTTCTCGTACGACATACCTCGCTCGCGGCGATAGTTGTCTCGGTGCGAGCCATTCTCATGTCGCGAATTTCGTCTGTGGTGCACGTCCCGTGTCTGGTGACTGGTATGTTCCTCCCTATCGGGTGAATACCTCTCATCACTTCGGTTGTTATGTCTCTGACTTTCGCTCCGTTTGGGTCTTTCAGACCCCTCCTTCCGATGTGAGCTCCGCTCGCGAGTATCCTTCTTGTTGCTTTCGTTACGCGGGTTGCTTCTGGACTCGCTGCTACGGCTCTGTTCATGGTGGCTTTCCTCAGATGTACTATAGACCAGTCGTCTGTCGACTTTGTCTTTTACCTTCGGCGGCACCTCTCTCCTGGGTTTTCTGGACTGTTGACCTGAAAGGATCTTTGCTTGCTCCGTCTGCAGCAGGTCGGTTTTCTCTGAGAACGTTTTGATCAAGTCGTTCTGTGACTCGATCTTGGCCATTAGAGTGGCTAAAACCTTGTCTTGCTCGATTTGAGCTTCTGTTTCGCTGAGTGACGGGGCATGTTTGCCGCCATCTCGAGCTTTGTTTGTCTTGGCGGCGTCTCGCGGCTGCTTGCCGCCTTTGGCCGCGTCGTCTTCTTGATCACTCTGGTTGTAATCACTTTCATCTTGAACGCTTAACTCAACCCTAGGGTTTTCTTGATCGATCTCCTTATGATTCCCTGACATCTCGTTTCAGAAATTTCTCTTAGAAATCCCCACAGTCGGCGCCAATTGTAAGATCTCAACTCGGTCTATCCAAAGATAGAAAGAGTTTTAGGGTTTGTGAATTAGGGATTCTAAAAGAAGGATTAATGAACGCGGTGAGATTTGGGAATTAGGGTTTATGACCGGTGTTTCCAAGTCGGAAGTCGGTAAAAAGGGTGTTGGAAGTCGCCGGAGAGATATTTAGGTTAAATTTGCTCTAAAAGTCTCTCAGACGCAAAGTATTAAGAAAAGCGTGATCTTTATTGAATATCGGGGTTTCCTTATATAGGGTTACAAGTCGGTTTATCATAATAAGGAAAGTAAGAGATAATTACGAATATTTCCTTTTAACTCGGCTTCGTCTTGATACGGAATATTTCCTTTTGCCGACTTTCTTACGCGGCGCCTTCGGACTAGCCACCCTCCAAACCCTAGCGTAAGCCGGTTTAGCCCGAGTTCGGTTTAACCTAGGTTTTACCGCCTTGGGCTTTATTTCCGACTTTCCCTTCTGGGCCGACCTAAACTCATGAATAGGCCTTTTTAGGAAGGTGCTAATACCGACTCTAACATGATTGTACTACTCAGGATCGGTTACTACATCTAATTTTGTCAGAATATTGGCCATAAGTGAACTGGATTTTATTAAACTTGGTTGGAAAATGGAAGAGGGGATGTGTCTGTGAACCATATTGATCGCATATGACAAGACGCGGAATGGGAAACCTTCGCTGATTCTTGTATCTGAATAGTCACGAGGAGACTGCAACAGATGCACAAATGCATGACAAAGAGAAGATAAGTTTTTTTTTTAAGATCAGACACCAGAAACCTTTTTTTTTAATGATAATACCTGGTGTTCAGGTTGGTTTTGGTATCCAGCTTTTCGCCATTGAGCGATTGTAGCACCGTGAAATATTACGAGTGTGAAGAATGAATCCAACAGCTGGATTTTATCAGCTGCAATGGATGCCACTTCAAGGAGAATTGGTCAAAACCATTAGTCAACTCCTATACTTCACAAAGCAATTTCTATAGAAACGTTAAGAGTCCATAGTTATATGCTAAGAGAAACAAAATAAGTCTAGCCATGTACTAAACCACGGAAGAATTCTCAAATCACTACCTTGAATGGATTACTAATTCTCTTGAGAAGAACATATGTCGAAATAAGCCATAAAGTTCCACAATTTAACATGCTTGGCAACTCAGTTCTCATAATCATTACACACACACACACACACACACTAATAATACTAAGTGGTATTATAAATGTAGTCCTCTAAATGTGATATGAATCTCATCCTAGATTATCTATTTAAGACTGTATTCTCAACATACTACTCAAGACTTGCCAGTATGCTTTCAGTTCCCATTACCCATCTTCTTGAAAGAGTTGTAACCCGGAATCTTGTTTGACCATTTCAGTGCTGATAACTGCAGAAACATGACTGTTGTAAGCAGAAAGTGTGTCCACCTCTCCTTCCATAACTTGATAATAATTTTAGATGGAAACCATCGAATCCCTTACTATGTTAAAAAATGGAAGTAAAATTGATTGCTTTGCGTCTGTAAAACAACATATGTCTCCCTTCTGGATACAATCATCCGAAAGGAACTTATTAATCACGACGAGCTTTAGGAAATATAGATACCTTCACACTTTTGAAGGATACCTTTCCGAGAGATGCGCAAGGGCCAATAATTCCCTGAACTTTGACATCCTTTCAGAAGTTAATTTCAAATATACCACTGTAAGTAAGTAAGATAGCAAAAAAGTAATTGTTCATCATCGATAAAGAAAACATACATGAAAGTTAGGTAAGACATTACCATGAAGACAAGCCTAGATCATTTTCACCTGACTGAAATACCCGCTTGAGAGAATCCCTAAACACCGAATGGCCAAAACTTTCGGCAAGCACGACAAACCCACCTGTCTGCTCGACTGCAATTTTCATTTCAGCTATGCCAAACTACAGATGCACAATTTAGATTAAAAAGTAGCTACGAAACACAAAAAAGATTACTAACAAATTTCTCCATCCAATCACCTGATCAACAGAACTCACGAAAAAATCAAGAATATGGCCTTGGTGAACAAGTTTTTTCGCAAGCGTTTCATAGAACTCGACAGCTTTGTGATCATATGATATATTTAGGCTATCCTAAACTCTTATCTCTCCCTCTCGTTGTACACTCTGTGACTGAACAATACTGGTATTGAAGATGATAAAGGAATACAGCTTGAATGTTGATAACTACTGAGCTCTCATGTCGAACCCAGCAGAGATCACGATCTCATATCGATCGTCATGAACTGACTCATATCGTCAAGTACATTATACAAACAAGCATGCCCCTAATCAATAGCTCAGCTAAGTATTTATATTCATCGGGATGCAACTCGGCAGTTAACTCAGTCTACAAACAGTTGACTTGAGTCGACTTATTCTTTCACTCGTTTGACTCGCAACAGTCAATTAAGCTGTCTCTGACTCCACGTCAGCTTCATCCATCTCCACGTCATTGAATTCCTCTTATGTTGGTATAGTAAGATAGACGATGTCTATCAATACTCCCCCCAACAAAACAAAGCTTGCCCACAAGCTTATAATGTGACAAACCGATGTTTGAACTTGTACGTGACCAGAACTTCTTCAAGTCGTGGTAGAGCAATAACAATGGCAGTGGAACTTCTTGAAGAACATCAGTGATCATATGTTCAAGCATCCTTTGTTTAAACTTGAACATCCAAGATTTTCTCATTTTCTCCATTCGTTGTACTTGTACTTGTACTAGAGTTCTCTGGACATGAATCAATAAACCCTCCTTTTCTGTATGCAACTGATGATTCAACACTGCAGAAACTTTCTCTTGAAACCACAGATTTCCTTTCTCTAGTTGAGAACATTCTCTATTTGAGTGGTCAAGTGTAATCTGTCGAAAGGTCTGTAACAAGCAGTGACTAATCATTTCTGATTTCTCCTTTTGTTCTCCATCATATCTCCAAATCATCACTTCGAATAGAAGCAAACATACAAGTACTCTGTTGCATACTTCCTCCCTTAAAAACAAGCTTGCCCTCAAGCTTGTGCTGGTGAAAACGATGGAGTTTTGGTGATGTTGGCCCCATCTCAAAGTGAACCCAAATCTGAACTCAACAAGTATGACGCCACAATAGACTTTGTAACTGCAGGGTTGGATCAAACTCACGCTTGAAATCTTATAGTTTGCGTTGAAAGTCACACGTGTGGACATTTCATCGGCGGGTTTGTTCTCACGGCCAGTTATAAACCTTGTCAACAAATCTCTCATATGATCAGCCAATTCTGCTATGTACGTAAACAAACCGTGTGGTCTTGTCACTTTCACTCCTTCCGGTTTGGATTTGAAAGGCCAAGACTTGGAATACTTCGTCCTCAGTTCAAAAAAATGATGTTCTGAAATAATCAAGGGAAAATCAGTCAATCGTTGCACTTGGGAAGGATATCGTAGATCATCATTTGTGTCACATAACTCATGTAAATGTAGCTTCCTTTTGAACATCAACCACTGTCTCGTACCCACATGCAGTATATTCTTACTTTTGAACTTAAATTTCCAAGTTTTTACGCACTTCCTCTGCTCCTTCATTCTTGTTACCTTGAGAAGCCTTTCAACTGATATGTAGTATGCACTTTGCCTTTCAATGACTTCTGTTACAGCAAGTGATGTTTGCTCTTGGGTCTTAGAAAAGAACACCTCAATGTCAAGATCAGAGTGTATCTGAACTCCCTTTAATATTTCAGTGCTACAAACTAAGGCTGCTTCATGAAGGAGCTGTATGACTGAAATCTCATGTTGCTGTGGTTGTAGAACACCATCTGAAGTGGTCAGCAAACAAGGGTCAGACATGAACACATGTTCCTCAATCTTATCTATGCCTCGATATGATTCTGTTGGAACACTTTCTGTCACTGCCTTTATTGAACATGAGTCATTCTCCCTGACCAGAGCTGTGTCCTTGCTCGATATGTGTTTCTCCATTGTATGCTGAATTGGTGATGGGAAACATATCTGCTGCACTGATTCAAGCTCCAGACTCAACGTAGACTTCTCCACACAACCAGTGGAGCCTATTTCATCCCTCCTAGTTGCTTCGTGATCAATAGCAGCCACTGAATCGTTCGCAAGTAAGACTTCTGCTTGTGGAACAATAGCGTGAATCAATTCTGTTTTCACAACCTCTTCTTCCTGTAAATCAGTAGCCACTTCATACACTTCTTTGACATGATCAGTCACTGAGATAGCTTCGTTCTTCAAGCTTTCTGCACCAAATTTAGTCAACAATCTACACTGAAACTCATTCCAATCCATCAATGTCAGTATGTGCATCTCACGCCTAAACCACCTCAAGGCATCTCCTTCTAAGCAGAAGGATACAAGAGTCATCTTGTCTGCAGCTGCACAGTTCATGAAACTGAAGAATTTTCCCATTCTTGAAATCCAAACCTTCGGATGTGTCCCTTCAAACATAGGCATCACAGAATCTTGGAGAATACTGTCGTGATTGTCAACAACACTCAAAACATCACCAGATCGATAACCTAGCTGAGAATCTCCATGGTTTTGTTCTAAGTTGGCAATAGTTACCTGATCTTGGAGATTTGAAGTCCCTGGATATTGTGATTGAGTAAATTCCTTCCGATCGGACCGAGTCGATTGATTTCCCAACATCGTTGCAACAGATTCGAGTTGCTCCTTCACTTCTCTCACATTGTGCTTGGTTTCGGCGACTTGATTGATCAAGAACGAGTATCCTTGATTGAGATACTCAATTTTCGATCGAACCGAGACATCCACACACTACAAGAAAACTGAGTATAGATAGCAGAAAAAGATAGCGTTTTGGTCAGTTATGCTATCTTTAAATACAGTGGGCATTTAAGATAGCGTTTACAAAATACAAACCGCTATGTTTAGTCGTTTAGATTTGAAATGCTATGTATAAATCAAGCAGAAAAAGAATTATATTTCCCCCCTCTTGGACTTAGTGAAAAAACGAGCGCCACAAAAATTTTAGCCTCCCGCACATGTTTTTGAGTTTCCCCCTTTCTATTTTTTTCTCAATTATTTGAAAACCCTAAATCCATTCATCATCCCTCAAAATCTCAGTCAGCCCTTTCCTTTTCAGAATTTTTTTCTCGATTTTGGCGGCTCCCTTATTCGATTCATGGCAGAGAAATAGCGGTGGAATCAGCTTCAAGTAACGGCGGAGAGGCGGCAGTGAAATCTCGTTTCTTCTCTCGATATAGCTGGTGAGTTTCAGTAGATTCCTATGCAGATGATGCTTCCTTTTCCTGTTGTTACACTGGTGATGCTTCCTTTTCCAGGATTCTCGATCTCAATCATGAAGGCTGACCAGTCAATCCTAGATCGATTGGATGCCTCAACCAAGGCTCCAAATTGGCTTGTTGGCACTGATGGTCCGTTAGATTTAACTCGTTTCTTTTTCCATGTTTTTTTTTTCTCGGAACATAGTCTTAGATACAAAAGTTTTGGTGTTGCATTGCAGGGGACCGACCACCAGCAGTAACTCTACAAGAACATCTCCTTCTCGTCTTGTGGTTTCAGATGACACCGAGTTCTCCAAGAACAGTTTGCTAGCTTCTAAATGTGATTCAGACGACGATGCTAATGGTATTATCTCTCGTCTTCCATGTATCAATTGCTTTCTTGGCTTAATATTCATGTCTTTTTCTCTGTTCTTGTTTGTTTGTGACTTGTAGTTGCGGCGGATAAGCTTCCACGCGAGCCGGTTTTGGACAGCTCGAGACCTCATCAATTCATAAAGGGAGAGTTGAGAGCTCTAGAAGATGAGAATCTTGATTATGACAGCAACGCTAGCTCTTCAAGCTTCGAGTTTAAGCAAATGCTGTATGAACTTCTCTCTGGAGGTAGAGTTAGTTTCTTTTTGTTTGGTTTATCTTTGCTACTGTTGGGTGTTGGTTTGGTTTCTGACTCTTTTGATCTGCAGAAGTTGATGTGTGGGAGATTGCTCCCCGTTTCTCGGATCTGCTTACAAACACAGGAATCCAATTTCAGCTGGTGAATGTCTGATTACGCGTTGACAAATGCTTGTTCAGTGCATATAGATGACTGTGTGTGAGTGTGTAAATTCGGTTGGTTTGTATCACTAGTTTGGTATTTAGTATATGATCTGGTTCTTGTTACTTATGACTTACGAGTGTATGTGAATGATGAAGTGTGTGAAGAAGCTGCTTTAGAGTTATTTTTGTTGTCTTGTTTATGCCATTACCATTTGCTAATGCTGTTATGTGAATTGTCATGTCCCTAATTGTGTCTGATGGTTAAGACAACTCCTAATTGTAATGCCTTTATTTTTGTAAAAAATATATATATTTTAAAATTAATATTCAGAAACTGGACAAAATTTTGTGAATGGTGCACAAATTTGATTCAAAAAATGAAAAGTACAACAAATTTAATAAAAAATATTTTTTAAGTTACGGATATAGGGTTTAGGGTTTAGAGTTTAAAATATTATTATTTTATTTTGTAATTTTCTAACTAAGTATAAGAAATATAAAAAAAATTATCTAGTAATATTATAAGTCTTGACGATTTTTAATAACATAACATATACGATTTAGGGTTTGAACCCTAATCATATACCCCAAAACCATAAATACTAGGCTATAAACTTGAACCTTAAAGACTTAAATTTTACACATCAACACTCCTAAAAGCATTGTTTTAATCCTTAATCATAAACACTAATTTCTAAACTCCAACCCTAACCCTATATCTCAGACTTAAAATCCTAAGTCTATACTCCAAACATCATAAAATTAATATTTCAAATATCAATCTCAAACCTTAAACATAAATCTCCAAACCCTAAACCCCAAATTCCAACCTTAAATCAAAATATAATCATTTATAATCCTAAACTTTAACCTTCAAATCTAAATCTTACTCTAAACTTTATATTTCTAACCTTCAATCATCTATTCTAGACATTTTGGTTAGGGTCTAGGATATTGCAGGGTTAGGGTATTGGAGAGTCAATTTTTTGGATTAGTGAGTCTTTGATTAGTATAGGACATAATAACAGATTAATTTAGGATATATGGTTTGAGTCATTGATTAATTTAGGGTATATGGTTTGGATTTTAGGGTATAAAAGTGTATTTGTATAAGATTTATAATATAAGATTTTAACACTTAAAAAAGATATAAACAAAGATGAAAATAAAATTCAATCATTTCATTTATTATATATATTTATTTTTATTATTCTAAATTATTTATAAAATTAAACAATTTTTATAAGTTTTTTGCTCGAACATTTTCAAATTTAAAATGCCTTTGAAAAAAAAAGTTTAAGCATTTTTAATATTTTAAAATCATTTTGTTATCAATATATGTTAAATATAGTCAAAAAGATTTTATTGGTTAAAACCAAACTACTTGGATCACACTTTTAAACCATTGGATTCTTATCTCATTAACTCTCAACCGTTGGATCTGATTTTAACCTAATTAATTATTTGTCCTCTTCCCTCAATCACTCGACCATTGGATTGCACTTCGACTTCATTTTTTCTTTATCAGACGAAGGCATGAGAGATTGACGAAGGCATGAGAGATTCAAGGCATGAAGACTCGTGCGATTAGTGGCTCTGGTGTTGCGAAGAAGGGAGGACGGCCATAGACGGGGAAGATTCTGGCGCTCGAGGTAGCTGGAGACGGTTGCGGGGACGGTAGCTACGAAGAATCCAACGACGAATCTACCTCTGCTCCGCTGCGGTGGGGTATCAGTCTAGAGCAGTTACGGTCCTCAAGATTTGGAGACACAGGTTTCTTAATAGAATCAGGTTTGTTCTTTGGTTTCTTAATAGAATCAGGTTTGTTCTTTTCGATTCAAGGTTTCTGGCTTTTATTTTGCAGATCTTGAATTGCAATTTATCACCGTGAAGAGCTGGATGTGCAGGGTCAACGATCTCTAGAGTAACCAGCTAAAAAGCTCCTTGAGGTTTGTCTGAGGTTTGAGATTGGACGTCAGATGCATTTGACGCCATTCTTCGCTTCTCTGATTAGCAATTAAATATGCAATCATAGTGTATATAACTGCTGTATTTTCTCCACTTGTGTTAAAGATCTTTATTTGTTTGTTCTTTCTTACACTTTGTTTGATTGTTTTCTTGTCTCTTAAACTCGTGTTTCAAAACCATTCATTACATTTGCCTGTAGCATGTGTCTTAAATGGTACATGATGCTGTTTCTCGCAGGCCCCCAAACCGTCTTCTGGACCACACAAGTCGAGGGAGTGTCTCCCTCTTGTCTTGATCATCAGGAACAGGTTGAAGTATGCTTTGACTTACCGTGAAGTCATCTCCATCCTAATGCAAAGGCATATCCAAGTTGATGGAAAAGTGAGGACTGACAAGACTTACCCTGCTGGTTTCATGGGTACGTTTCTTTTCCAGTTTATACCTCTTTTGTGTTGGTTGCATGTATTTGATAATCACTGGTCTAAGTTAAGTTGCATGTTGATATTGGATAGATGTTGTATCAATCCCCAAGACGAATGAGAACTTCCGTCTTTTGTATGACACCAAGGGCCGTTTCCGTCTCCACTCCATCAGGGATGAGGAAGCAAAGGTTTGCTGCATTTTCTTTCTTATATCTTGACTATATGAGTAGTGAATCAAGAAGAATAATATGTGAGTCTATTTGTTTCATCGTGCAGTTCAAGCTTTGTAAGGTTAGGACTATCCAGTTTGGGCAGAAGGGAATTCCTTACCTCAACACTTACGATGGTCGCACCATCCGTTACCCAGACCCACTCATCAAACCAAACGACACCATCAAGCTAGACCTTGAGGAGAACAAGATTGTTGAGTTCATCAAGTTTGACGTGGGTAACGTTGTGATGGTGACAGGAGGCAGAAACAGAGGTCGTGTGGGTGTGATTAAGAACCGTGAGAAGCATAAGGGAAGCTTTGAGACGATTCACATCCAAGATTCAACAGGACACGAGTTTGCAATAAGGTTGGGCAATGTGTTCACTATTGGACAAAGCCAAACGAAGAAGAATTCAAAGCTGCACAGAGGAAAATTGAAAGGAGTGATGGAGAGTTAGAGTTAGAGCTCCTTTGTCTTTGTCTAGTCATTGTGGTGAAATTTTTTATATGAACTAAGTTTTGTAAATTGTATTTATATTATGTAATTTGTTTACATTTTTATAAATAAAATGAATCTTTTTTTATTTAATGTTATTCATAAATAAAAAATTCTGAAACAAATTATAAAAATAAATTATATAAAACAAAATTAAATATATAAAAACAATTAAATATTGATTTTATATAGCTAATTAATAACAATAAATAAATGCTATTGTAAGTAAATCTATAGCAAAATAGAAAACGCTATCTTAAAAATACATACTATAGCATTTATAAAAAACGCTATCTAAAGTGCCAGACTTTTTATCGCGGCCGATGACATAGCGTTTCGATAAGCGCTATCTATCTCATACATAGCGTTTTTCTGGTGCTATTAATACTCGATTTTCTTGTAGTGACAGCTTCATAATCACCCGAACCTCTCGGATTCATCGGATAATCCTTCAACGCCATTGTCGCGAGCTTGCTTCTATCACGTCGGGATGTTGATTCGCCCAACTTCCTCATCACCGGCTGATTCACTATCGATTCGACTCTACACATCATCGCCTTAGCTCTGTTCCTCAATCCGTCATGCAGTAACACTGATTCTTCCCGCTTCTTCATAAACATCGGCCTCGATTCTTCCCGATTCGTCATCGTTGCGTTGGATCGAACCGTTTCACCGCACCAGTGATAGATTTAGGCTATCCTAAACTCTTATCTCTCCCTCTCGTTGTACACTCTGTGACTGAACAATACTGGTATTGAAGATGATAAAGGAATACAGCTTGAATGTTGATAACTATTGAGCTCTCATGTCGAACCCAGCAGAGATCACGATCTCATATCGATCGTCATGAACTGACTCATATCGTCAAGTACATTATACAAACAAGCATGCCCCTAATCAATAGCTCAGCTAAGTATTTATATTCATCGGGATGCAACTCGGCAGTTAACTCAGTCTACAAACAGTTGACTTGAGTCGACTTATTCTTTCACTCGTTTGACTCGCAACAGTCAATTAAGCTGTCTCTGACTCCACGTCAGCTTCATCCATCTCCACGTCATTGAATTCCTCTTATGTTGGTATAGTAAGATAGACGATGTCTATCATCATATGGAGCAGAATCTTTATCAGTGTCCTTAGAACGAATTGGTTCAGAAAGTTCCCGAGAAACACTAAACAGTCTAGAAAAGGCATACGAAGATCTTGAGCTAGCACCAAGATTCCAACAGAGATTCACATACTGATAATAATAATAATGATAGGAGAAGGGAATTACAGCTCCAGGGCCTTCAGTGGAAGGTCCACCTATAAAAGCCATGATTCTAGCAGCAGAACCAGGAAAGCAAGCTCCTAAGAGACAAGCAGGGATACGGAGTGCAACACCGGTGCACCTTGCAGGGCGGTGATCAGCTGCAACGGGCCATGGGTTGCTTCCAAGCTCCTCAAGAACCTAAAGCAGCAGGCAACTGGAGTTAAGTGATGAACACAAAGTTGTTTTGGTTGAAAGTAAAAAAGCGATTGAATCTACGGACAGAGTGAAGAGTAAACTGGCAATCGGAGGCTGGTAGCAGAAATCGTGCAATGCCTGCGGCGGAGAGTCCATCTCGAGAACCGGCGATGACACCGGAAGAAGGTTTAGAGTTCTTGACGAAGAAACTCAGCTAATCCAAGAGCTGATCTTTGGTACAGTCTTTGGTTCCATGGAAGAGGTAGGATTTGGTGCAGTGTGGCAATTCGAGCTCGTAAACGCGAACTAATGAAACGAAGGTTATGAGGCAGACAATGGAGGTATGGGGAAGGAGATCCATAGCTTGGAAGAGAGAGGATTTGAAGAAATCGAGTTGTAAGTATCAACGACGAATAAGAATACATAAGGAGAAGGAGGAGATAAAGATTCTGATAGTGATAAAGAAAAACTATAATCTGTTAAAGCAAATTACGTAAGACTCAAGCAACGAACCAACTAAAGAATCGATGTCCAAATAAACACAAATTCGGACCTCAACAAGCAAAGAATCCGAGTAGAGAAAAGATCCTTAGACTTAAGTGAGCAAAACCAATTTCAGAGAGTTCAAAGAATGAGAAAAAGATGACAAAATAATCTGAGGTCGTTTCCGTGATGGAACTCGACCTTAACACCAATCCAGAGCGACATTAGCTCGTTATCTTAACTAGAGTATCTTGTAATCTAACAACTTAGATCACACAATCTTTTATTCGAAACAAAATATAAATGACGTGGCTTCACTTCAAATCTCCCGCCACTTTCCTGAAGGAATTTCTAGCAGTTCTAATCAGGATTAGCAACCCTAGTCTGAATTCCAAGCCTAGGATCTAAGGTTCATGTAACTGAATCTATCAGATCTCGAGATTACCTGATGAATATGCAGCGGAAGTGTTTGCAGATAATCGAGATCACGAAGCGCCTCAAGTGCTGCGCCTCTACTGGTATCCACACGCACACAAAATGGACCGCAGGGATGCTAGTGCCTAACAGAGATCTAATCTCCAGAGAGGTTTTTTTCTATGTTCTGGTGGCTGTCAATTAGGTTAGGGCCGAGTTTAGGTCGACCATATATCTTATATATGTCGGCTTAAACCACAACGGGATTAACCAACGATTAAACCGAATTAATCTGATTAATCCGCGAGTGCATCGATCGATGCACTAACTGCAACGATCGACACTCCCCAGAACATTGATATCGAATGCATATCACATATGCATTCACTTGGATCATTACATTAATGATCAACCTCGTCTTTAACGCCCAGTTTGCTTAGGTGTGTGACCCTGTAGGATCATATAACACTAGCAATGAGTTCTCAACTCATTGATCATAAGTGGCTTCTAGCAAAGCGTTATGACTACCTAGTGTTATGTGATTGTCTCATCTCGACTATACGACTTTCACTTAGAGCAAGTACAATAGATTTCAGGACATTCCCAACAATCTCCCACTTGTACTGGAATCATCTATTCCTTTAATCCCTTTGTAGCTATATCTCAATCTGGCATAAGGCAAGCACTGTGTCATCCTTATTCAACCAGATTACGTTTATCGAATCCCGATTTGTACTGATGAAAAACAAACGACTGACAATCACCTCGTTTGAGCGCGGCCACGCATTTCCAGTATCAAATCTTCGATAGGCCCAGAGATATTTAACTCCTGTTATATAGGAGGTACAAATCCCATCTTGTTCCATCCATGTCTCTTTTATATTTCATGATACGCCTAATCAGTGTCTTTATAATCACCAGTTACGGCTGACGTTTGACAAAGTCAAGACGAACCAATCCATACAAGAGAGGACATGATGAACTCAGGTCTAAGGACTACTCTCTTTAGTCGTAATGAGAAACTCTTATAACACTCATATAACATCTTGTAGAGTTCTCATTAACGGGTCAAGTCCGATCATGTGTTCTCTAACACATATCTATGTGATTGACTTTAATACACTTATTAATGACTCCATGAAACATGGTCATCAGTCACCTCACATACTAGTCTCACGTGGTTGTTAATGTCCCACGTTAACAACCTCGACCAGGGACCATTATAATTTATGTCATTTATTGCTTATAGGGTTTCATGATCAAGTCACATACTTGATGGCCTATAAAATGTCATAAATTACTTTGGGACAATGTGTATATATTTAATTAACACAATTAAATAATGCTGAAACAATTTCATTAAAATAACATAACTATTATGTCTTTGTGAACATCATGTCATAACTAAAACAAACACTACTCCCACTGAAATCAAGATCATATCTTAAGAAATCTAATGCCTACAGCAGTTGTATGAAACTCATGCTTAGGCCTTGGGAGGGGCTTGGTCAGTGGATCAGCAACATTCTCATCCGTAGGGACTCTGCTGATCTTCACATCTCCTCTATTCACAATATCACGGATAAGGTGATATCGCCTTTCTATGTGTTTGGATTTCTGGTGTGATCTAGGTTCCTTTGCTTGCGCAATGGCTCCATTGTTATCACAATACAAAGCCACTGGCTCAGAAATGCTAGGAATCACACCAAGTTCAGTGATGAACTTCTTGATCCAAACAGCCTCCTTTTCCGCTTCAGAAGCAGCGAGGTACTCAGCTTCAGTTGTGGAATCTGCTACAGTGTCCTGCTTGGAACTCTTCCAGCTTATTGCACCGCCATTCAGGCAGAAGATGTAACCAGATTGCGATCGGAAATCATCTTGGTCTGTCTGAAAACTTGCGTCTGTGTAACCACTTACTACCAGCTCATCACTTCCTCCATACACCAAGAATTTATCCTTAGTATTTCTCAAATACTTCAGAATATTCTTGACTGTTGTCCAGTGACTTTCACCTGGATCCGATTGGTATCTACTCGTCATGCTTAAAGCACAAGCAACATCTGGACGAGTACAGAGCATGGCATACATGATGGATCCCAACGCCGAGGCATAGGGAATCCGACTCATGCGATCTCGCTCAGCAGGTGTCTCAGGACACTGCTTCTTGCTGAGACTTATGCCATAAGACATTGGTATGAAGCCCTTCTTGGAATCTTGCATTCTGAACCTGTGTAAGACCTTATCGATATAAGTGTCTTGACACAGTCCAATTACCTTGTTTAATCTATCTCTATATATTCTTATTCCAAGAATATACGCGGCTTCACCCATGTCTTTTATTGAAAAACAACTTCCGAGCCAAGTCTTAACAGACTGTAACAACGGAACGTCATTTCCGAGAAGAAGTATGTCATCTACATACAACACGAGAAATGCAACTGCGCTCCCACTAGTCTTCTTGTAAACACATGGTTCTTCTTCGCTTCTGATGAAATCAAATTTTTTTTTTGACTGCTTCATCAAAACGAAGATTCCAACTCCGAGATGCTTGCTTCAATCCATAAATGGATCGATGAAGTTTGCATACTTTCCTATCTGCATTTGGATCGATGAAACCTTCGGGTTGTGTCATGTACACATCCTCTTCCAGAATTCCATTAAGGAAAGCTGTTTTCACGTCCATCTGCCAGATCTCATAATCATAATGAGCAGCTGTTGCTAGGAGAATCCGAATGGATTTAAGCATGGCGACAGGTGAATAGGTTTCTTCATAGTCAATACCATGAATTTGTTTGAAACCTTTTGCCACTAGCCTTGCTTTATATATCTGAATATTTCCATCCACATCAATTTTCTTCTTGAAAATCCATTTACACTCAATGGGTCTTTCACCATCGGGTAAATCAACCAAAGTCCATACTTGGTTCTGTGACATGGATCCCATTTCGGATTCAGCGGCTTTCAGCCACTTTGCGGAGTCAGGGCTCATCATTGCTTCTTCGAAATTCGCTGGTTCGTCACTGTCAATGATTAACAAATAATGACAATTGGTTACGAGAAATCCATATCTCTCGGGTTCGTGACGGATCCTTTCGGATCGGCGAATTTCAGGCTCCACAGGCGCCGTCTCTACAACTCTTTGTAGATCCAACTGTTGCTCTTCCTCTACGGGTTGAGCATTTTCCTGCGGTTCTCGAACTTCTTCGAGTTGTACTTTACTCCCACTGTTTCTCTTGGAAAGAAACTCTCTCTCAAGAAAAACGCAGTTCCGAGCAACAAACACTTTGTTCTCGGATTGGTTGTAAAAGTAGTATGCCTTGGTTTCCTTAGGATAACCAACGAAGTAGCATTTATCAGATTTGGGCTCGAGCTTATCTGTAATTAATCTCTTAACATAAGCTTCACAACCCCAAATCTTCAGGAAAGACACATTCGGAACATTTCCAGTCCACATCTCATGTGGTGTCTTTGCAACTGATTTTGACGGAACCCTATTTAGTGTAAACGCAGACGTTTCTAGAGCGTATCCCCAAAAGGATAATGGAAGAGTTGAGAGACTCATTGTGGTGTTCGAACCATAATTGATCGAACCATATCTAATAAAGTCCGATTCCTCCTCTCAGACACGCCATTCCATTGTGGTGTTCCAGGAGGAGTGAGTTGTGAAACAATTCCACAATCTCTCAAATGATCACTGAATTCTTGGCTTAAGTATTCTCCTCCACGATCTGATCGAAGAGCCTTAATACTTTTGCCAAGTTGATTTTGTACTTCATTTTGGAACTCTTTGAACTTTTCAAAGGATTCCGACTTGTGCCTCATTAAATAGACATAGTCATACCTGCTGAAATCATCAGTGAAGGTAATGAAGTATCGAAAATTTCCTCTGGCACTTGTGCTCATTGAGCCGCATACATCTGTATGTATAAGGCCCAATAGGTCACTGGCCCTTTCATTTTGTTTGTTGAAAGGCGCCTTTGCCATTTTGCCTAGTAAACAAGATTCACATTTCTCACATGATTCATAATCAAATGAGCCCAAAAGCCCATCACTATGGAGCTTTTGAATCCGTTTCTCGTTTATGTGGCCCAAACGACAATGCCATAGAAAAGTCTGATTCGTGTCATTTGATTTGAATCTCTTGGTGTTAATGTTATAGATTTATGTGCTTTGGTTTAGAACATAAAGCCCATTCTCTAATGGGCTGCTACCATAATACATATCATTGTAATCAAAAGAACAACATTTATTCTTAATTGAAAACTTATATCCTTCCAAATCCAAAACAGGAATAGAAATAATATTTCTGCTTATAGCAGGTACATAGTAGCAATTATGAAGTTCTAAAACCAAACCAAAAGGTAAAAACAAGTTAAATGTTCCTACGGCTAATGCAGCAACTCTTGCTCCATTCCCCACACGCAGGTCCACTTGTCCCCTTTCCAACGTCCTACTGTTGCTTAGGCCCTGCATATTTGTACAAATATGAGCACCACAGCCGGTATTCAATACCCAAGAAGTAGAACCAGAAGTAGTAACATTTACTTCTATAACATAAATACCTGAAGATGAAGTCTCGAAAGTCTTCTTCTTCTTCTTCTTCTCTTCCAAGAATTTGTTGCAATTTCTCTTCCAATGCCCAGGCTCTTTACAGTAATGGCACTTATCAGTCTCAGATGGGCCCGGCTTAGGCTTCGGGGCTGGCGCAGGCGTGTCCTGGTTCTCAACCGGGACTGCCTTGCCCTTTCCCTTGCCTTTGCCTAGTTTCTTAAACTTCTTACCCCCTTGTACCATAAGTACATTAGGAGTGCCCTTCCTGATATTAGGCTCAGCTGTCTTGAGCATGCCATGCAGTTCAGTCAACGTCTTCGTCAAGTTGTTCATGTTATAGTTCATAACAAACTGATCATAACTTGACGGCAGTGACTGCAGAATGATGTCAGTAGCCAACTCTTGGCTAATGGGACAATCCAGTCTCCCCAGGTTATCAATATAACCCATCATCTTAATGACATGAGGACTGACCGGACTGTCCTTTGGTAGCTTGCATTCAATGAGAGATTTAACCGTCTGGTATCTCTCAGTTCGTGCTTGCTCCTGAAACATGCTTTTCAGGCTAGTAATCATCTCCACTGGCGACTCCACGTTCTCGTATTGCTTCTGCAAGTCCGAGTTCATGGTAGCCATCATGAGACAATTCACATCGACCACATCATTGGAATGCTTGTCCCAAGCACTCCTTTCTGCATGTGCAGCATTGGATCTCGGTTTTTCAGGGAGAACATTTTCAAGGACATAGTCCCGCTTCTCCTGCTTGAGAACAATTCTCAAGTTCCGATACCATTCGAGAAATTCGATCCATTTAACTTGTCCTTCTCAAGGACGGATCGCAGGGAGAAAGAATTATTATGAGTAGTAGTCATAGCTGAGAACATAGAAAAGAAAAAGGTTTAGTTATGATGTTCAAGAAATGAGAAATCTTAACTTTTAAGAAAACTCGCATTATATTCAATCAATGCTTTCTCAGATGAATATAATGATCCAAGACCCATATTTTACTGAATTCAAGTGAGCCACTGGCTATCACTCAAGTTTAGCTATTTAGGTAAGCAACAACCTTGCTAGTTATATCCAATATAACTCTTGGTTGTGGATCGACATCTTATGTCCAATCCACCTGATGTCTCTGGGCCCAAAACGATTTTGATAGCCCAGTCAAGCAAACCAATCTCTTCAGTCATGTAATTGTTGATGCCTTGCACTGCAAGCCCATTAACACGATTACTTCCTGCCTTACTCATGTAATTGTTGATACCTTGCACTGCAAGCCTATCGTACAATGAAATGAGTCTTGACAGTTGACAAGATTGGAAAGACATCAAGTATCACTTGATATTTGGTTGAGGAACGGAACCATTTAAAACGTTCAGTTTTACTATGTTTTAATTCTTATAATTAATTAATCCGCGATAACCGATCAATCCAATTGATCCGGTTTTGAATACCGGTCAGCGTCGATCGATGCTACATTAGCATCGGTCGATGCCAACCTAATCAAACCAATCGCATTTAAACCATTCACAGTGTTCGACCATTATTAACCAAGCTCGATAACCGGTCCAATCCAATTGAACCGATCCAACAATCTCGCGAGGCTGTGTCGATCGGTGCAACAATTGCATCGATCGTCACTAGGCGAAAACTTGGTTTGTTCGGGTTTTCGCCCTGCATCGATCGTTTCCGGATTGGCAACGATCGACACCATGCGAAAAACCCTAAATTTTATTCGGGTTTTCGCTCTGTGTCGATCGATGCCCGATTGGCAACGATCGACACTATGCGAAAAACCTTAAAACGTTTTCGAACAAAACCCTAAACTAGGTTACTTTGATCAAAACGAGTTTTAGCATGCTTGTATCAACTATACACAGATTCAGATTCAACCAATCTAATCAACATGCTACAGATTCAATGGAACCCTAAAGCTCTGATACCACTGAAGGAATTTCTAGCAGTTCTAATCAGGATTAGCAACCCTAGTCTGAATTCCAAGCCTAGGATCTAAGGTTCATGTAACTGAATCTATCAGATCTCGAGATTACCTGATGAATATGCAGCGGAAGTGTTTGCAGATAATCGAGATCACGAAGCGCCTCAAGTGCTGCGCCTCTACTGGTATCCACACGCACACAAACTGGACCGCAGGGATGCTAGTGCCTAACAGAGATCTAATCTCCAGAGAGGTTTTTTTCTATGTTCTGGTGGCTGTCAATTAGGTTAGGGCCGAGTTTAGGTCGACCATATATCTTATATATGTCGGCTTAAACCACAACGGGATTAACCAACGATTAAACCGAATTAATCTGATTAATCCGCGAGTGCATCGATCGATGCACTAACTGCAACGATCGACACTCCCCAGAACATTGATATCGAATGCATATCACATATGCATTCACTTGGATCATTACATTAATGATCAACCTCGTCTTTAACGCCCAATTTGCTTAGGTGTGTGACCCTGTAGGATCATATAACACTAGCAATGAGTTCTCAACTCATTGATCATAAGTGGCTTCTAGCAAAGCGTTATGACTACCTAGTGTTATGTGATTGTCTCATCTCGACTATACGACTTTCACTTAGAGCAAGTACAGTAGATTTCAGGACATTCCCAACATTTCCGGTAACAAATCTCCCTTTCTTCAAGAACCTTGACTTCAAGGTTGAAACGATGGAAACCTGCTCTTCAAATCGAACAGAAACTCCCACGTCGCCTCCTCCTCAGCTTCATTCGACCACTGCACCAACACCTTTGTCACAGCATGTCCCTGTCGGTTCACCATCTTACGCTCAAGTATACGGACAGGCTCCTTTGCCAAGACGTCTGCTAAGCTCGCCAGTAGGTCATGAGAAGTTGTTGCGCTTCCTACCATTAGTTTGAGCTGCGATACGTGGAACACCGGATGGATACGCGAGGATGCAGGAAGATCAAGCTTGTAGGCGACTTTTCCGCAGCGATCCAGAACCTTGTAAGGCCCGTAAAACTTCGGCGCCAGCTTCGGTCCTCCTCGGATAACCACTGAATTTTGCCTATAAGGCTGCAGCTTCACGTAAACATAATCACCAATTGCCAACTCTCTTTCCGTACGATGTTGATTTACAAAAATCTCCATGCGATGCTGAGCCCTTAACAAATGAAACTTAAGGAGCAGTAGCATACTCTCTCTGTCTTGCAAACACCTCGCCACCACCGCTACTTTGGTTTCCCCAGGTAAGTACGGCAGATGCTGAGGCGGAATCTGCCCGTAAACAGCTTCGTATGGAGTCATCTGTATGGCCGTATGGAAATTGGTATTATACCAATACTCCGCCAATGACAACCATTTACTCCACATGTATGGCCTGTCACTATACATACACCTCAGATACGTCTCAAGACACCGATTTACCACCTCCGTTTGACCATCACTCTGTGGGTGATAAGCGCTAGATAGGTTAAGCGATACACCCTGCAATGTGAAAAGCTCCTGCCAAAAATCGCTGAGAAAAACACTATCTCTGTCGCTAACAATCGATTGGGGAAACCAATGAAGCTTAAACACATTGTCAAGGAAAGCTTGTGCTACTGTAGCGGCTGTATACGGGTGAGCCAAGGCCATAAAATGGGCAGCTTTGCTCAGCCGGTCCACTACCACAAAAATCACTGATTTCCCAAAAGAAACCGGTAAACCATCGATGAAATCCATAGATATCGCTGACCAAACAGTCTCTGGTATGGGTAAAGGCTGCAATAATTCGGGGTAAGCAGTTGTATCATATTTGCAGTGTTGACATACACTACAAGCTCGGATGAAAGCTTGACTTTCCTTCGACATTCCCTTCCAATAAAATAGATTTTTCACCCTCTGATGTGTTACGTCTTGTCCCGAGTGTCCTCCCATACCTGAGGAATGAAGCCAGTCCAAGATCTTTGCCTTTATAGCCGCGTCCGAAGGGACTGCAATTTTTCCTTTACGGCGCAATATACCATGGCTCCAAGTGAAATTCATCTTAGATGATGCATCTTTCTTCAATGCTTCGATCACTGTCCTACACGACTCATCAGATTCATAACAAGACTGAATCCGTTCCAGTAAGTCACACTCAAGCACCGTCATGGCCATATGCAAAATTTCCGAACCATCCACCCTTGACAACGCATCTGCCACGATATTGTCTTTCCCTTGCCTATACTGGATTTCATAATCAAACTCCAACAGTTTGGGCAGCCATTGTTATTGTATTGGCGTCTTTAAACGCTGCTCCATTAGGTACTTCAAACTCCTTTGGTCTGTTTTGATCACAAAGTGTTCAGTAAGTAGGTAATGACGCCACTTTTGTACTGCGAAAACTACTGCAATAAGTTCTTTCTCATATATGGATAGTTGCAGCTGTTTTCCTTTAAGTTGCCTACTGATGTAAGCTAAGGGATGCCCCTCCTGCATCAACACAGCTCATATACCCAAACCACACACGTCAGTTTCAACTATAAATGGTTTATCGAACTGAGGAAGCGCCAATACCTGAGTAGAGCACAACACCTGCTTCAACTCGTTAAAGGCTGTGCTGGCTTCATGCGACCAGACAAATGCTCCCTTCTTAGTCAGCGCCGTAAGCGGTCCAGCAATTGTCCCAAACCCCTTCACAAACCGACGGTAATAACCCGCCAAACCCAAGAACCCTCGCAACTGTTTCAGATTCCCCGGTGTTGGCCATTCAGCCACAGCCTTAATCTTCATCAGATCAGTGGAAATACCTCTGCCCTCAATATAATGTCCCAAATATTCAACCTTACTTACCGCAAACGAACACTTACTCTTCTTCGCAAAGAGACTGTTACACCTCATCAACTCCAATACCTTTCTCATATGCAACTCATGTTCCTCCAATGTCGAACTATAAACCAATATATCATCGAAGAAAATGAGAACACCTTTCCGCAGTAACGACTGGAAAACTGAGTTCATCAAACTCTGAAAAGTTGCTGGCGCGTTCGTCAACCCGAAAGGCATCACGAGATATTCATAGTTTCCACTGTGGGTTTTAAAGGCCGTCTTGTGCACATCTGCTGGATTCATTCGTACCTGATGGTAACCAGCTCTCAAATCTATCTTGGAGTATATCGTAGATCCTCCCAACTCATCCATGAGATCTTCAATTAAAGGAATAGGAAATCTGTCCTTTATTGTCAGCGCATTCAGACTCCTATAATCCACACAAAGACGCCACGAACCATCCTTCTTTTTCACTAAAACCACAGGTGACGCATATGCACTCGAGCTAGCATGTATGGTACCAGCTTGCAACAACTCTTGCACAATTTTGTCCACCTCATTCTTCTGCTGAATAGAGTACATGTATGGTCTCTGATTCACCGGATTTGATCCATCCAGCAATGGTATCCTATGGTTATGATGAGCTCGAAATGGTGGTAAAGTGCGAGGCTCGTCAAAAACATCACCATACTCATCCATCAATGCTATTATTCCAGTCGGTATGCTTCTTTTCTCACCATCGACAGCTTCCACAGATCACAATCGCATCGGTTCACACCTACTCTCTCCGACATCTTGAACACATAGCATAGATAACTGAATATGCTCGTCTTGCAGCTTATTCATCTTCGACGCTTTGAGTTCCCTGACCGTTCCAACCTTAATACCGTGAAGATGGATTTTGCGAGAACCCCATCTGAACTGCATCTCCAAGCGTTTGAAATCCCATGTAATCGGACCGAGCTGAGTTAACCACTGAACTCCCAATACCATGTCGCAGCCACCCAACAGAATTACCAATACATCAGATGAGAACTCAGTCCCTTGAAATCCCATTTAAAATTCTCCACCATAGCTTCGACAGATAACATATTACCATCAGCAACTTTAACTCTTCTCCTGCCTACTCCTTTCAAATTGCATCCCAACTTCACAACAACATCTTTATCTATGAAATTATGAGTTGACCCCGAGTCAACTAATATGAACAACACCCGCTTACCATGGACGCCCCTCACTCTCATGGTTCTGTAATTTTCTGTTACTCCTGCCATTGCATGAACCGAAATCTGCGCCATATCCCCTTCATCACCATCGTTCGCCTTCTCATCATCGTCTTCACATTGAGTTCTGGTTTCTTCCTCATCGGTTTCCAGCAGAAATAACTGAGAATTCTTCTGCTTTAGGTAATGGTCAGGTGTATATTTCTCGTCACAGAAGTAACAAAGCCCCTGTGCTGTTCGTCGACTCATTTCTTCCTTCGACAAAAACGGTACATGTTGTTTCCGTACAGTCTTGTTCCTGTCTGATTTCGCCTCTACCACCTTAAGCATGTGATCCTTCTTATTGGGTAAGATTCCCTTGTTGTTCTGCACCTGCGGCTTAGTTGCTGACCATTGCGATCCTTGTGGCTTAGCTGGATGCGCTCTCTCATAGATTCTACCAAGAACCAAGCATTGCCTAACCGTTCGAGGTTCAAACATTCTGATGTGCATTTGCGTGTCCACTCTTAACCCCGCCAAGTACGCACTCACCAGATATTCTTCGGACAAATCAACACGAGTCCGGATCAGCTCAAACTTCCCATGATAATCTGCAATACCATCCGTCTCTTGGAGCTGCTTCAACTATGCGATCGGATCATCTAAAACCTCTTCAAACCTCTCCAGCAATATAGTCTTATATGTTATCCAATCGGCAGTAACATGAACTCCCATTTCTGATTGTACTATCGACCTGTGCCAAGCCGATGCAAGATCATCAAAGTGAATCGATGCCAACCCTACCTTCACATCTTCTGGTGTTCGATCTATTGCGAAGAACTGCTCTACCTTAAACAGCCAGTCCTTAACCTTATCCCCATTAAACCGAAGAAAATCCAATTTAGCAAGTCGCGTCACCCCTGAATACGATTGTCCAGTACGACCCTTATTCACGTCTTGCGTATAGCCTTGTCGACTACTGCTGTTGTGCTCTCCGGTTGGGTTTGAATCTCGTGAGCTGGTCATCAGCTTAACCGTTTCTAACACATCGGTCAGACCCTTCTCCAACTGCTCACTCAAACCTTTCCCTAACTGTGCGCCTTGCGTCGCCATATGAGTCGTTAACTGAGTTGCAATTGTTGCCTCAATCCGAGACCCCATAACCTCCTCCATCTCACAAAACAATGCTTCCTTCTCCTTCAAACCATATGTGCTCTTGTCTCTGTCATTGAATTCCGAGGAAAGACAATGCTCTGATACCTTTGTTAAAGAAAATTACGTAAGACTCAAGCAACGAACCAACTAAAGAATCGATGTTCAAATAAACACAAATTCTGACCACAACAAGCAAAGAATCCGAGTAGAGAAAAGATTCTTAGACTTAACTGAGCAAAACCAATTTCAGAGAGTTCAAATAATGAGAAAAAGATGACAAAATAATCGGAGGTCGTTTCCGAGATGGAACTCGACCTTAACACCAATCCAGAGCGACATTAGCTCGTTATCTTAACTAGAGTATCTTGTAATCTAACAACTTAGATCACACGATCTTTTATTTGAAACAAAATATAAATGACGTGGCTTCACTTCAAATCTCCCGCCACTTTCCGGTAACATAATCAAATTGATAGAATAATCAATGTTCCTAAAACAAGGATTATGTCCTCACTTGCAAAGAATCCAAAGGAAGGAAGAGATTCTTAGACAGAGATGAGCAATGAGCAACACTATCAATTTGAGGACATAATCTCAATTACAATTACAATTCAAGTTTTTTTTTTCAGAAACCTTATTGACTCCTTTTTAACTCCTTTTTTATTGGCAATTGATCTCAGCCATCCATTCTACTTTCGATCATAGACGTCCATATGTCTTCATCTCCCATTTCATATTTCCTATAACAAATCTTTCCCTTTTAAAAAATCTTGACCACAAAGTTTATAAGAAAGCTTTGCTGGTTGACAAAAAAAGAAGAAGCTTTGCTGTCCTTTATCACTCACGAAGCTGTTGTTCAAGGTTTCTCTATTGCAACTCAAGTGTTCATCAATCTCAGACTTATCGCTTTGTTCTTCCTATGACGTAATGCGACTCCATGTTTCCTTTCCCTTGTCCTTTTCTTCGCTAGCTCTTATGTTACTCATGTCATCATCTGTCTAATGCCAATAACCATGCTCACCCAAGACTCCTCCAGGTTCCCACATTCGTTTGTAAACTTCGAACCCCATAAATTCTGATGCATAAGCAGTACTACTCGGTCTTCTTGTCTCATGTTGTTGCGACAGCTTTTTGAATCCCTCGTTCATTACCAACTCAATGTCACAAACAAAAACAAAGAAGGCCAAAGCAACCCGAATTGTTCTTCTCTCGAGTTGTCCATTTCCAATCCAGCTTTGGCTTCAAACAAAGAGTTTTGAGGTAAGGTTTTATGCTTCTGCTGAACCACAATATGAAACTCTTGTTGTGCATTTACAAAAGAGAATGATGAGACCTCTCCTTGTCTGTCATCATCACAAACAACTTCTTTATTCACTTCTGGTTCTTCCGAGAGGATAACATTGGTGTACCTAACTCCCATTACTTCCTTAGTAACTGACGTTGTCGATGCTTCTTCCATAATTCCCGACGAATCCTTAATGACAGCTAAAATTGGCGATGCTTCCTTAACCTGCTCAGTGTATACAAGCTGTTGTATTGTTGATTTCTTCTGATGAACTCTTTCATTCAACCGCCCCACAAGTAAACACTGCCGTATTGTCTGAAGGTTAAACATATGAATGTTCGTCTTAGTATCCGTGCATAATCCATCGAAAAAAATACTAACCAAAGAAGCTTCAGATAGATTTACTCTAATGCTTAATACCTCAAATTTCTCATGATAATCCTCTATGCCAACAATTTCTTTTTTATTGGCAATTGATCTCATGATAATCCTCAGATTTAACTCTTTTTTATTGGCAATTGATCTCATCCATCCATTCTACTTTCAACCATAGACGTCCATATGTCTTCATCTCCCATCTCATATTTCCTATAACAGATGGATACTCGACGGTTGTCAACCGAGGAAAAAGCTCCGGAGAGAGATTGTTGTCGGCGATTGAGGAGTAGCTTGACCGGAAGGGATTGCGATTGAAGCAGAATGGGCAACCCCAAATGTAAGCAGAGAAGTCGACGACGGAGTAAGGGTTTAAGACGGAGCGACAAGTCCGGCAACGAAGAGGAGCGTAAGGAAGGAGAAGGGAGTGATGGGTGGAGGAACAAAGAGGTTTGAGAGGTGTGTAAATGGCGGAAACTGGAACTTCGCAATCCATCGATTGTTCCTTATGATCCATGGCATTCTAACACCATCTTGAGCTTCGAGCTCTCCAAATTCCGCCATGCTTGGAAGTTGGAAACTTCTTTCAAATCTGTTATTGATGTTCACACACCAAATGAGAGGAAGGTTCAGAACAGAGCAACAGAAAGTCGAAGAATCGCGATCTCTGGTACAAAGACAATTTGATTACTCAGAAACATCACACAATTGCATACAATAACTTCATACCTGACAAATGTTTTTTTATACACAAACTTGAAACTACAAAAACCCAAATCAAAACACACAAACACACACACATAGAAGAAGAATAGCCAAAGACATTCCTTCAAGTTTCTACAAACATATTGAAACAAAAACTGCAACTAGAGCGAGAAAGATGACAAACAAGCAGTCTTCTTTCGTGGAAATACTTTTGTACAAAGACTTGAGCTTTTTCAGGGTTTTGGATCTCCTGATTTCGTCCAATCTACAATCGATTCGTCTCCAGCTTCTGCTTTACAACACAAAGGTTTTGGTCATACAAAGGAACTATGTGGAAAAATCAATCGCGTCTACGTTGATTGATTGATATATTAACGTACCTTTCCCAGGAACGATAATGACGGGAGCAGATTTGCAATTGTGGAAACAATACTCGCTTACACTCCCTTGTAGCACGCTGCATAATCCAGAAGGAGAATCATCGAATCAAGAAAGCAAAACATAGATCACAACTAGTATTTCTTCTTTATATTATGATCTAACCTTCTTACTAAGCTCCGTCCTCGTGTACCCATAATTACAGCCGCAGGCTTCACTCTCTCTGCTTCCTTGCAGATTACTTTGCCGGCTTCACCTTCAACAACACGAGCCACACTCTTCACCTAAACATATATCAAGCCAAGTCACGTTTATGGAGTGAGTACATGCAAATGTGTGTAACAATCACAGGTTTCCAGTTATTCTCCCATAATTATCACGCAGAGACTTTGCATTTACGAGGTTGATAGCAAATGAGACTGATGAATTGACTCGACCGAGTGTTTACAATAAGCTCCACAAGGGTTTCGATTCTAAGCTCCAATACTACATATTGGATTCTTTCTCAAACCCTGACTTATCAATCAAGAAACAGTTTTCTTCTCCAAACGTAATTAGGCAAAAAACCAAAAGAGATAACATATACATACCATGGCAACTTGAAACGCCTCAACAGCGAGTTTCTCCATCAGGGCTTGGCTCATCTCGTACACAACATCGTTCTTAACACCTAAACGAGGAAAACAAGCCTTATATCAAAATCCAAAATCTCCGAATTTCCGATCCGAAAATCAAAACTTTCTACGATTCACATTAACTCAAAATTAAGATGGAATTAGGGGAGAACGAACTTGAGACGGCGTGGACAAGGTGAAGAGTATCGGCTAGGCGGCAGAAATGAACGAGGGCCCAATCAAAGGCGTGTTTGCTGTTGGGACCATGATCAACGGCTACGATTACATCTCTCCCTCTTCTTCTCTCTCCGTTCTCTCTCTCTAGTTCCGGTTCCGGCACAACCGGAATCAGCGACGGTAACACCACTTCCCTGAAACTGTACTCTTCATCTTCCATCAAAGGCTCCATCTTTCCGGATTTCGATTTCGGGTTCAATGGATCGTCGTTGATTGGTGTTTGGAATTTAAAGAAGGTTTCGTGTTGCGATTCGATGTTTGATTTGATTTTTGGTTGCTTTTTGACGCGTCATGTGAGTCCCACACTTAATTCTGTCGGCGGCTTTCGAGAAGAACCGATAATGTAATACAGTAGTACTATTTTATTAGATTTTTTTTTATATATAGGTTTTTTTTTATGTATAGGTTTGTTTTATTTCATTTCGTGGATACATATGAATTTGTAGCTAATATTGTAAATTCAAATCATTTTTACAAAATTACAATACACAAAACAAATAAACTCGTAGGAATGCCGCTAATTTTTTATATATTTTTTTTTGTGTTAAAAAAAAATATAAAAAATTAGCGGTTCAAAAAAAAATATAAAAAATTAGCGGCATTCCTACGACACAAAAAAAAATATATAAAAAATTAGCGGTTCAAAAAAAAATATAAAAAATTAGCGGCATTCCTACGAGTTTATTTGTTTTGTGTATTGTAATTTTGTAAAAATGATTTGAATTTACAATATTAGCTACAAATTCATATGTATCCACGAAATGAAATAAAACAAACCTATACAGATAGACATTCAAGTGATGGGCGTTTATGTGGCTTGTCGCTTTGTAATATTGTTGTTGCACTCTTGCAGATCCATATTTGTAATTTGCTTACGTTTCTTTTCTCAAAAAAAAATAAAAAAAAATTGCTTATGTTTCTGTGACTCGGTGATGATCTTACAACAACAACCTTCTCGTTTATATGGGCCTAAAAGTTTTGATTTCGACCTATTAACATTTCCAATTTATATATATGGGTATTGGGTGAGTTGCATTCACTCTATCTTTTATCTTTTTATTTACAATTTAGTATCTTTCCAAAAGAGTTTATGATTTTGTATCTTTTTTATGGATCCCGCCAGTAAAATGATCATTTTATCCTCACACTCTCTTTTTCACATATTTTTTCTTTTTTCTTCCACCGAAAATCAATCTATTTCTTTTTTTATTATTTTCTTTTTTTCTTCTTTTTTCCTTTCTCTTCTTTTTTTTACTTTTGCATTTATTTCACCTCATTTTTTTTGAACAGTGGATATCATGCAATGGGTGAGGTTTCCGGTCATATAGACCGTCGGAATGGAGTTAGAACCGGTCGATCTACCGGAATTCAAAAAAAAAACGGACTTAATACGGAGATTGCGAATGGATAGTAGAGTCTCTATCCATGTGGATACTACGAAAATTGTGAATGAATATCCATCTATGTGGATACTACAATGGTCATATACATGCAAGGTGCTTAATATGGGTAGGAAGTAGCCAATGAAAATGTTGTTTTTGAATGGATAATGGTCTACACCTACTCTATGTCCACAAATTCACAATCATGTGGACTCTTAACCAACATTTGTCCATTAGACCCGTACTTTGTGTCCACGGATCGCAATAATGATAATTTTTGACCACCGATTGTGATCATCCAACATGCTTTTGTGTCCATGGATAATCATATGTTAAACCATCTTGTTAAGCAACTTGTCCACAAATAATCATATGTTAAACGTTTACCCATGGTAATCAAATGTTAAACGTTTACCCATGTGATCGTCCAACATCATATGTTAAACCTTTGAATGGATAGTGGTCTACACCTACTCTATGTCCACAAATTCACAATCATGTGGATTCTTAACCAACTTTTGTCCATTAGACCCGTACTTGTGTCCACGGATCGCAAAAATGATAACTTTTGACCACCGATTGTGATCGTCCAACATGCTTTTGTGTCCATGAATAATCATATGTTAAACCATCTTATTAATCATCTTGTCCATCATCATCATGTTAAACCATCTTGTTAAGCATCTTGTCCATCATCATATGTTAAACCATCTTGTTAAGATGTTGAAGTGATCCAAGCTGAAGAAGACACTCATGAAGAAGATGTGAACTACATTGGTGGCTCTGGATTCCAAGGGAATAGGTTTGGTAATCAGCAAGGTAATAGGTTCTTCAATGGTGGACAGAAGAGTGCTTTCACAAGCAATCAAAACTCTTCTGGATTTGGACAGAATGCTGGGTTCCAGAAGCCTTTTCAACAAGGTAATCAGAGGACTTATGGATCTACCTCTTACCAAACACCTCCTGCTGCTAATGCTTATGAGAGCAAGATGGAAGCTATGATGGAACAGTTGCTGGAGGGGCAGACTAAGACTGTTGTGGAATGCAACAGGAAGTTAGATGCTGTGTATGAGGACCTTAATGGGAAGTTTGAGTCCTTGAATACACATGTGAAGCAATTGGACACACAAGTGAGCCAAATTTCTAGCTCTGTCAAAGGAAAGAGTGTCGTGGACACCCACATCAAGGCTTGGTCAGTTTATATCAATGATTGATCATACCAAGGTAAAAATTTCGAGTTGAATACAGCTGAACTGATGGAAGAACCTGAGAAATTCGAAATTGAGGAAAAACTCTCGGGTGGAATCTGTGAAAACTCATCTGCATCGATCAATGCACATATTTCGTCGATCGTTGCATGCCGTAGACAGACAGATTCACTTGATTCTCATGGCATTGATGCAGAGATGGATCAAGAGCTTAATCGACTATTCCCTGGAGTGTCTGAGATAACTCAACAGGAGATTGATGAGGTCAGACATCTGGGAGAGATGGATGAGAAGTTGGAAGAAGTTCCACATTCTGATGATCCACCATATCACCCTTGTGCGCAGAGGTACTTGGAGAAGATGCTGCCAATGGACGAGATGCTGAAAGATTGGGTGATAGTGGTTCCTAGACAGATCAGTGAGATGCTGCTAACTAAGATCCCGAAGAAGCTACCTGATCATGGGATATTTGTGCTGAGTTGTTCTATTTTTGAGGATGGTTTCAAGCGTTCTTTGTGTGACTTAGGAGCTGATGGAAGTCTCATGCCATACTCTGTGGCAGAGAAGCTGGGGATGATAGATTTTTTACCCACTAAGACCTCTCTAATCCTAGATGATCAGTCAATAAGGATTCCGGAAGGAGTTCTGGAGGACGTCCGAGTGAGAGTTGGAAACTACTTAGTTCCAACAGACTTCTTGGTGCTTAAGTACGACAGTGAGCAGGATGATGCTTTGATACTGGGAAGACCATTTTTAGCCACATTTGGAGCAGTGATAGATGTAAGGAACAGTCTAATTGATCTATATCTGGGAGATGAGCCTCTGCACTTTGAGATGGATGTGATGCGCCAGCCGCAGATTTATGGGCAAACCTTCAGGATTGAGGATGGATATGGAGATCAGATGAGTGACACTTTGGTTTCAGATCCTGGAGATCATTACATTCCTTCTTTTCTTGGACGAGCTCACACTGATACTGCTTACTCCCCACCTTGGATGAGGAGACTTTCACAGAGGCAATCACAATCTCTGTTGAAACCTCCTGGAGCCTGATCTTGTTAGTCCGGTCAAGCTAATGACCTTAAACAAGCGCTGAGTGGGAGGCAACCCACTGTTAGGTTTTAGTGTTTTTCTTATTAATTTTGGTGTTTTTTGTTAGGATTTTACGTTTGTTTTTGGTTTTGGTGAGTTTTTTATGTAGGGTTCGACGAAATCGCAATGCAACGATCGACACGGTCCTGTGTGTCGATCGATTTAACACGAAAATCGCATTGCAGTGATCGTTGCGGACCTGAGAAACGATCGACTCATATCGCAATCGCCTTGCAACGATCATCACATTTATGCGTAACGATCGATGCATGTGCGACAGAGGTAAAATCAGACAGAACTTAATTCATCTCTTAACATTCTTACTTTCTTTTACCAATCCTTAGCTTGACACTACTGGGGACAGTGTGTTTCAAGTGTGGGGGAGGTGGTACTAACTTTTATCTTTATGTTTTCTTAGAGTCAGTCATGTTTTTCAAATTTTTTGTTTTATTGAGCCAAAACAGTTTAAGTAAGAAACAGTGAATTTTTGAGAAGTTAACAGCATTTGCAGGAACTTAAGTAACCACTGGGATGAAGTTGCAGGATCAATCTATGACTATTAGAAAACCCAACACAGATCAACCTACTGAGAACACCCATATCACTTTAGGTATCAGAGGATCCTTTACTGACTTCACCCATAATTTGACTTAATTTTCTCACCTAAGGGCTTGGTATACCTTGAGTCGGACTCCTCTGTTAGTTCTGACACAGCCTGTAAACCTGTCCGAGTAAGGTTCTCTTCTCCCCTTCTCTTAAAGTAATGAAAAAAGAGAATAATAAACAGAGGATGAGCTAGTAGCTCCGAAGTGGTCACGGGAGTGGTAGCTACCACTATTACCTCATGTGCATTCATGGAATGTGTCCAAAGTACACCCCATAACGGGAAGAGCACTGATAAAAAAAAATGATACCCAATGGGGAAAAATCAGTTGCTAAGGAAGGGAAAAGAGAAGAAAGGAACCAGAAAAGATAGTATGGTGGTCTAGAGCTAGCAGAGTAAGAATCCATGTGCCCTTTGATCGATAATCCTTAGGTGAGACCGCACTTAATAGCTTATAGAAGTCAATAGGGTGAATTTGAATGCTTGAATGTGATTGTGGAGTTTACTTAGGACAGTTGCTAAGTGTGGGGGAAGTATATGTTGGTCTTGATCTCTTGCAGGTGATTCTTTCAGTGGCTTATTAAGGGGAATCTGAGTGTTGTTGATTCTAGAATGAAAAGAGTTTCTGAAAGTTTTCAAACCTCTTCACCATGTTTTAGTTCTCTGTTTTGCTTGAGGGCAAGCAAAGGCTAAGTGTGGGGGAGTTGATATATCATGGTTTTTACCGGTTTTAGACCATGATATAAGTATGTTTTAGAGTCTTTTGGTGTTTCTTTAGAGTCATTTACAGGTATTATTAGGTACATGAACGTTTGGAGCGAAATTAGAGATTATGGAGCTTTTTGAAGCATTTTGGTGATTTGACCCGAGAGATAGAGTTCACTGTCCAAAACAGAGTAATGCATCGATCAACACACATTTGGCATCGATCGATGCATAGCGTGACCAGACATTCTCGCGAGAGTTAATGAAGATTGTAGAAATTGCAGTTGTGCCCAGAAGTTCCAGTATTTACAAAGAAGCCCCAAGACGTGATTAGGCTAATATAATTAGGTTTTTACTATAGTTTTACATTACACTTTGATACTTTGAGCTGAGAGTTTTGAGAGCTTTTTGGGGCTGATCTGAACTTGTATTGCTTCCTGCTTTTGGAGAAGATTTCGAACCCCTTTACTTCTTACTCTTTTATGCAATCTATTAATTCATTGATTATGTTTTCATTATCTATGTCTGAGTAGATTCATAGTTAGGTTTAGGGATTCTCATTAGGGATTTCATGACTTGCTAGATTTGTTTATTTCAGTTAAGGATTCATAACTTATTTGTTCTTCAACCTTGATTGAGCTTAATACTAGTTTCTAACTTGATCACTTAGAATCTAGATCCTAGGTTGTTAAATTGACACGAAAGTGTGATTTAGAATCTGAACTATTTAGGTTGAGCAATTGAATTACTCGCAAAGAAATTTGGTTTAATTGAATTGTGAACATATCGAACTTAATCTTAAACCTAGTTTAATCTGTTAGGAATTACAAAAAAATTTGGATTTCTGCTATTAGACTTAGAGAATTCTCACAACGAAAGTTGGTTAATTCTATATTTGTGTTTGAGTTCTAGAACCGTACTTAATTTGATCATGACTGATTATCTGATATGCTTGTCTGATTTCCTGAGAACTCTCTAGACTTAGCGCTTTTAGTTAATTGCTTTCAAACCAATCCTGCTACTTGATTTACTTTTCTGCTTTGCTTTTTAGTTTCTCATTACTTTCTCCTAGTTTGACCTGACTGTTCTATAATCTATTGTTTCCTAGAGTCCTTGCGGATTCGATACCCTACATACTATAATTACATTAACTGTGCACTTGCAGTAGAATAGGATTAAAACTTAACACCTATCAGGTATATGGCGCTCGGGGTGTAGCCCCACCGATACTATGGATTAAGTCTGTAACTACACGGTTTTTGAATCACATTGTTTAAACACACAAAATCATTTTCTCGGGTTGTAACCACAAAACGTTGATTTTTTGTTGACTTTTAACGATTTAGTTAAACAGACGTTAAATTTAATTTTAAACCGTTAATTATATTGTTAAACCGAAACCGAAATTAAAACCAGGACAAATTAATTACTAAACCGGATTTGATACCTAGAACCAAATTAAAATCAAAATTAACCCAGACCCAAATTCCCAACTCCCAATAACCGTAATACATCCCTAAATCGTAATAAATAAACTTAAACTAAGACAAAATCCCTAAAAAGCCCCAATTCTTTCTTTCTCTCCTGTTCGTCGTTAGACTCACTGAGCACGATAAAAGCCCTGTCTCGACCTTAACCGCACCAGAGTATCTCCGATACGGGACTGCGACTGAAAAAAAAGATGCTTTTAGCTACGGAGTGGTTATTTTAGAGGTCGCTTGTGGGAGAAGGCCAATAGATAAAGAACCTGAGAGTCAGAAAACTGTGAATCTAGTGGATTGGGTTTGGAAGTTACACAGTGAAGGAAGAGTTATCAAAGCTGTGGATAAAAGATTGAAAGGTGGGTTTGATGAGGAAATGATGAAGAAGTTTTTGCTCGTTGGGCTTAGTTGTGCTCATCCAGATAGTAATGAGAGACCATCTATGAGACGTGTTCTTCAGATACTGAACAATGAGGTTGAGCTTACTCCGGTTCCTAAGATGAAACCTACGATGTCTTTCTCTTGAGGACTAAAAAGTCTTGATGATATTGTTTCCAAAGATGAAGAAGGAGACAACATCGTGTACGTTTTATCTTAGAGTTTCTTTTAATTCTTTCGTTTGAAATTTTCATTTGATTTGTATAACAATGTGTGGCCTTTGGTTCAATGAGTTTATATTGAACGATTAGGTTTTTGAATTCATATAAACCCATTTCAGAATCCAGATCAAAAAGCTCATCTATTTATCGTGCTCAGTGAGTCTAACGACGAACATGAGAGAAAGAAAGAATTGGGGTTTTTTTAGGGATTTAGTCTTGGTTTAGGTTTATTTATTACGGTTTAGGGATGTATTACGGTTATTGGGGGTTGGGAATTTGGGTCTGGATTAATTTTGATTTTAATTTGGTTCTAGGTATCAACTCCGGTTTAGTAATTAATTTGTCCTGGTTTTAATTTCGGTTTCGGTTTAACAATGTAATTAACGGTTTATAATTGAATTTAATGTATGTTTAACTAAATGTTTAACTAAATCGTTAAAAGTCAACAAAAAATCAACGTTTTGTGGTTACAACCCGAGAAAATGATTTTGTGTGGTTAAACAATGTGATTCAAAAACCGTGTAGTTACAGACTTAATTCATAGTATCGGTGGGGCTACACCCCGAGCGCCCATCAGGTATATGACTGAAAGTTTCTGATTTTGGTGAATGCACAGTAACTGTTCAATGATATGTCAAAGGAAGTGACATATTTTTGAAGTTCAAATTATTGATGGTATATGGTTAGAAACAGATAGTGAGTAGGATTTGAGTAATTTTGGGAAGATAATTCCTTCATCACGAGACAGATTAGAAGAGTAGAGTTTCAAAGAAACCCGCTCTTAGTGAGACAAATAAGTCATAAGTACCACTGAGGGATGTTGACTAAGCTCTCCAAATTCAAAAGAAACCTTTGAAGGAGCCATGCTACAATCTCCAAGTACATACTTGAATAGTTCTCACACTATGTTTGTTCTCCATGGTGAAGAGAGTCTATCAACCTTAAAACACAATGGTCTTGTTCCACTACTCATGCTCTGCCAAGCCATCTTCATTTTTCAGTTTTAAATTTGGCTTCTTGCTTCCACCGACCCCAAGTTTGCGGGGAATATTAAAGCACAGGCCCAAGTCCATGACTTCAAACCCACGGTCCAAGCATTCTAGGGTTTTCAACAAATAATTTCTTATATTAGTTGTGTAATTTGTTGTAAGCTATAGCAGGCTCTTTCAATCCTTTCACGTTTAATCAAAAACCATTTTCTTCTTGAAGACAACTTATCTTCTTCCTTTCTTTATATTTCTGTCTAAATAAAACTCTTTATCATGAGCTATTTCTCTATTTAAATAAGCTCATTTGAGCATCAATCTTTCTTGTTTTCAAGTTGCTATCAACCTTTTAACCTTTTTGTTTCTGGTTATGAATATTTGGACTAAGTATTGTATACTCATAACGGTGTAGTGCTGTAGTATGGTGAATACAAATGTTATAGTCCCGGAGCAGACCGGAGAGAAAGGGGACATTGGTCAAAACAATTATCTGACGAGGAAAAAAAAAATTTATCTGACGGGGAAGCTACCGTATTCCTGAGCAAGGATTTTTTCGGCGGCAAAGACTGGCTCCGATCTGCGCCTTCTGACTTCAAAAATTCTACCACATCAAAGCCAAAATAGTATAATTAACTAATAGTCCCATTCCATCAATTGACTAATATATTCTTCTTTCTTTCTCGTATAAATCCTTTTTTATACATAAATAATGTGGATATAAAACTCATTGTAAATGAATGAACTTCTATAACTACCAAATGATTTTATTTTTGAATTATGGCTACATAAAAATTCCAATGAGATTCATAAAACTCGTAGAATATTTTAGCTCAGTGTAAATAACTAAATTAAAGAAATCGATAAAAATACAAATTATCATTTTTAAAAAGATAAACAAAGGAATGAATATGTTCTGAAATAAAAATAAATCATATTTACAGAAGAAGTGCTTGGCAATAAAGGGAATTAACAAAGAACAATTTTCTTGCAACATATAACAAATTAAACTAATCACCCTTTTGTTTCCTTCTTCTTCCTTATAGATACTAGGAATTT
Source organism: Orychophragmus violaceus (assembly GCA_030180135.1). NCBI lineage: Eukaryota > Viridiplantae > Streptophyta > Magnoliopsida > Brassicales > Brassicaceae > Orychophragmus > Orychophragmus violaceus. Next base: position 27,205,751 of record CM058239.1, read on the forward strand.
GAAATTCATCACTACAAAACATTCCAAAATGGTTTAAACCCCATCTCCTGTATTGTCTTGTCTGGAGAAAATGTGGCCAACCATCTGAATCAATCAGCACGAGAGGCGCCACTTCTAGCAGAAGATCTCCGGCCGCTATATTTCTGCCACAGATCAAGCGTTTGATATAAATTAGCTACTTTAACTTCAAATCCGTAACTATGAATCTCGCAAATGACTATGTAGTCAAAGTGTTCATGATTCCATAGACTCATAACAAGTACAAAGATTCTTAAAGAAAAATCAACGTTGTGAAAACCTGCTTTCCAATGCTGAAAGGAATGTACTTGTGCTTGATCATGTGGGAGATTTGGCGTCTCATGGTGAGAACAAAGAGAACGATCCAGTAGCAAAGCAGTATAGGCCAGAAGACAGGAACATCAAATACCGAAAAGAACGTCATGAGAAAGGCAATGCAGAATGCCTTAGTCATGGAGTACCTACAACATATCCAATCGTATAGTCACCAAAAAGAAGAAAAAGCTACTGTGTTCTTATGCGTGCATTTATGACAATAACAATGTTTTTCTTCCTAGATGTATCACAAGCATTAGCCGCATACGAGACTAGAAACATGGCATATGGTGAACCAACTGAATGCTTACAGAATTACAAATGTGACTGGTCAAGAAGACATGATATGCAACAATAATCCAGTCCCGGTATTGATATAACAGGTAAGAGGGTACCAGAATTTAAACTCTGGCAGTCGACGGATAAATGGCTTGAACTCATCAGAGCCTCGAGTAGGCAGACTAGCTCCATCAGAGGCCTCGAGCTCAGGATCAACAAGAGGTGACAAGAAGCCGATAAGCAAATTCAGGAGGTAGATTCCAAGACCATATGAGATGATATAGAATCCATGAATAGAGTAAACCCTCAAACAGTAGATGAGAAAGACAACAAATGTTCCAATCCACCTATAGGTCGAATGAGGTGTAGTCTTGTCCAGATAATATTTGTAAATCCTCCATGCCTCATGAGCCCTCTTTTGTACAGGTGTGGCCATGGAACCACTGTCATCACCGCTTCCGTCCATTGTGATTCTTAAATAGTCAGGCCAAGTTGGTGCTGCAGCAAGAACAGAAAATTGCATGTTCAGACAACCAATGATGTAGATTTAGCATCTGTGACTAGTGTACACAACTAATGAAAACATTATAACAGAGCAATGAAGAGATTGTTTTCCCCAAATGCAAGATAACTTGAAGTTTTACACTAGATTTTTCACATAACTAGCTTCAACTTGTATAAGTAAATTACAGGTTATAGCAAAAAAAAAAGAGTCCACAGATGAATCCAGAAATGAAGATCTAGTTAGAAATCATATATAAGACCCAGAACAAGAAATGAGGGAAATAACCTAAAAACCCTAACTCAAAAGTATTATGCAGAAAGAATCAAGAGGACGCCATGAATAATCTCTTAGCTAAACTATCGCACAAAAAACCCTAAAAAAACAAACAGCCTATGAAATGATTCTCTCTCTCTCTCTCTCGGATTTTGTCACCGACCAAATAGAATTCAACAAGTCGCGAAAGCCAGATCTGTAATCCGGAACAGAATCGTTTCCAAATTAATCATATATCCGTACAAAAGCAGCATTAAAGGATCAATCGGAAGAAGAAAATTCGGAGTTCAATGACTACCCGAAAAGCTGAGATTCAAACAACTTTGGGAAGCTGAATAATGAAATGAGACCCAAAAGAGAGATTCAAACAACTTCGCAGATCTCTAAGGACGCAATGCGAAGAAGAAGAATATCTCACGAGATTTCGTTTTCTTTTCTTTTTCCCATTTTCATATTATTTTCGGGTTTTTTTTAAACTTAATTTCACTTACGCAAAAGCCACCAATATAAAATGTTTGGTTCAGTGTAACCCAAAGTTTTCTTTTTCTTCTTTCAAATTCACCAACTAGTTTGTTTTTGTCACTTCTACGCCCAAATTTAACTTTCATTTCATTTAACTGAATTTGGACTAGTTAAACATTTTTTTTCCTGCTACAACTATATGTAATATACTGGTCCAGCCCATTTGAGAAAAACTTAAATGAATTAATTTGGTTATCTATATCACCAAGTGCACTTACATTTTCCAATCACTTGCCTGAAAGAACTCCAGAGTTAAGCGTGCTTAGACTGGAGTAGTCCCAGGATGGGTGACCTTCCCGGAAGTGATTCGTGGTAGTATGTGTGTGAGGACAAAACACATGGGAAAATGTCACGTGGTGATTGCAGGGTCAGTAAATTACTCGGTCGAGTTACTAAAAATAACGCACCGACCATCAGACAGGGGTGGGGTCCACGAGCTAGATAGAGGGATGGGTGACTCACCAGTAGAGGCGGACGGGGCGTTACAATTGGTATCAGAGCCATGTTAGTCAAACCGATTCTGTCTCGGGAGACAATTGTGGGGTTTTAGGGTTATGGTTGCTCCGGTTATGAGATGCGGAATTCGGGGACGAATTCCCATTAAGTGGGGGAGAATTGTAACATATTGGGCCAACCCATTTGAGAAAGGCTTAAATGAATTAATTTGGCTATCTATATCACCAAGTGCACTTACCTTTTCCGATCACTTGTTTGAAAAAACTCCAAAGTTAAACGTGCTTGGACTCGAATAGTCCCAGGATGGGTGACCTTCCGGGAAGTGATTCGTGGTAGCATGTGTGTGAGGACAAAACACATGAGAAAAGGTCACGTGATGATTGCATGGTCAGTAAATTACTCGGTCGAAATAACGCACCGACCGTCGAACAGAAGTGGGGCCCACGAGCCCAATAGAGAGATGAGTGACTCACCGGTAAGGACGGACGGGACGTTACATATAATTTCATTAATAATTAATGTTAGGTGTTATAACTTATAAGAGTTTGCCTAAACATTGAAAACTTGGCAAAACAGAAAAATAAAAACAAGGAATCAAAATACATGGAAATAATCATTTTCCATCAACAAAGAGCATAAGATCTTTAGTTTTTTTTTCCCGGTGACTAACGCTGAAATAGAGTTTCGAACTAGCCTATCAATATCCATAAACAAATTTCTCTGTGGTATTGATATATCATTGTGATTTGTGAATTAGGTTGTTTCTTTGCTTCCATATTTGGTAAACCGTAGCTTGAGTCACTAGTCGCCTAAGCGTCAATGGTACAGAGGTGTTGCCACAGATTGTCTGTTGCATGAGAGTTTGCCAAGAACAAAATCCAGTAATCGGCTGCTAAAGTCTGGTCTGGACATGTTTCGAAATTCCATCACTATACACACATCTTAGAAGTAAGTGATCCATAGCCTCATCAAAGCAGACACATAAGATGCATGATTTCAGGATCAACATACCCCAAGACGTGAGCCTAACTCTTGTTACTAGCCCTCACAAGTCTGCAATACACATTAAGAAAGAATGCGCCGGTGTTGATCCTTTAAAACAGACCTACTTAGTCCAAGTCATCTCCATGAGGCCGTAAATTTCTCATGCTTTTTTTTTGAAGAAAAAACCACGCAAGTCTCATTCCCTTATTGTCACGCAACTCTTTAGAATAAGAAATCTCTTCTTATTGATCTCAAGGAAATAACTCAAACCTTAAGAAAATCTATATCTCAAGCAATACCACACTTTGGTATTTATAAGCTTGACTCAAAACTTTAAAATAGAAAATCAACTTAGAAAAGAAAATCTAACATAACTCGATAGTTTCCTAATCTCCTTAGATATGTATATTTAGATTTCTCCCAAATATTCTTTGCCTTGAGTCCCAATCTATTTCAAGTTAACAACATTCTCCCCCTTAAGCTTGAAATCTCTTCTTCCACATTCTTCACTCCAATGAGATTTCTCATCTCTTTAAACTTGAGTATTCCAAGTGCCTTGGTTGGAATGTCCGCCCTTTGTTCTTTGCCCGGAACATGTTCAACTTCTACTTGCTCGTTTTCAACACATTCTCTTATAAATTGATATCTAGTGTGAATGTGCTTACTTCTTCCATGAAAAACTTGATTTTTTGTGAGTGCAATCGCATATTTGTTCTCAACTCAGATTATCACTCTCTTGTTAGTTTTTCCATCGATCTCTCCTAAAAGATCTTGAAGCCAAATTGCTTGCTTCGCAGATTTAGTAGCAGCCATGAACTCAGATTCACAAGAGGATAAAGTCACTGTTTCTTGTTTTTGTGAACACCAACTAATCGGACATCTTTCAAGATAAAATATATGGCATGTTGTACTTTTTCCATCGTCTGGATCAACATTATGTGAACTATCACTATAGTCCACTAGTCCCATGTGAACTATCACTATAGCCCACTAGTCCCAACTCATCTGTACACTTATAGAGGAGTCCGTGAGAGACTGTTCCATGCAAATATCTCAGAACCTGTTTCAAAGCTGCTCCATGTGACTCCTTAGGTTCTTGCATATACCTACTCAACACTCCCACGTTGTAAGATAGATCTGGCCGAGTATGGAGCAGGTAACGAAGACAACCGATGCTCCTTCTATAAGCTTTCTCATCGATATTATTTTCTTCTTGTGACTTTGATAACTTCAAGTTTAAATCCACTGGCACATGTGACGGGTTACAATCATTCATTCCTGTTTCGCATAATATTTTATGTGTACCTTTCTTGCTTCAAACTAATGCCTTCTTCTTGTTGATTTACTTCAATCCCAAGGTAATATGTGAGTTTTCCAAGATCACTCATCTCAAATTTAGTTGCCATCTCTTTTTTGAACTCAATAATTGTCTTTAACAAGGATGTTGTCACAAGCAAATCGTCAACATACACAGCCACGATAAGTGAAATTACTTCATCCTTCCTTCGATACAGAGATGGTTCTTTTGAGCAACGAAGAAACTTCAGCTCCTTAAGGATTTTGTTCAGTTTTCCAAGCTCTAGGTACTTGTTTTAACCCGTAAAGAGCTTTTTTTAGTTTGAACACCTTGCTTTCACTTCTTGGAATCTCGAAACCTTCTGGTTGGGTAACGTAGACTACTTCCTTCAGTTCACCATGCAATAACGCTGTCTTCACATCGAGATGGTGAATTTCCCAGTTTCTTGATGCTGCTAGGGCGATGATCAAACGAACAGTTTCTATGTGAGCGACTAGAGCAAACACTTTATCATAATCGATGCCATGTTTTTGAACATACCCTTTTTCCACCAAACGTGCTTTGTATTTATTGATACTTCCATCTGAGTTGTGTTTAATTTTAAAAATCCACTTCAAACCAATTGGTTTAACTCCAATAGGAAGATCAACCAAATTCCAAGTTTTGTTTCTCTCAATCGATAACAGCTCATCTTCACATGCGTCTAAACAGACTTTGTGTTCTTTTGCTTCACTGAAACTCCACGGTTCTTCATTGATTACGTTTAAGAGACATTCGCATTCTTCCTGTATGGTAAGGATGTAATCATTCATCCAACTAGGCCTTTCTCTTGATCTCGTGGATCTTCTTAACGGAACAAGATAACTACCAACATCTCTTTCTTCCTCAACTTCATCGCTTTCTTCTTCTCCTCCTCCCAAAACACCATTAACTCTTCATCTATATTCACAATTTCTTCTACTTTAGAATTTTCTATTTCTTCTCTTGTTGTTTCTCTACTTCTCGAGTTTCAACACCAACAATGAAAGTTCCAGATTCTACAACGGCTCCTTCCTCCTTATTATTCCAAAACCAACTTTTGGTTTCATCAAAGATTACATCACGTGACACACAAATCTTCTTGGTTGTAGGATCTAGAAGACGATATGCCTTCGAACCCGGTTCCGTTCCTAGATGCACCAAGATTCTCGACCTATCATCGAGTTTCTTCCTTCCAAAGTCTTCTGTTTTGGAATAAAAGAGGCACCCAAATACTCTCACGTGTCCAATATTTGGCTACTTTCCTTTAAACGCTTCATATGGTGTTTTACTAACCACCGATCTTGTTCCAACTCTGTTAATCAAATAAGTTGCATGTCTCATGATATATCATGGTTTTTACATGTTTTAAGCCATGATATAAGTGTATTTTATAGTCATTTATAGTGTCTATCGAGTCATTTACAGGTGTTTATTAGCTACATGCACGTTTGGAGGATTTTTGGAGATATTGGAGCTATTTGGACAAGTTTTGGAGCAAAAGCCGTGAGGAGCTGATTTCACTATCTTTGGACGACCTATGCAACGATCGATGCATCATTGGCATCGATCGACGCAGCTCTGCGCCAGCACATTAATGAAGACTTTGGAAAATTGCAGTTTTTTCCCCAGAAAGTTCCAGTATTTGCGAAAAGACCCCAAGACGTGATTAACCTTTATAATTAGGTTTTTGGTGTTTTATTTCAGATACGCTTTCATACTATTAGATTTTTAGAGAGAGACCTAGAGGCTGATCGTTCTTGTACTCCAGAGAGAAGATTTCGAACCTCTTTAACTCTTTACTCTATATTTATATGCAATCTATTTATTCATTGATTTGTGTTCCATTAATCATGTCTGAGTAGATTCATAGTTAGGTTTAGGGATTCTCTTAAGGGTTTTCATGACTTGTTAGATTAATTTATCAGTTAAGGATTCATATCTTATTTGTTCTTCAACCTGAATTGTGCTTAATACTAGTTTCTAATCTGATCACTTAGAATCCAAATTTTAGGTTTATAAATTGACACGAAAGTGTGGTTTAGAATCTGATCTATTTAGGTTGAGCAATTTAATTATCTGCAAAGAAATTTGGTTTAATTGAATTGTGAACAAATCAAACTTGCACTTAAGGCTAGTTTAATATGTTAGGAATTGCAAAGAAATTTGGGTTTCTGCTAATTAGACTTAGAGAATTCTCGCAATGAAGGTTGGTTAGTTCTATCTTGTGTTTGAGTTCTAGAACCGAACTTAATTTGATCATGACTGATAATTGATTTGCTTGTCTGATTTCCTGAAAACTCCCTAGACTTGACGCTTTTAGTACTTGCTTCACAACAACTGTTCTTGCTACTGATTTAGTTTCTGATTTTTAGTTTAATATTTTTGATTTACATCGCCTAGCTTAACTTGACATTCTATAGTCTATCGTAAGATTTCTTGAGTCTCTATGGATTCGACCCCTAGATACTACATTTGCATGTGCACTTGCAGTTGAACTTAGGGAAGTAAACTCTGAGCATATCAAGTTTTTGGCACCGTTGCCGGGGACTCTTTTGAGTCTTCAATAGATTTGAGTTTAAAGTTTAGACTAGCTTTTTTTTTTGTTACTAATTTTTCTGTTTTGCTTTTGTCTATGTGTGTTTCAGGTCTGATATCGATTAGCATCGATCGACGCATACTTTGAATTGATCGACACAAGGCGAATCTCGAGTTGAAACGATCGTTGCAGACCTTTGCATCGATCGATACAGTGCGATTATCGACGGTTTATGCAGAAGCCAGAGACCAGAAAAAATCCGGACGCGGATCTCGTAAATCTCAGACTTGAGGAACTTGCTAGACTAGAAAGAGAGAACAGAAAAGCTCAGAAACCGGCTAAGATGGCAGCACCTAATCCATGACCTTTGATTTTGATTCGAGATACTGAAGGTGTTCTGAGGACTTGCAGAACAATCGCTACAATGCTCAAGGGCAGACAACTGATGAAGAGGGAAATGTGATTGAGCAGCAGGTTGTTCAGCCTGGAGCTGAAGAGCCTAGAGCGCCAAATCCTCTGGTTAGGAGGACACTAGCTGACTACAATAGGCCTGATGAATTTTACGCTAACAGGTCTGCGATCATTCCTCCAGCTTTCCCGAGGAATGAATTCGAGCTTAAGACATCCTACTACACACTCGTGGGGAAGCATCTCTTCAGTGGACTTCCACATGAGCACCATATGGACCATATTGAAAAATTTGAGTCCTTGGTCACTGGGATGAAGCACAACGGAGTGAGCTACGACTATCTACACTGCAAGCTTTTTGAAAACTCTCTTGGAGGAGAAGCAGCTAACTGGCTGACGCAGATTCCACCTGGGACTCTGACTACTTGGGATGGAGTGAAGAAGAAGTTCATGCGACACTTTTATGATGATGGACGATCATAGCAGCTTAGACAGGATCTTTTGACCTTCAAGCAAGGATCCACATAGCCTTTAAAGGCAGCTTGGGTAAGGTTTATGATGTATCAGAGAGATTGTCCTCACCATGGTTTCTCTGAGGTACAGCTCCTGGGCATCTTCTTTAGAGCAGTGAACTTGTGGTATCAGATGGCTCTGGATGCTGCAAGCAATGAGAACTTCTATACTAAGTCTCCAGAGGAAGCTAAAGAGCTTATAGAGAACTTGATAACTAGAAATAGTGTCAAGAATGCTGATATGGAGAGGACAAAGTCTGTTGGAAAAGCTGATAACTCACAGATAGCTGAGATGAATAAGAAGATTGATCTTCTGCTTGGAAAGAAGAATGTGAGTTTTGCTCGGGATGTTGAGGTTTATGAGGCTGAAGATGGCTGCGAAGAGGAAGATGTGAACTATGTTGGTGGTTTTCAGGGGAACAGATTTGGAAATCAGCAGAGTAGAGGAGGCTACAATGGAATGGGTCAGAGAGGCAACTTCACGGGAAATCAGAATGGCTCTAGTTTCACTTCTAAGCCTCAGTACCAGAAGCCTTGTCAGAGTACAAACAGCCCTGGGAACAGCACTAACAGTTTCACAAGGAATTATGGTTCTTCGTCATATCAGACTGCTCCTCCTCCAAGTGAGCAGAATGATAAGATGATGGGTATGTTGGAGCAGCTGTTGGAAGGACAACAGAAGAGTACAGTGGATTTCAATGGGAAGATAGATGCTCTGTACCTGGATCTGAACGGAAAGATAGATGCTTCACACATGTGAAGAAGCTTGATGTTCAGGTTGCACAGACTGCTGGGTCTGCTAAGAGGCCAGATGGATCTCTTCCGGGATGAACTGATGCCAATCCCAAGTACCAGTGCAATGCAGTGACATTAAGGAGTGGTAAGGTGTGATACCCTGTATCCAAAAATATGGTCAACGGGCAGAAGAAAAGTCAACAAGGGCAAAATTGTAATTTTGCCAAACCCAGGGGCAAAATGGTAATTTTTCCAAAGTTCGAGACGGAAGACATGACGGGCCAAATGTTCTCTTTTCAACCATAAAGAACATTTACAAGATCAGAGTTCGAAGAAATGGAGCAGAAATGCATTTTTCGGAGTATCGGTCGGAAAACCTACTAAACCGAGGAAACTTCAGAAATTTATAACGGGAGCTAGGAAACTCCAAACGAGGTGATTCAAATTTCTAAAGTCATCTAAAAGCGAGGAGAATCAGTTTATTGAAGTTTGGGGATTTATGGGAATCGTTTGGTATTTATGAAAATAATTATCGAGAAAACGAGCAAACCGAGCATAAGTGAACAAGCAAGTTAAGGAAGGGTTTTATTGGGTTGGGCCAGTGTTATTGGGCCTTAGTGGACTTCATACACTCACCAGAGACAGGTGTGAGCTCCCCAGGTCGCCAGCCTTAAGGGAGAGGTGGAAACACCACAATGGATGCATGAGAAAAAGAGTGTACATGCAAAGAATCTCACTATTCATTCCCTTTTTCACATTTTGATGCAATGCATCTCTCACTCTAGCCTCTCTCTGTCGAAAACTCTCTCCATTCTCTCCAGAAAACATTCATCAAACACATCATATTACCTTGAAGATCCAAGAACACTTCAAGAACAAAAGATGTTCTTCATGGCTTCTCACACAAGAAAGTACATAACTTTCTCATCTTAAACTCAAATCCGGTGCTTCAAAGTCCAGTAGCTTCATCTCATCCTCCTCTTCATTTTCCATCCAGCCACCGTCGCCGCCGTCGCCAGAGCTTGCCGGAATCCGGTGAAGAAGCAACCGCAACTTAGGGTTTTTGGTATAACTCTCTCTCCTCACCGGTTCTTGCATCTTGGAAGCTATGGGTGGATAGATCTGATCACGCTGAACATTTTGGTGGGTGGTTCGTCGTCAGGAGTCGCCGGAAAAGTCGCCGCCTCAGCGGTCAACGCCGGAGCCGCCGCGGTCAACGCCGGAGAAGCCGCCGGAGAAGCCTTCTCACCGCCGTCTCTTCAGCCGGTTCTTCAAGCAGGTGGTTCAGATGTGTTGGTTCAAGATTGGAGCTAATTTGGTCGGTTTAAGATCGGTTTAGGTAACCGGTCAACTCTCGGTCAACCTTTGACTTTGACCCGGTTTACCTAAACCGGTCAATTGGATTCTTGGTTATTTGGTCAACCGGTTCAGAGGAGTGGTCAACCGGTTTAATTGGGTCAACGGTCAGTTGTCAACGGTCACCTCGGTCAACGCCGGTCAACGCCGCCGGTCAATGCGGTCAACGCCGGGAAATGGGCCGGTCAACACTCGGTTTGACGGTTGTTCGGTAGTTCGGAGTGTTTGGAAGTTCGTGTTCGGGTATTCGGAGAGGTTCGGGTTTAGTTCGGGGTCTCGGGAATCCGTATCCGCATCCGTGCCGTTCGTTCCGTCATATCACCGTGAGTCGGCTCAAACACCGTAGCATACATATAGATCGATAAATGGGAAACCGTAGAGATAGGAATGCATACCCGTTTGTGATGAATTGACTTGAGTTGTGAGTGGATTGATTGAATTAACGTTAAACCGGCTAGGGTTAAAGAAGCATGCTAGACTTAAAGCGGATTAAACCTGTTGAGTGCCGTTAGGTTGATAGTGACATTGCGTGATGCATACATATAGTCGTGGCATGAGTAGGACCGTATATGCATATATACGTAAGTAAAGAACGATACTAAATGAACCTATATACGGGAATTAAGACGAGTAAAAATACGGTTTAACCTTGAACACGCGTATAGAGTATGGAATGGTATCGGGGTTTCCCGAGTTAAATGAATTAAGTAATGAATGTTGAGACGTCAGGGAGTGTAGTAAGACACTAGCTCTAAACCGACGGATCGATGACTTTGTTAAAAGATGATTAAGATTGGTTAAGAAAAGAGAAGTGTGTGATTGGTGAACCGTCTACGGGTTAGCAAGCGGCTAACCCAAGGTAGCGGGCGTAAATTGGTTAAAAGATGTTAGTAACCATAATCGGCCTGTTGTGTGTTGTTTGTGTGTTGATTTCGTGGTGGTGTTGTTGTGTGGTTGTGGTTAACCGTTTTGTGCAGGCCTTTAGATCGTCTCGGTGTTGGGCCGAGCGATCCTTGTTGTTACTTAACTCTGTCACGGGACCGGTTAAGTTGTGGTGCTGACTCGGTACGGTGTCGGGTCAGAGTGGTGGTGTTTGTGAGTAGACTTGCGGGATGCGGGGTTGAGTTGATTGTTGTTATTGATTGAGATTGATTGCTAGAGTCCAAGCGAGTCTGCGTGTTTACATTTCTGTACTAGGACTCTAGGGTGCGTTAGATCCCGCAAGTCTAGGTGTTGGTTACGTTTTGGTACTTCCGACCCGATTGGATCCTCGGGTAGTTACCTAACCGGACCGTGGTGATTCTGGTTATGGTGTTAACCTATGGAGTGACGTCTGTAGGTGTGTGGTCCGGAGAACACGGGGTCGCGTCCTAGGGCCGGACTGCATGGAAGCTTGGGTTATCTAGGGGTAGCCTGAGTCACCGCATATCGATAGACAGAGAACGGTGTCCTAGTCGTTGTGTGGACGGCTAGGAGTCATGGGTTCGTTGCCATATCGGTAACGGTAGAAGCCCGTGGAAGTTACCAAGTTCGTAGGGGATTAGCGTTCTGTTTGGTGTAGTTGGTGTTGCGCGGTAGATAGATCGAGTCTCAATCGGGGACATGTGCCGCAGTGCTCCTGATTTCCTCTAATCGCCTTCTCTTTCTTTTGGCAATTGATTGTGTGTGGGCTCGACACGACGTGGTAGTGCGTGATCGGCTATTTTATTATGCTTGATTGTTATTTTGGGTTTCGGGCGGGAATCTATAGTTGGTAGATAGATTAGAAGCCTTAGTGGGGAGCCGATTCACTGGGTGATCTTAGATCGCTCATTAGACTCTTTTTGTGTTTTCAGGTTAAGCAGCGACGGACGCGGGAGGTCCTCGGTGTAGTTTCGGGATGGCTTGTGGCGGGTTTTTGATTCGATGGTTTTAGGGTTTTTCTCTCGGTTCGGCTTGATGCCACTTTTGTATTGATTGCGTGTTGATTATTTATTGATGAAAATGATTTTTAAGGTGACGATTAAACGTTGTGCTGAACGTTTGATTTGCTCAGAAATGAATATGCTTTCCTGATATTGTGTTTCGTCCGAACCGACATAACTCGCAGAAGTAGTGCAAGACGGCCGACTTGTGCTATGGAAGCGAGGATAGCGGAGTCAGAGTTGGACTGGTGCGAGCCTTCGTCTCAAACCGATCTGTCTCTGGCTTCGTCCTGTGACGAACTTTTCCCGTTCGACTTGCTCGGGTTCGATTGGTCATGTTCTTGTTTGATTGTTGACCGGTCAGCTCAACGGTCAGCGGAGAATGGGAAAGGGGCGTTACAGAAAGGTGGTATCAGAGCATGGTTCTGCATGGGTTTCGAAGCTGTTCATTTCTGAGTGTTTTCCGTGGTTTTATCGAGTCAAAGTTGTGTCTTACCCAAGCATCCATTAGGAAACCGAGCCGCGTTCGTAAATCCGGGGTTGAGATGGGGTAGAAAATTTGTATTATGTGAACTAATTTTTATTTGTGGTTTATGATTGCAGACATCAGCAGAGTGTCCCTGGACGGTGTGTGTGTGGGTGTGTGCATTGGGTGTGAGAGATTGCAGTGAGCAGTATGGGTGAGCGTCGGATGACTCGGGCAGAGTACCAGGCTTTGGTAGACCAGCATCAGGCAGGTCTGAGGATAGCACCGCAGGGTCAGTCGCAGGGTTCTCGGGGATCAGATCGACCGCCAGTTGTTCCCTGTGTGCATCAGGGAGCGAGAGCAGCCGCTGCGGATTGGAGGCCATTACCGGACCCATTACCACCTTCACTACAGGACGATGTAGGTACCGCAGACCCGACCGCAGGAGTGATGGGATATTTGGGATTCACAGACTATGGGTTACCGTCGTTTCCACCTCAGCTCGAGGCACCTACAGTACCATCGGGGATGCAGCTTGAGTCACATGATGTGCCACTACCCTTCAGTATGCATGAGTCGGACTTCATTCCACTTGGTGGAGGGGACTTTCAGTTGGATCCGTTACACCCATTTTTCGACATGGACATGGAGCTGTTGAATCCGGAGCAGCATGCGCAGTGGGCGCAGCAGATGGACGAGCAGATGGCGATACTAGAGGACGTTTTGGAGCAGCATGTTGGGCCGCATCATCAGCCAGGATCGCCGCAGAGGTCAGGAGCTCCATCACCCGGTTCCACCGAGCCACTTTCAGCGATGGAGTCAGCCACAGGAGTTGAGCCGATGTCGATGGCAGGATCGGACTCGCAGATTGAGTCAGTTACGTCACCAGAGGCACCGCCGACTGAGCCGGTTGCACCACCGGAGATTCCACTAGCCGACACGCCATATTCAGTGCCGCCTATGCCTGTGTACCGGACATGTAGCGCCTGCGGAGTTCAGGGCTTTCATTTGTATTGGTGTACCCGACCAGTTGATCCGCGCTACCGTGAGGCGTATCAGCCAGTGCCGGCCCCGTATTATTGTCAGGTGTGCGGGATGGACGGTCATCTTGCACCTATTTGCCCGATCGCAGGGCCCGGACCTCGTATATCGGACGCAGAGCCGCATCGTGCCCCGTTACCTGAGGAGTATCGACCTGGTCCGAGTCGTCGTGACGGTGGGCTTATTCGACAGTCAGCTATTCAGCAGCCAGCCGCGCAGCCACCTGTAGCGCAGCCACCATTGGAGCAGCCACCGAGGCCATCGAGGAGTTGTAGGAGGTGCGGAGATGAGGGACACAGAGCATCCGCTTGTTCCCGTCGGTCCAGTTCTTGTCGGTCCCGCTCAGCACCAGTTGTTTATCAGATTTGTGGAGGTCAGGGGCATCGAGCAGCCGAGTGTTTTCAGGAGCCTTCTTCGGGGTCTGTTTCTTCCTGTCAGCTGTGTGGAGCGACAGATCATCAGGCAGCAGCATGTTATCGTGGGCCACGCCCAGCGCCCGTTCCGGTTTGTCAAATTTGTGGTCGCGGAGGTCATGTAGCGCAGTTGTGTCCGATGGCAGAGCCGCAGCAGGTCGGACCGCCGACTAGAGATGCGCACCCACCACACCCTCCCGGCGCGCCTGCCAGTGGGTACCAGCACGAGCCGCAATGCCGGTTGTGTATGGCATTTCGGTCGTGCTGGGGCTGTTAGGGTTAGAATAGTTAGGCCAGGTAAGTTGGGCACTAACTATGTTGTTGTTGTTGTTGTGTGTATCTAGATCGGTGATCTTCGCATGTTGTTTCAGACATCTCCGGGATATGACGATGCAGTTTGGGGTTAGGGGTTGACGACGGACGTCTCGTGGTTATGTTTCTGTATTATTTATGTATTTTCAAACCTCGAAACATGTGTGTGTTGTTGTTTTTATGTATGTATGTGATGCAGAATTGTTCTACTTATCGTTATGACTTACGTAGTAGTTGTTTGCATGCGTGAGATGGTTTTGGATGCAAATGAATTACCACGTGAAGTCTGATGATGCGCGGAACTGACGATCGTTCATCATAACCTAAACCCAGACTGACGACATATCCGGAGCGATCTAGTGATTGCTTGGCTGTGTGTGGCAATTAGTTGCTTTTATTTAATTGCTTGCGTGTTTTATTGAATGCTTGTGTGGTGCATTAGTTAATTAGGGTTGCGTTTCGTGTGTGGTGTAGCACTGTGAAAGTGCTAGTTTGAATGACATGCTTAGCATGTGCGGAGTGTGAATGGCGTTGGTAAGCCATCTGGGTGAGTAGTTTAAATTGGTTGCAATCGTTAATTTGTTAGAATTGGAAGTGTTGGAACCTTTTCATTCAAGGTGTTGAGCTAACTCGGGTACGGTTGTAATCGACTGTCGATTCGCGAGAGAGCGGAATTATAGAATATCGTTACTTAATCATGAGGGACCATTGGGTACATGATTAACTAACTATATCTCTATGAGGAAGTGATATCGAGGGATGGATTAGTTTGAATTCACCGCTCCAGTGAAAGTTGTTGTGTTGAGTGTAGGACGGAATGGACGATGCGATACGAATGCGAGACCGAACCCAAACCCGAAAGCGAGATGGAATAGCAAGATGTCACAGAACAAGGAAACCGGACCGTGAAGCAGTCAGTATGGATTATCAGTGGGAATGTGTCAGTGCAGAGCAGCGGAAAGATCGAAGCGGTTGGGATGATGAGTTAGCAAAGAGATTTGGCAAGGAAGATCAGGGTTACTATAGGAAGCAATGCGACGGAAGTCAATGATCAGATTCTTGAAGAGTGTCTCAGGGAAACAAACAGTTGCGGAAAAGAATGTGGAGGTCGAGACAAAGAGGGGAAGCGCGAAGTGAGAATCAGAGCAGAGCAGTTAACCAAGATTAAGTTCAAAGATCGGAACCGATGGAGATAGTTCAGGGTGGAGTAGATCAAGATATGCGAGATTACGATATCAGTTCGGATCGATGTTGAGGTCAGTGGTATTCAACAGTGTTCGAAAAGGTCAGTAGTATGCAGCGGTGTTCGAAGAAGAGGCGTCAAAGTAAAGTGATGAAGCAACTTACAAGGTTCGGAACCGATTCAAAGTCTGGTAGTGACGGAGAATTCGGGGACCGAATTCCTGTAATTGGGGAAGAATGTGATACCCCGTATCCAAAAATATGGTCAACGGGCAGAAGAAAAGTCAACAAGGGCAAAATTGTAATTTTGCCAAACCCAGGGGCAAAATGGTAATTTTGCCAAAGTTCGAGACGGAAGACGTGACGGGCCAAATGTTCTCTTTTTCAACCATAAAGAACATTTACAAGATCAGATTTCGAAGAAACGGAGCAGAAATGCATTTTTCGGAGTATCGGTCGGAAAACCGACTAAACCGAGGAAACTTCGGAAAATCATAACGGGAGCTAGGAAACTCCAAACGAGGTGATTCAAATTTCTAAAGTCATCTAAAAGCGAGGAGAATCAGTTTATTTAAGTTTGGGGATTTATGGGAATCGTTTGGTATTTATGAAAATAATTATCGAGAAAACGAGCAAACCGAGCATAAGTGAACAAGCAAGTTAAGGAAGGGTTTATTGGGTTGGGCCAGTGTTATTGGGCCTTAGTGGACTTCAGACACTCACCAGAGATAGGTGTGAGCTCCCCAGATCTCCAGCCTTAAGGGAGAGGTGGCAACACCACAATGGATGCATAAGAAAAAGAATGTACATGCAAAGAATCTCACTATTCATTCCCTTTTTCACATTTTGATGCAATGCATCTCTCACTCTAGCCTCTCTCTGTCGAAAACTCTCTCCATTCTCTCCAGAAAACATTCATCAAACACATCATCTTACCTTGAAGATCCAAGAACACTTCAAGAACAAAAGATGTTCTTCATGGCTTCTCACACAAGAAAGTACATAACTTTCTCATCTTAAACCCAAATCCGGTGCTTCAAATTCCAGTAGCTTCATCTCATCCTCCTCTTCATTTTCCAGCCAGCCACCGTCGCCGCCGTCGCCGGAGCTTGCCAGAATCTGGTGAAGAAGCACCGCAACTTAGGGTTTTTGGTATAACTCTCTCTCCTCACCGGTTCTTGCATCTTGGAAGCTATGGGTGGATAGATCTGATCACGCTGAGCATTTTGGTGGGTGGTTTGTCATCAGGAGTCGCCGGAAAAGTCGCCGCCGCCGCGGTCAATGCCGGAGCCGCCGCGGTCAACACCGGAGAAGCCGCCGGAGAAGCCTTCTCACCGCCGTCTCTTCAGCCGGTTCTTCAAGCAGGTGGTTCAGATGTGTTGGTTCAAGATTGGAGCTAATTTGGTCGGTTTAAGATCGGTTTAGGTAACCGGTCAACTCTCGGTCAACCTTTAACTTTGACCCGGTTTACCTAAACCGGTCAATTGGATTCTTGGTTATTTGGTCAACCGGTTCAGAGGAGTGGTCAACCGGTTTAATTGGGTCAACGGTCAGTGGTCAACGGTCAACGGTCAGCTCGGTCAACGCCGGTCAACGCCGCCGGTCAACGCGGTCAACGCCGGGAAACGGGCCGGTCAACGCTCGGTTTGACGGTTGTTCGGTAGTTCGGAGTGTTCGGAAGTTCGTGTTCGGGTATTCGGAGAGGTTCGGGTTTAGTTCGGGGTCTCGGGAATCCGTATCCGCATCCGTGCCGTTCTTTCCATCATATCACTGTGAGTCGGCTCAAACACCGTAGCATACATATAGATCGATAAATGGGAAACCGTAGAGATAGGAATGCATACCCGTTTGTGATGAATTGACTTGAGTTGTGAATGGATTGATTGAATTAACGTTAAACCGGCTAGGGTTAAAGAAGCATGCTAGACTTAAAGCGGATTAAACATGTTGAGTGCCGTTAGGTTGATAGTGACATTGCGTGATGCATACATATAGTCGTGGCATGAGTAGGACCGTATATGCATATATACGTAAGTAAAGAACGATACTAAATGAACCTATATACGAGAATTAAGACGAGTTAAAATACGGTTTAACCTTGAACACGCGTATAGAGTATGGAATGGTATCGGGGTTTCCCGAGTTAAATGAATTAAGTAATGAATGTTGAGACGTCGGGGAGTGTAGTAAGCCACTAGATCTAAATCGACGGATCGATGAGTTGTTAAAAGATGATTAAGATTGGTTAAGAAAAGAGAAGTGTGTGATTGGTGAACCGTCTACGGGTTAGCAAGCGGCTAACCCAAGGTAGCGGGCGTAAATTGGTTAAAAGATGTTAGTAACCCTAATAGGCATGTTGTGTGTTGTTTGTGTGTTGATTGCGTGGTGGTGTTGTTGTGTGGTTGTGGTTAACCTTTTTGTGCAGGCCTTTAGATCGTCTCGGTGTTGGGCCGAGCGTTCCTTGTTGTTACTTAACTCGGTCACGGGACCGGTTAAGTTGTGGTGCTGACTCGGTACGGTGCCGGGTCAGAGTGGTGGTGTGTGTGAGTAGACTTGCGGGATGCGGGGTTGAGTTGATTGTTGTTATTGATTGAGATTGATTGCTAGAGTCCAAGCGAGTCTGCGTGTTTACATTTCTATACTAGGACTCTAGGGTGCGTTAGATTCCGCAAGTCTAGGTGTTGATTACGTTCTGGTACTTCCGACCCGATTGGATCCTCGGGTAGTTACCTAACCGGACCGTGGTGATTCTGGTTATGGTGTTAACCTATGGAGTGACGTCTGTAGGTGTGTGGTCCGGAGAACACGGGGTCGCGTCCTAGGGCCGGACTGCATGGAAGCTTGGGTTATCTAGGGGTAGCTTGAGTCACCGCGTATCGATGGACAGAGAACGGTGTCCTAGTCGTTGTGTGGACGGCTAGGAGTCGTGGGTTCGTTGCCATATCGGTAACGGTAGAAGCCCGTGGAAGTTACCAAGTTCGTAGGGGCCCAGCGTTGTGTTTGGTGTAGTTGGTGTTGCGCGGTAGATAGATCGAGTCTCAATCGGGGACATATGCCGCAGTGCTCCCGATTTCCTCTAATCGCCTTCTCTTTCTTTTGGCAATTGATTGTGTGTGGGCTCGACACGACGTGGTAGTGCGTGATTGGCTATTTTATTATGCTTGATTGTTATTTTGGGTTTCGGGCGGGAATCTATAGTTGGTAGATAGATTAGAAGCCATAGTGGGGAGCCGATTCACTGGGTGATTTTAGATCGCTCATTAGACTCTTTTTGTGTTTTCAGGTTAAGCAGCGACGGACGCGGGAGGTCCTCGGTGTAGTTTCAGGATGGCTTGTGGCGGGTTTTTGATTCGATGGTTTTGGGGTTTTTCTCTCGGTTCGGCTTGATGCCACTTTTGTATTGATTGCGTGTTGATTATTTATTGATGAAAATGATTTGTAAGGTGACGATTAAACGTTGTGCTGAACGTTTGATTTGCTCAGAAATGAATATGCTTTCCTGATATTGTGTTTCGTCCGAACCGACACAACTCGCAGAAGTAGTGCAAGACGGCCGACTTGTGCTATGGAAGCGAGGATAGCGGAGTCAGAGATGGACTGGTGCGAGCCTTCGTCTCAAACCGATCTGTCTCTGGCTTCGTCCTGTGACGAACTTTTCCCGTTCGAATTGCTCGGGTTCGATTGGTCATGTTCTTGTTTGATTGTTGACCGGTCAGCTCGACGGTCAGCGGAGAATGGGAAATGGGCGTTACATAAGGAGCTTGTTCCTGCCCATAAAATGCAGTTGAGTTTGCAAGAAATCGTGGAAATGGAAGATGAGATCCGTGAACTTCGCACTGCGTCGACCGATGCACCAGTGCAACGATCGACACAAATCGTGAATGAGGATTCCGAAACTAAGCATGACGCAGAGGTCGTAACACAATCGCCTAGCAACGATCGATGCAACACTAGCATCGATCGACGCAAAGCGATACCCGAGAGCTCAAAGGCATAAACACTGAAAAAGACGGATGAGAAGGTCTATAAGCCTAAGATTCCCTTTTCTAAGGATACCAAAGAGACTAAGAATGACAGGCAACTGGCCAAATGTAAGGAGATCATTAAAAAGGTGTTGATGGAAGTGCCTTTGGTTGACTCTATGCAAACTACTCATGTGATGAGAAGATGTCTTAAGGACTTACTTGCTGGTAATTGGACTGATGAGGAGAGTGTAATGATGATCACAGAGGTTTGTAGTGTTGTGATTCAAGGTAAGATACCAAAGAAGTTGAAGGATCCAAGAAGTTTTGTGCTTGATTGTGGCATCTACAGGGACAGATTTGAGAGGTCTCTATGTTATCTTGGTTCGAAGGCATAAGAGGCCTCGAATGACTGACTTTATGCCTACTAGGATCTCATTAGTCTTAGCTGACAGAAAGTCAGGATTCCTGAAGGAGTGTTGGAAGATGTGCCAATCAGAATTGGTGGCTGTGTGATCCCTACTGACTTTGTGGTTCTGCAGTATGGAGAAGAACCAAGGGATCCACTGATTTTGGGTAGACCATTCTTAGCTACTGCTGGTGCTATGATTGACTGCAAGAAGGGGACTATAATTCTGAATGTGGGTGATCTGAAGATGAGCTTCAATATGGACAAGCTGGTTAAGAGACCAACCATCGACGGACAGACCTTTTATGTGGATACTCTCAGTGATTTGGCTGCAGATTACTTTCACAAGACATATGCCGAGATCCACTGGAGAGAGCTTTACTGAGCTCTATAATGGAGCTGGAACATCTGCAAGACGAGCCCGCAATCTGCTATGCGAGGCTAATGGATTTGATAGGTCTAGTTTTAACCCTATACTAACTGCAAGTGCACAGTGATGTAGTTGTAGTACTTAGGGTATCGAATCCACAGGGACTCCTGTCAACGATAGATTATAAAACAGAAGAGATTAAACTAGGAGAAAGCAAAATATGATTAGAAACTAAAAAGCAAAGCAGAAAAGTAAATAGCGAGTTTGTGAGCAAGGAAGCGAAGCGTTAAGTCTAGGGAGTTCTCAGGAAATCAGGAACATAAACTAATCAATCAATCAGGATCTAATTAAGAATCGTTCTAGAACTCAAACACAGATATAGAATTAACCAACTGTCGTTGCGAGAATTCTCTAAGTCTAAGTGCAGCAATCCAAATTCCTTTGCAATTACTAACAGATTAAACCAGCTTTAATTCCAAGTTCGATATGTTCACAATCTAATTAAACCAAATTCCTTTGCGAGTAATTAAGTTGCTCATCTAGGTTCTTTCTAGCTAATTAACCAACTGTCGTTGTATCAATCAACCTAACATCATAAATCTGGGTAGCTAATTCAGATTAAGCAGTAAGAACAATCCAAGATGAAGAACTAACAGATATGAATCCCTACAGATATATTAACCTATAATTCCATGAAATCCCTAATGAGAATCCCTAAACTTAACAGGTAATCTACTCAGACATAATCATCGGAACAGAAAACATCATGAATAGAAAACCAAATATTATAAAATCAAATAAAGAATTGGGGTTCAAAATCCTCTCTCTTTCGAGATCAGGATCAGCCCCTAACTCTCTCTGAAAATAAAATAAGACTTAAGAAAAGCATAGCCTAAACAAGTGGCTAAAAACCCTAATATATAGTCTAAAACACGTCTGGGGGCCTTTTTGCAAGTCTGGGAAGTTTCTGGGTAAAAACTGTAATTTCTTTAAAATGCAGATTTTTGGGTGCAGAACTGCGTCTACCTACTGCGTCGACCACTGCAGAACTGCAACGACAGTTGCAAGGCGAAAACGCAGCCAGCTAGTGAACTCTGTGAAGTCTCTAAATAGTGCAGAATTGCTCCAAATGCTCCCAAAACGTCCAATTAGGCTCCAGATGTTCTTAAACCTGTAAAACACTTAAAAAGACTCCAAAACACATAGAAAGACTTGATAACAAAGACATATACCATGGTTAAAATCCCTAAAATCCATGGTATATCAGGATTACACTGAGCAAGTTATGCAGTTGGATGTGTCTGACGTGAGCTTGCATCGATCGACACCCTTAGTGCAACGATCGTTGCAGGAAGCCCCGAAAATTGAGCTGAAACAACTTCTATCCGGGCTAAGGTACGCATTTCTTGGACCTAATTCGACATATCCAGTGATTTTTAATGCTAGTTTGAACAACGTAGAGCTCACTTTACTGCTAAGCAAGCTGCGCAAGCATCGCAAAGCTCTTGGCTATTATCTTGATGACATTTCAGGTATCTCTCCGGAGCTGTGCATGCATCGGATACATCTTGAAGACGAGTGTAAGACATCTGTTGAGCATCAGAGGAGGCTGAATCCTAACCTTAAGGATGTGGTAAAGAAGGAGATCATGAAGCTCCAAGATGCTGGGATCATCTATCCGATTTCAGACAGTGATTGGGTTAGTCCAGTTCATGTTGTGCCTAAGAAAGGCGGAGTTATAGTAGTGAAGAATGAGAAGAATGAGCTGATTCCTACGAGGACTGTGACTGGACATCGGATGTGCATAGAGTACAGGAAGCTCAATGCTGCGACCATGAAAGATCATTTCCCTTTACCTTTTATCGATCAGATGCTGGAGAGGTTAGCAAATCACCCTTACTATTGCTTCCTCGAAGGGTTTTCAGGCTTCTTTCAGATTTCCATCCATCCAGAGGATCAAGGGAAGTAAACTCTGAGCATATCAAGTTTTTATCGAGCCAAGGGAAGACTACTTTTACTTGTCCATATGGCACATTTGCATACCGCATGATGCCTTTTGGACTTTGTAATGCACCATCCACCTTCCAGATATGCATGATGTCCATCTTTATTGACATGATTGAGGACTTTGTGGAGGTGTTTATGGATGACTTTTCAGTCTATGGGTCATCTTATCGACAGTGCTTGGACAATCTGTGCAAGGTGCTCGCTAGATGTGATGAGAAGTACTTGGTTCTTAATTGGGAGAAATGTCATTTCATGGTCAGAGATGGCATTGTTCTTGGACATAGAGTGTCTGAAGCAGGGATTGAAGTAGACCGCGCTAAGATTGAGGTTTTGACCAGCCTTTAGGCGCCTGATTCTGTGAAGTCTGTGAGGACCTTTCTTGGACATGTTGGGTTCTATAGAAGGTTTATCAAATATTTCAGTAAGATTGCTAGACCACTAACTGCTTTGCTGTGTAAAGATGCCAAGTTTGAGTTCACTGCAGATTGTCAGACTGCATTTGAACAGATCAAGCAAGCATTAGTGAGTGCTCCTATAGTACAGCCACCAGATTGGGATCTACCTTTTGAGGTAATGTGCGATGCAAGTGATTATGCTGTAGGGGCTGTTCTGGGGCAGAAAAATGACAGAAAGCTTCATGCGATTTACTTTGCCAGCAGGACACTAGATGATGCGCTGATGAACTATGCCACTACGGAGAAGGAGTTGTTGGTAGTTGTCTTTGCTTTTGAGAAGTTTCGGCCCTATCTTGTTGGTTCTAAAGTGATTGTACACACTGATCATTCAGCTCTGAAGTATCTAATGCAGAAAAAGATGCTAAACCGAGATTGTTGAGATGGATTCTATTGCTTCAGGAGTTCGATATTGAGGTGAAGGACAAGAAGGGAGTTGAAAAAGAAGTTGCTGACCATCTGTCAAGGATTCTGGTTGATGAAGACGTCCCCATTAATGATTTCTTACTTGAGGAGAACGTCAATATGATTGAGACAGTATTACGGACGGATTTAGACAGGAAGATGCAGAACTGTCGGATTAATCACACTGCGTCGACCGTTGCCACAACTGTGACGATCGATGCATGTGACGAGAATGAAACGATCGTTGCGGACCTGTGAGACGATCGTTGCAGTGCGCCTACGAACCCAGAACCTCTTAAGGTTCAAATTGGACACTACGACTTCGAAGTTTGTGCTGTTTCAACGACCACTCGACCCTGTTTGCGGATATTGCTAATTACCTGGCTGCAGAGACTGGACCAGATGAGTTGAGGGGGTATGCTAAGAAGAATTTCTTTCGGGAGCTCAGACGATACTACTGGGATGAGCCTTATCTGTATAAGCATTGTTCGGATGGACTTTACAGGAGGTGCATTGCGGAATCAGAGGTTCTAGATGTTCTGTTTCACTATCATGGATCAGATTATGTTGGATATTTTGCTACTTTTAATACTGTGTCTAAGGTTCTGCAAGAAGGTTTTTGGTGGCCTACGATGTTTAGAGATGCTCATTCTTTTGTCTCTCAGTGTGATGCATGTCAGAGGAGAAGGAAAATCAGTAAGAAGCACGAGATGCATCAGAATTTCATTCTTGAAGTTGAGGTTTTCGATTGCTGTGTCATAGATTTCATGGGTCTTTTTCCCTCATCCTATGGGAATAAGTTCATTTTGGTTGTTGTGGACTATGTGTCTAAGTGGGTGGAAGCAATAGCTAGTCCAACCAATGATTCTTCGGTGGTTATTAAGCTGTTTAAGACCATCATATTCCCTAGATTTGGAGTACCTCGGATAGTGATTAGTGATGGAGGATCTCATTTCATTAATAAGGTCTTCGAGAAGCTGCTACAGAAGCATGGAGTTCATCACCGAGTTGCTACTCCTTATTACCCTCAGACTAGTGGGCAAGTCGAGGTCTCTAACCGACAGATCAAGGAGATCTTAGAGAAGACAGTTGGGAAGACAAGGAAAGATTGGGCAGCAAAGCTGGATGATGCATTATGGGCTTACCGGACTGCATTCAAGACGCCACTTGGGACTACTCCATTTCATCTGTTGTATGGAAAAGTATGTCATCTGCCAGTAGAGCTTGAGCACAAAGCAGCATGGGCTGTGAAGCAGATGAATTTCGATCTTAAGTCTGTTGCAGAGAGGAGATTGGTGCCGCTTAATGAGTTGGATGAGATTAGGCATTACGCTTATGAGAACTCAAAGATGTACAAGGAGAGGACTAAGGCTTATCATGACAAGAAGATGGTCTCTAGACAATTTTAGCCTAATGATCAGATACTTTTGTATAACTCTCGTTTGCAATTGTTTCCAGGTAAGCTAAGATCAAGGTGGTCTGGTCCTTTCACAATCAAGGAAGTGCTTCCTTATGGTGTTGTCGTTCTAATCAGCCAGGAAGGTAAGGAATTCACTGTCAATGGACAGAGGGTGAAGCATTATTGGGCTAAGGCCGAGATTCCGAGAGGTCAGATTTTGCCTCTGGATGATGCACCCTCTGCATGATTCAGCTGAAACGTCAAGCTAATGACGTTAAAAGAGCGCTGACTGGGAGGCAACCCACTGTTTCGTTTGTACATATTCTTTTTGGTGTTTTTGTTAGGATTTTACGTTTTGTTTTTGTTTTTGGTGTGTTCTCACTGCAAAGTACGAGTCTGTAGAACTGCATCGATCGTTGCACTTGTTGTGACGATCGATGCAGGGGGATTTGATGAAGAAAAATCGCCTTGCAGCGATCGTTGCGGTCATGTGCATCGATCGCTGCAGGGAGATATGAAGAGAAAATGAAGTCGCTCTGTGACGATCGTTGCGGTCCTGTGCAACAATCGACACAACTGGTCCAAATTGCAATCGGTGGTACGCAGGCTTTAAACCGGAAATCGGATTGGTTCAATTTCGGTTAGACCAATCACGACAACGCAACAATCGATGCACTTAGTGCAACGGTCGATGCAATCACGTGCAGGTAAGTCATGATTAAATTCTTATTTCTCTTCTTTCTTCTTTCTTCTTCCTCATTTCTCTCTCGCGAAGAACCCTAGCTGAATCTCCTTTGTTGATTTCTCACTCAAATCTTGCTCGATTTTAACGATTCAAAGCTCTAACCTGCTCGATTTTTCAAGCTTTATCCATATCTCTAATCAATTTGAGCCGAAACCAAGGTATGTTCTCTAAATCTCGATTTTTCAGAAGCGAACCTAAGGTATAAAAAGTTCGATTTCTAGCTTCTGTAACTTGAATCCGTGATGATTAGGTGTTGGTTTAGGATATCTGGCAGTGGAATGAAGGTTAGGAAGCAGTTTTCACGTTCGATTTCGCAAGTTTCTGAAAATTTCCATTTTTGTGATGAGATTTGTCTGATGCGCGAATTTGACAGATTTGAAATGTGATTGAACTGAGTATATTGCTTGGATTGCTGCTGTTTATGATGCTGATTATGCGAAATTGTTCTTGTCTTTGATTGCAGATGCCTCCTCGCGGACAGCCTCGTAAACGCGGCAGAGCTACTCCAGCTGCTGCAGATCAGACACCGCCACCAGATGAGTGGTATTCACGCGACTCGACGCCACCAGAGCCGTATCAGAGAGACCGCGAGGCCATACAGTTGCCTTGGCCTAAGGAAGAGGGAGCCAAGATCCCGACAGACCAGGTATGGGGTATGAATCTAATTAAGACTGCTACATTCACTGACATGCCGATATTAGAGCACTGGGATGACTACGATACGCTGCTCTACAACGGTTGGATTGATATGGACGTTCAGCCAACCAAATTTGCTGATTATCGGACTTGCTGGATCCTGGGCATCGATAGGCAGGTGCATGCGTTGGTTAAGGGAATTGGTTTAGGGACGATGCCTATGCAGCACTACGAGCTATACCCTGATCTGGTGAGACAGTTGCTAGCTACTTGCAGGGTCTACTACCCTGATGAGGACCGCAAGAGAGCTTCAGTTGGTATCTTTACCTTAATGAGTCTGGGAGCCAGGAATCGGATTCCACTTCTCGATATCTGTCGTCTCTATGGATTTAGTGTGGAGCCTACACGTTGCTTTATGGCTCTTGAGTGGGATGTTCCGAGCGCGCAGTATTTTTGGGACCATTTTGGTAATGGCCGATATGACTCGAGGACTACGAAGCAGATTCAAGTCAGGCATCCAGCTCTGCGATATGTGATACGCATTTTGGGTTACACACTGTTGTGCAAGGCTGAAGCGAACAAGATGCGAAAGAATGAGCTGGAGGTACTTTTCATTGGGCTGAAAGAGCTGTTTGCTGATTCTGACTTGAGGGATCCTACCAAGGATCTGAACTTAGGAGCTGTGTTTGCTCACCATTTGTGCTCTTTGACGAAGAAGGCATTTGATGGAGCTAGTGTTGAGACAGTGGGGAGCTTGCTTACTCCCATCTTTCGACACTGCATGATCCCTTTATTGGGTAGGGAGCGTGATGATAGAGAGGTATTCATGGATTTGAGCCACCTGGAGAGTGCTACTTGGCTAAAGGAGAGACGTATATGGGTCTACTATGACACACATGCTAGGAAGCGTGGTGTAGATCTTCCTGCTGCTGATCTGACCAAGATAGATACATTGGATGCGTTGAGTTTCCAGCCTCCTACGAACGATCATCGCAATGTGCCTACGATGGCCCATCCTCTGGGTGAGCCTTCTACACGGGCTTCTTCTTCTTCTGTGCCTGCTCCCGAGCCTGCTGCTGCTACATTTGACATTGGTCCTTATCCAGCTCCATCGGTACCAGTGAGCGAGATGTCTAAGGGTGAGTGGAGAGAGCGTCAGGATGGTATATTGCAGAGCATTTGGGAGTTCATGTGTGGCTGCACTTGCAGAAGACAGCCACAGGTTCATCAGCCCGTCCCTGTTCTCTCGAGCAGTTCTGATCCCATGGCTGGCATTGATGATGAGAGCGAGTGAGATTAGTCTCATTTTCAGACTATCGGTTCTGTTTCTTTATCACTTCTTCTTTTGACTACTCTTCGATGCTTGTTGTCACTTATGTTTGGGACGATGTACTTGATTCTAGACCATCTGTTGCTTTGATTTTGTTTGTTTGCGATGTTTTCAGCTTTCAGGTTTGAGTTTTGAGATTTTTCTCACGGACTAACTGCTGACTGCTAACTGAACTGACGAAATCGCAATGCAACGATCGACACGGTCATGTGTGTCGATCGATTCAACACGAAAATCGCATTGCAGCGATCGTTGCGGTCCTGTGCAACGATCGACACAAAATCGCAATCGCCCTGCAATGATCGTCGCATTTATACGCAACGATCGATGCAGGTGCGAGACAGGTAAAACCCGACAGAACCTAACACATCCCTTAACATCTTCTTCTTTTACCGATCCTAAGCTTGACACTTGACACTACTGGGGACAGTGTGTTTCAAGTGTGGGGGAGGTGGTACTGACATTAATATTTTTCTTTTCTTAGAGTCAGTTGTGTTTTTCGTGTCAGTTTTATCGAGTCAAAACAGTTTAAGTAGGAAACAATGAATTTTTGAGAAACCAACAACACTTGCAGGAACTTAAGTAACCATTGGGATGAGCTTGCAGATCAATCTATTACTATTAGAAAACCCAATGCAGATCAGCCTACTGAGGACATCCATATCAATTCAGGTATTCAGAGGATCCTTTACTGACTTCCCCCCTAATTTTGACTTACTTTTCTCACCTAAGGGCTTGGTATACCTTGAGTCGGATTCCTCTGTTAGTTCTGACATAGCTTGTAAACTTGTCCAAGTAAGGTTCCCTTCTCCCCTTCCTAAGTAAAAAAATAAGAGTAATAAACTGAGGATGAGCTAGTAGCTCCGAAGTGGTCGCGGGAGTGGTAGAGACCCTTATTACCTCATGTGCATCCATGGAATGTGTCCAAAGTACACCCCATAACGGGAAGAGCACTGATAAAAAAAATGATACCCAATGAGGAGAAATCAGTTGCTAAGGAAGGGAAAAGAGAAGAAAGGAACCATAAAAAGATAGTATGGTGGTCTAGAGCTAACAGAGTAAGAGTCCATGTGCCCTTTGATTGATACTCCTTAGGTGAGACCGCACTTAATAGCTTATAGAAGTCAGTAGGGTGAATTTGAATGCTTTGGATTGATTGTGGAGTTTACTCAGGACAGTTGCTAAGTGTGGGGGAAGTATATGTTGGTCTTGATGTCTTGCAGGTGAATCTTTCATGTGGCTTACTAAGGGGAATATGAGTGTTGTGCTTCTAAGATGAAAAGATTTTCTGAAATTTTCAAACCTCTTCACCACATTCTAGTTTTTTGTTTTGCTTGAGGGCAAGCAAAAGCTAAGTGTGGGGGGGGGGGTTGATATATCATGGTTTTTACATATTTTAAGCCATGATATAAGTGTGTTTTAGAGTCATTTGTAGTGTCTATCGAGTTATTTACATGTGTTTATTAGCTACATGCACGTTTGGAGGATTTTTGGAGCTATTGGGACAAGTTTTGGAGCAAAAGCCGTGAGGAGCTGATTTCACTATCTTTGGACGACCTATGCAACGATCGATGCATCATTGGCATCGATCGACGCAGCTCTGCGCCAGCACATTAATAAAGACTTTGGAAAATTGCAGTTTTTCCCCAGAAAGTTCCAGTATTTGCGAAAAGACCCCAAGACGTGATTAGCCTTTATAATTAGGTTTTTGGTGTTTTGTTTCAGATACGCTTTCATACTATTAGCTTTTTAGAGAGAGAGACCTAGAGGCTGATCGTTCTTGTACTCCAGAGAGAAGATTTCGAACCTCTTTAACTCTTTACTCTTTATTTATATGCAATCTATTTATTCATTGATTTGTGTTCCATTAATCATGTCTGAGTAGATTCATAGTTAGGTTTAGGGATTCTCTTAAAGGTTTTCATGACTTGTTAGATTAATTTATCAGTTAAGGATTCATATCTTATTTGTTCTTCAACCTGGATTGTGCTTAATACTAGTTTCTAATCTGATCACTTAGAATCTAGACTTTAGGTTTATAAATTGACACGAAAGTGTGGTTTAGAATCTGATCTATTTAGGTTGAGCAATTTAATTATCTGCAAAGAAAATTGGTTTAATTGAATTGTGAACAAATCAAACTTGCACTTAAGGCTAGTTTAATCTGTTAGGAATTGCAAAGAAA
Source organism: Orychophragmus violaceus (assembly GCA_030180135.1). Lineage (NCBI taxonomy): Eukaryota > Viridiplantae > Streptophyta > Magnoliopsida > Brassicales > Brassicaceae > Orychophragmus > Orychophragmus violaceus. The sequence continues at coordinate 27,235,186 of CM058239.1, forward strand.
TTTGGGTTTCTGCTAATTAGACGTGAGGAATTCTCGCAACGAAAGTTGGTTAGTTCTATCTTGTGTTTGAGTTTTAGAACCGAACTTAATTTGATCATGACTGATAATTGATCTGCTTGTCTGATTTCATGAGAACTCCCTAAACTTGACGCTTTTAGTACTTGCTTCACAACAACTGTTCTTGCTACTGATTTAGTTTCTGATTTTTAGTTTAATATTTCTGATTTGCATCGCCTAGCTTAACTTGACATTTTATAGTCTATCGTAAGATTTCTTGAGTCTCTGTGGATTCGACTCCTAGATACTACATTTGCCTGTGCACTTGCAGTTGAACTTAGGGAAGTAAACTCTGAGCATATCATCTCACAGCTTCTCCCCACAAATAATTCGGTAGACTCATATGTTTTAGAATGCTTCGAGTCATTTCAAGAAGCGTTCTGTTACGCCTTTCAACCACACCATTCTGTTGAGGAGTGTAAAAAGCGGTTAAGTGTCTTCTGATTCCAAAATTATCACAAAAGTTCTGAAATTCATTAGATACGAACTCTCCACCTCGATCGCTTCTAAAGGTTTTGATCACAGCACCCGTTTCTTGTTCAACAAGTTTCTTAAAGGCTTTGAATTTTTCAAATGCTTCACATTTCTCTTTTAAGAGAATTGTCCACATGTGTCGTGAATAATCATCAACAATGACAAAGGTGTACCGTTTATGAGATGGGGTTGATGGTGTAATGGGGCCATAAAGGTCTCTCCATGAATAAGCTCGAGAGTTTGAGTAGCTCGAAACTTGTCTTTGGAAAGGACTGTCTTGTTTGTTTGCCAAGCAAGCATGATACACACATCTCTCTTTTGACATCAATATTTGGCATGCCGATCACTAATTTTTTATTCATCATCATCTTCATTGTGTCAATATTAACATGGCCCAATCTGGTATGCCATTTATTTTACTCCGTCGACGATGTTAGATGAAGGCACTTGAGATTTTCGACTTCAAGAGTAAACTTATACAAGCGATTCTTTGATCTACTAGTCTTTATTAACAAACTGCCCAAGCGATCGAAGATTCTTAACAGATTGTCCTTCATTCGCACCTCACATCCAGATTCAGTGGCTTGACTAAGGCTTATTATATTGCTCTTCAAGTTTGGTATAATACACGTTACTCAGCACCTTCTTTTCACTGTTTGCAAAAATAAAACGAATTGAGCCTTTTCCTTGTATATTGGTAAGAGAATCATCTCCGAATCTCACCATCCCTGTAACTGTTTCATCAAGGTTTATATAGAACTCTTGATTTCCACTCATATGGTTACTCGCGCCCTTGTCAAGATACCAAACGTTCTTTGTGTCAATGTGAGATTCAAAGCTATTTGGTTTTACCTTCTGCTCATTGAGCTAAACAACTTCGTGCATCATTAATTCATCTGCATCTTGAGTCTCATAAACCGAATTTTTCTCTATTGCTTCTTGAAGCTTTAGTAGTCTATCAGGACAATTGGAAGCGTAGTGTCCGAGCTTGTCACATAGGTAGCAAGTAATCGAAGATGCGTCTCTCTCCTTATATTGTCCACTGTTACCATAGCCATAACGTCCATGACCTCTACCTCTCCGGCCTCCTCGTCCTCTTCTTCTGTTTCCAGCATTTTTCTCATGATAATGGCCTTGAGAATCAGAGTTTACATACATCAGCTTCTCCTGAACTTCGTTTTGTTCTTCCTCTTCTTCTCAAATTCTTTCCTCGTATGCCTTCCAACAATATCTTTGAAGCTCGTGTTATTTAAATCAAGTACCTGTTCGAGGGCAGCGACAATGTGGATATACTTCTTCCGTGGTAGACACTTCAAAAATTTCTTTACGAGTTTTGTTTCTTCGATAATTTCACCAAGGGATGCAGATTTGGATGAAATCTCTTAGAGTTTTCCCACGAAGATGTCGACGGTGTCGGTTTCTTTTATTTTGATTCTGTCAAATTCTGCCATCAATGTTTGTAACTTGCCTTCTTTTACACGATCAGCTCCTATGTGTCATGCTTTGATCGCATCCGGCATCCCAAACTGATTTGGAGGTGTCGAGGTCTCCAACTTGTAATATTAAGGCCTCTGGTATGGATTGGAATAATAAGGCGATCACCATGTTAATCTTTTCTTCGTCTTTCGTACCTGGTTCTATCGACTCCCATACCTTGTTCACTCTGAGGGCTACCTTCATTTTCATCGTCCAGACGGTGTAATTTGAGGAGTTTAACATTGGACACTTGATTGAGATGGTCCGATCTCTTTTGATTTCAACTCTGTCTCTTCTGCTTTTTTGTCGCCCATGGTTGATCTTATTCTTCGATGATGTTAGGGTTGTGTATGGCTCTGATACCAAATATTGTCACGCAACTCTTTAGAATAAGAAATTACTCTTCTTATTGATCTCAAGGAAATAACTCAAACCTTAAGAAAATCTATATCTCAAGCAATACCACACTTTGGTATTTATAAGCTTGACTCGAAACTCTAAAATAGAAAATCAACTTAGAAAAGAAAATCTAACATAACTCGATAGTTTCCTAATCTCCTTAGATATGTATATTAAGATTTCTCCTAAATATTATTTGCCTTGAGTCCCAATCTATTTCAAGTTAACAACATCCCTACTTTCCAAAAAAAAAAATCATCATGTAGAGAGGGTCAAGGCGGACTTACAGTAGTTAGGAAAGCTTGAAGGATATGGCATTGCCTGGTCTCGACAATGACAAAATCCAACCCAAAGAAAATGGGCCATTTCGTCCAAGGTATTTAAGCATACGTCCGAATAGAGTCCATACATCATACCATTAAAGAGCCTTCTCACAATTTCCAATTTCGCATCTGATGATCTTTCGGCTAGGGACCTAAGCTTTAGCAGAGATTTCCAAACCCATGAGTCGTTTTATTCCTCATCAATTGTCTCAAAACTCTTACCACCAAGGTAATGATGATTATTCCACGCTACCCACAATGATCATCTCTTTGCGAATAAAAGCCATATCAATTTAAGACAGATATTTATGTTCCACACAGATAATCTCTGCAGGCCAAGGTTTTTTTTTTTTTTTTTTGGTAAAAATGTTAAAATTTATTACCGATTTTCAAATTTTTTTTATAGAATACAAAGGAAACGAAGAAGACAGATTAACAAAATAAAACTACTAAAAACAGCCACATCATGAATACGAAACAACGAAGTAGAATAAGTCGATCCGAGCGTAAAATAAAAACCGAGTCAATTCCCGACAAGAGAGCAGCAATCAAATGAGAAACAGTCGACCATCCCGCTTTTGCCATAGTCCCGAAGAACTAGAGTTCACATCATTGTTGCCACGAGCATCCTCTAGAAGCCAGACCTCAAAACCTCAAATGAAAATACCTACAGCTTCTCCGAAAACTAACGGAATCTCCGTGGTCTATGATGGACTAATTTGCCGCTGTCGACAAGGGAGCCCTAGCGGGCCGTCGAAGTGTCAACTCCAATTACCATCCCCGAGTGAACAAGTCTCTCAAGAACCAGCTCCCACAGGAACAAAATTAGCCGCCATAAAAACCCCGGCGCCTCTACAACTCAGATCTGGAACTGACCCACCTTCACCACCGGTTATAACCGGAGCCAACCCGAACACAAACCCACTAACTACACCGCATATCTCGTATCTAGATGGGCTAAAGAAACACACACCGGCGAAAGAACGCCCAGGCCACATCGGGAGATTGACGGCGACGGAGTCCACCGCCGAGAGCCACTGACCTCCGTCGAGCCACCCGCCAGACCACCGCAAGGAGCCTCCGCCGGAGGATCCCGAACTTCCTAAACAAGCCCACGAGCCACCTCAGTGGGGCTAGCCACCAAGCCGTAACCACCTGCGACCTTCCGAGCCAACAGAAGGCCCGTCCTCAAGGTCTGAATCTGCCGGAGAGAAGATCTAAGGCGGATCAAGCCCACACACACCGCCTCTGCCGCAAAGCGAGAGAGACCAGGTCCGATGGGAAGAGAAGCCTCGCCACCACCACCCTGCCACCGAGCGCGAACCGCCAGGAAAAGGACACACCGAAGGCCGCCGAGGAAGAAAATCGCCGGAGAAAAACAGGAAGCTAGAGCGCCGACGTACCTGACGAGACGGCAGAGCCGAGAGCAACCACCGAGCGCTTCGCGCTACGACTCCACCGCAGCTGCCGCGACACCGCGAGAGCTGCGCCGCCGGAGCCAGAGGACCACGCCGAGCTACAGCCACCAGAAGCCCAGCACCATCGGAGACCTCAAAAAGAAGAAGACAGACGACGAGTAAGCAGAAGACTCATGGCAAGCCCCGGCGCCGGAGCTAAGGAAGCCTCAGGCGCCGAAGACAGAGTAGATCTGACGGAAAAAAAGTTTGACGGCGGGAAGTGGTCGAGAGGAAAAGTTAGAGAGAACTAGGGCTTCAAAAGGTTACCTTTACGCTTAGGTAAGTAGATTGTTTCCCAAGACACCTTTCCAACCTTTAGTCTATCAATGTCGCCAGACCATAGAAAGCGAGAAAAAGAGATTTAATCTTCTTGGTGCAATCTTTAGGAATCATGAAATTTGATATCCAGAAGTTGACGGTTTCGGCAATAACAGTGCTAATTAAGAGCGCCCTTCCTGCAAAAGATAAGGCCTTAACAAACCAAATTTAAAGCTTCATGAGATTTTGTCAAGCAATGGTGCTTATTCACTAATCTTGAGCTTTCAATACATTAAAGGCAAACCAAGGTAGTAGTGAATCGGTAGCGAACCCACTAAGAAACCAAACCGAGAAATAGCATTTGACTCAACATTTCTCAGAAACGAACATAACAACTTGGTTTTTAGAATTGTTCATTCGTAAACCATATCACGAAGAAAAATCATCAAAAGTTTCAACAATTCTACAGAGAGAATTGCATGTACCATCAAAGAAGATCATAACGTCGCCAACGAACATGAGATGAAAGATATCTAGGGGCTGGATGTTAAGATGATAGTAAATCATGCCAGATTCATATTGGTTTGCCAGATACTTCGAAATTACTTCCATTACGGAAACAAAAGGTATGGCGAAACGGGGTCCCTTTGCCTCAATCCTTTCGAACTCTTAAAGAGCATACTAGAACTTCCATTAACACATATGGAGAAAGTTGGAATGGAGATACATTGGTGAATCCATTTCACGAATTTGCCGGGGATGCCTAAGGTCTTAGGGACCGCAATGACGAAATCCCATCTTATGGTGTCAAAAGCCTTCCTCAAAATTTCACATTGATTTGGTTGAGTCCTAAACAATTTCCGAAGCTAGCAGGACATTTTAGGCTAAAAATTTTCTCAGCATAAAGTTGATTGGGCGTGAGAAATGAGTTTAGTAAGCACAACTTTCGGCCTATCAACAAGAAGTCTCAAAATAACCTTGTACACCGTATCTAGACAAGATATTCGGCTAAATTCGCTTATGGTAGCTGCATTTAGCGTTTGGGGAATCAGAACTAAAGTTGTTATATTCCACTGCTTTAAAAGCTGGCTCGACTTACAGAATTCCAAAACCGCAGCAGAAACCTTTGATCCAACAATGATCTAACAGTCTTTGAAAAACTCAGTCGAGAATCCTTCAGATCCATTACATTTTTTCGAGACAGATATAAGAAAGCACTCAATATCCACTACGCTGAATCCCGAGATTAAAGCAGATATTTGATCATGTGAGCAGTGTAGTTTAGCAAATTGTTGATGTCCGCTTGCTCAACTGTGACATATTATCTTCAACCCCAACAGAATAATTTAGAAAATTACACGTGTTTTGGGTTTATTTTGTTTGTGTATTATGGTTTATGCGGATATCAAACAAAATATAATAAATAACTAGAATCCATGCTTAAAAAAACGTGGGTATATTTAAAAAAAAAAGTTTGAATATTATTATGATGATTATATGTTCAATACGAGAATGTACTGAATAATTTTTTTTTTATTTGAGATCCTTAGACCTGGACTCCGAAAGCACTGCACTTTCTAAAAGTTTTATAAAATTTGTTTAAATAAAACAATCATTATAAAGTTATTTGATATTGTTTTGATTTAAACTATTTATTTTTAACACTCATGGAATTCTTAGCCAGAAGGGAAGTTGGAAGATTTATAGAACATCATATGCTTGGAATTTATTTATGCTTTTAATATTTTAGTAATTACATTTATAAATTCATATAAATATAATTACAAATTTATAAAAGTTAAAATATGATAATTTGTTCTTCAGACATTTTTGCATTGGTTAATTCATCATTTTAACGTGTCTATTAATGAACAATTTGTAAATAAAATATTCCAAACAAACTAATCTATTTTTCAACTCATCTTATAATAGTCTAAATATTTTGAAATTTTGATAACATCAACCGTAGTCTAACCCATCATCTATTTGAATAATATAAATATTGAATAATTCACTACAATAAAACAGTTAAATAACGATTAGGGATTCACACATCAGTCACTAATATTCCTTCCGCGACTGATTTGCGACTAATATACGCAGAGGTAGATCTTGTGTCGCAAATTATATCAGTCGTAAATTAGTCGTAACATAACGACTAATTTACGGCCAATTTGCGTGTACATAAAGGCTTCGTTCATTAGTCACACATTAGTCGCATATATTTTGCGACTGACTTTCAACTGTACTATCTGTTATTGTTTATTAGTCACTTATTAATCGCAAATTATATGCGACTAATGTGCGATTGAATTTCGTATGTTCTAGCTGTCATCGTAGTTTAGACACAAATCGGTCGTTATTGCGACTATATTACGACTACAGTTTATACGACTAAGGCGTGACTGCCTTTGTGATTATTGTGCGACTAATTAATGACTGAGTTAATTTTATTATGACTAAATTGCGACGGATGTACGACTCATTAACGACCAATGAACGACTGACTAGTGACTATTTTGTATCCCGAAAACAAACATTTGGTAATTCCTAAATTGTTTCTCTGATTTGGTATAAATATTAACCCCCGCATACAATTGTATACAACCTTACAATTAAAAGATCTGGAAAGTATTTTACATTAACATACCAATTATATCCAAATACAATATCAAAACTCCAAAAGTGGAGATACCAAAACATGGTATGCATCTTATGTTTTGTTTACAAGTCAAAAGTAATTCTAAATCCTAACTTCTACAAGATTAGAAGACCTAGATGTTAAGGTTAAGAAGCTGGTTGAGAATTCATGCAGTCGCAGAAGGCTGGATCAGTTCGATGGAGAAAGTGCTCAACCAAAGACAAGTGATCAATCTTGGTTTGTTGTTCAGCTGCAAATTTGGCCATATTTTCTTCACGACATAAATTATAAGCATCCTGCTCCGCTATTTGTTGTTGAGCTTCTTGTAGTTGTTGTTGCATTGCCAGAAATGATGAACTACTTCCTAAGTGATTACGCTTGCCATTGACATGTGTTTTCGAGGCTTCCAAGTTCATAAGGACGTCATCTGTCATCCCTTAATGTGGCATATCAAAAAAAAATATAGCTCATAAATTGGATAAACGTATGGAAAATAAAACCAACTCGTGAAGAATTTAGCTTTACCTGAAGAAATAGCACGTTGTAATCATCAGTGGTGAGCTCTCAAGGTTGTGTTTTCTAGATTCGCTGCCTCAAGCTCAGTTTTCTTAGCTTCCAGAATCTTCTCATAAGATTCAGCGATGCTCTTCGCCTTTAGATCGACGAAAGTCCCTTCCAGTTTCGTATGGGTCTTAATAAAGACCTCGCCGGGTCTTCCTAACTCTTCTTCTTCAAATGTTTCACAAAAAAAAACAGATTTTAAAGTTCAAGTCAGACAAGTGTATGTAAATGTAACCAGACAAAAATAGATTTTAAGGTTAAAGAAAACGAAAATTTTCAAGATATATGTAAATGTGACATACCATTTCTTGTTGGATTTGTTCATAAGACTTATGGTCAGACAAGTATATGTGAACACCGAGACCTTTACGCCTAGCCTTACGAGCATTAGATGTGGTAATGCTCTTTGTTTTGCGTCTTCTGTGTCCCAGTTGGCGGTCATCTCTGTCCAAAGTGTCAAGTTTATAAGTCTGTGCAGTCGATACCATCCCTTTCATTCGCCACTGACATATCATCTTGAAATGCATTTGGAAAATCCTTGATATTAATGGATCCCAATGGTGGGTATTTTACATTTAAAAGACAAAATGGTAGTGGAAACAATACAAGAAATAAATATAGGAAAGTTAGAGAAGAGAAACCTTACCGCGTATTCAATGAAGTATCGTTCTTGTCTCTTCCGAGGAACAACTATCCAGCAATAAAAAGGCCCATCGAATTTATTGGTAAATATCCTAGTAATCTGCCTTGTCAGTGCTCCGTTGTCACGACCAAACCTGCAAACAAAGAACCACCAATACTATAATCAGACTATGCTCTCAACCAAATATTAACAGAAGATATCTTTACATCACATTAAACAACCAGAAATCATAGAACTTAGATTCAAAAGACGAAACAAAAGCATAAACGTATAACCGAAATAGAACTTACATTGCAAGCGATTTAGCAAATCAATGGAAAAAAACAGAACTCATCTAAACTCAAACTCGACACATTAAACTTAACAAAAAAAATCTAACTTAGCAGACTATAACTCATCAAACTAACCACAATAGGACAGATTCGGCACTCAACAAAGACACGCTTAGCAATACAGAAGCTCAAAGACACATAGCCAAACTATTAAGCATAGGAAAAAAACACAGAAACACATAACTCATGTATCACTCATTAAGAAAATACATGCTTAACAAATAAAGACTCAACAATTAAGCACAAGCAAAAAACAGAACTCAACTCAAGGAGTTATGCATGGGCAAAAAAAAAAACAGAACACATTAACTCTAACTTAGACACACTTAAACAAAATCGAGGCTCAAACTCTAACTCAGAAAACTCAAAGAAGCTCAGAGACACATAGCCAAACCATTAATAAATACATAGACAAGACTCAAAATCAAACTCAAACAAAGTTAGTAAAGACAAAACACATTTTGAGTCTAACTTAGAGATGTAATTCAAACTCATCAAGACACATTAAACTTAACAAAGACTCTAACTTAGCAGACTCTAACTCATCAAAATCTAACATCAAACGCTAACATTCTAACCCATTCCATAGCTAACATTTCGATTTTTGGTTTAGATTCATACCAAGTTGCATTGGGCTTTGGTGTGGGAGATAGAAATTGTGTGAACTGATCCCGATTTGAAACAAGAAGGAGAGAATTCAGTAGGTGCGTCAGGTCTTCATGGAGAACCGGCTCAAGATGTGGTCCTTATTCTTCTTCATATTCTTCATCATCGACATTTGGAGCTGCTAAGAATAATTACTCTGAACTTGAGAGTTAAGGTGTACATGATTTGGAGAGTACTGATGTGGAAGCGTTAGAGAGTTGTGATCTCTACTAGCGCATGTGCTGTTTGCGGCTTCACTCAATCGAGGTTTCAAGCTCTGAAATAGATGTATTGGTGGTGGATAGTCGCGGACAAGAGGTGCTGAGTTGATGGAATTTAACACCGTAGCTTGAAAGGAACAAACTTGGGACGAAGAATCTTGGGAGGAACGAGCTCCGAACGGTATAGCTTTGTAGGAACGAGCTCCGGACGGTGAAGCTTGGGAAAAATGAGATTTGGACGGCGTAGCTTCAGAGGAACGAGCTTTAGACGGCGTATCTTTTATCGACGGCACAAAATCGTATTGGCTTGGTAAAGGGAGGGTGATCTCGTCGCGGTGTTTCCTCCTTGTCTTTGAGTTACATTCGGTATCGTACAACTCTGAGGACCGCCTCGTCTCGGAGCACCGTCATGTCCGTTCGCCATAGTTTCAAACGAGAGCCTCTGAAATGCACAAACCCGAAATTAGGGTTTATGCGTCAAAACGATCAAACAAAATGCACAATAAAGCGAAAGAACAATTATTCGAGAAATAAAATCGACGAAGCTTACCTGGGGAAGAATTTAATCAAATGAAGGAATGATTTAGGGTTGGGAATCGATTCGGAAGGGAGAGAGCGATTTAGGGCTAGGGAAACGAACTTAGAGAATTAGGGGGTAAAAATTAAATTGGGAAATTGATTTAACCAAAGTTGATTGGTTTAATTAATTAAATTAAGACGAAGGCATAAATGAGAAATCAAAACACCTTAATATGAAGAAGAAAAAAAATGCCAATTTACCTCTCAAACGGCTGAAAATAATCACAATTTCGCAGAACATATGAATGTGCACATTGATAGTCCTTCTCAAAAATCCATATTTGGTGCATTTCTCCACTTGGATGACCTACACGATGAAATATATCAGGCGATCCACCGACATAATATACGGAGGCATCACTTTCATTGAATCTTGTTAATCTACGCGATAAAACATGATTCACATTATAATATATATTTATATATAACATATGTCTACAAACAAAATTAACTTTAGCATGTACCTTGATTTTGTTTGTATATTTGTGTCAAAGTAGTGCTCTGAGAAATAAGATATTTCGTCATTGAGATACGATTGAAACAATCGATCATGCTGCATATATTTTGTTCTTCGCTTTCCCTTTCAATTTTTTTTGAAAAATCTTTCAAAATGATACATCCACCTATATTGCACAGGGTCTCCTAATTCAGCTTCATATGAGAGATGTATAGGCAGGTGCTCCATAACGTCGAAAAACAAGATCGAAATCTCTTTTCCAAATTGCATATGATCAAAACTATGTTTTGCTTTAAATTTGGACCCAATTTTCTGCAAAGTTCTTGCACACAAGTCACGTAAAAATCCTCCAACGCTTAAATATATTATTAACGAACAAAGTTATTATAAACTAGTATAATCTTTGATATGTGTCGCAATTATCATATAACTATAAGTATTAGTACCTGATAACACAAGGTGGACGTTTCGGTCTAAGAGTTATGCGAAGATTAATGGAAGCAGCCGCTCCATAAAAGCATGGCAGTCATGACTCTTCATGCCCGATAACTTGCTATTGACCATATCAACACAACTAGCTAAGCTAATGCATAAACATCTAGAAAATTTCACCGCATGTTTCACACATTCCAACAAACTTTTCTTTGCTTCTTCTGTCAATGTGAAGGCGGGGAAAGGAGCTTTACCACCACTATCAAGATGTAAGTGTGGTTGAGAACAAAATAGTTCTATATTCCTTTAAGACATGATGGTATCTTTTATTTTACCTTTTACATTCATAAGATGATGTTGTCAAAAAAAATCTTCTCAATATGCATCACATCAAGATTATGTTGGAGATTGAGGTATGTCCTATACGGTAGTTATCAGAATATGATTTCCTTGTGCCAGTTCCATAGCCAACCTTCTACTTTTCATGACCGTTTTCGCCGCAATTCTTTGTTTTGGTGGTTTGACACTATACAACCGCTCGTAACAAAATTGATGCCCGATGTAAGACTGAGGTGGATACTCATTCAGAGTGTACTTTCCATTCAAGAAGTATTTTTTATCCTTCCTTAGTGGATGGCTACGAGGAAGAAACCTTCGGTGACAAACAAACCAGCAAGTCTTCCTTCCATTTGGCAGATAAAATGACTTTGTATCGTCCATGCAAATTGGACAAGACAATTTACAATGTGTCATCCATCCTGATAACATATCATACGCCGGAAATTCGGTTATCGTCCACATCATATATGCTTTCAGGTTAAAATTTTGATGCAAGGATACATTGTATGCATCGACTCCAATAGACCACAATTATTTTAAATACTCAATAAGAGTTCGGAGGAAAATATCAAGACTTGCTCGCGGATGATTTGGCCCTGAATTTAGAATTGTAAAGAACAAGTATTATGTGTTCATGCACATCCAAGGGGGCAAATTATATGGAGTCAATATCACTGACAACAACAAATGATTACGAGACATGCCAAATGGATTGAACCCATTTGTACATAATCTCATATAAACGTTATGAGGTTCTTCGGCAAACCAAAGATGTAGGTCTTGAAAATATATTCACTATGCCGCATCAGATTGATGAAACATTCCTTCGTCCTTTGCTCGGAGCTCAATATGCCATCCAGTGGCGGACTCAGCCTCAACTTTAACTGGTGTCATTTTATTTTATAAAGAGATAAAAATCTATTAAAAGAGTCGAGGGTAGGTTCATACCTTGGTTTTTGGGGCTCATAAGACTACTCTTTACCAAAGAGCTACTAAAAATTTAACAATTTTGGCTTATGTTTACAAATTTATAACATTTATGGGTTGTAATATGACACCCTATCCTTTCATGTGGGTCCGCCACTGTGTCATCTCATTGCCGCTGCAGTCTTCTCGCTCAGATACATTATCTTCTATCTATCATCGATAGGTAGATACCACATACGACTATATAGTATTTTGGTTCTACGGTTTCCGTCGTTAGTCTTCCATCTTGGCGAACCACAAAATTGACACTTATCCCACTTCTCATCTTCTTTCCAGAATATCATACAATTGTGAATACAAACATCAATTGTATAATACAGGAGACCGAAGTTGTACATCAACTTTTCTATCTCATAGTGGGAGCCGGTTGACTGGTTTCTTTCTGGTAAATAATCTATCAACATCTCACAAACGGCATCCACACACTTTCCATCATATTGTAGTCCGTCTTATTTTTCAGGACCGAATACCTAAGGATAATTGAGAGTGACATTCACGACAACCATCGCATAATAGATTTTTCGTCCCTTCTAATAAGTCGTTGAATTTTATGGAATGGTTACGTTATGATTCTTCTACATTTTGATAATTATCAAATTTCACGCAGACATGAAATGCATCATTCACTATATCCACATATCTATCTTCTGCGACATTATCCAAATGCGTCATATTAACATAACTCGGTCCTAAAGTCACATCAATTTCCTCCCCCATGCTTTTACCAAATATAACAATCTTCTGTGAATCATCTACTTAATAGATGACTCAAATTTTTCTCCCCGTGATAACTTTCTCGTTTATGAAGAAACTACAAGGGCAGAAAAACTTACCGCCATTGATTAGCGCAAAAGGTTGATTACTTGCAAAATCTATGAACTGCTCGACCCCCAATTTGAACTCCGCCTAAAAAATTTGCGTCTCTACATTTATCCTCTTATACATCTATTCATGAGCATTATAATATCTTGACATTATATAAAAGAAAAGTTTACATTTTTTAATTTGGATTCATAGATTGAGTTTCTTTATATTGGAATGAGGAGAAAAGAGATCGAAGTTTCAATATATAGACAATTTTGCGACCGATTTGCGACTAATGAGCGACTGAATTACGACTGATATATATAGTCGCAAAAAGTCAATGCACCAACCCAAAAACCATTAAAATGTGTGTTTTATACCATTATTGTATGACAAAATTATGTCTAAGTTGCAGCTCGCTGCAAACGTCGCTACGCATTTACGACATCTATGTAGTCGTATATTGGTCGTAAAATCGCAACTAATGTACGACTAGCTTAACGCGGTCACATATGTGTGATGTACTTGCGACTAATGTTTTCGGTCACTACTCAGTCATTAAACAGTCGCACTTTCGTCAGAAGATTTTGTGACTACGTATGTGGTCACAAATTGTAGTCGTAAAATCACAGTTTTCTTCTAGTGATTTTAGTACTTTTATCAAATTAAAAATATATTAACTAAAAATGGATTATGGTTAATCCATTTTTAACTCGTCTTTCAGTAGACAAAGTTTGTTTTTAATAATATAGATAATTGAAATTGGTTAATTTGTTTTTAACCCATTTTATAATGGTCTAAATATAAAGATTTTTATGTTTATTTTATTGATCAAAATGTAACTAAAATATGATAGTCCGTTCATTTAACATTTTTATATTGGTTTAAGTTGATTTTAATATTTTATAATTAAAATTGGTTAATTAAACATTTTTGCTTGTCTCCCAACAAACATTATTTTAAAAAATATTTTTATAATTTAAACAAATTTATTTTTATTTTAAATAATCTTATAATAGTCAAAATATTTTTTTAATTTAATAAATCCACCCAAATTTTGTGATTGTAAAAACATCAATCATAATCTAAACAATCATATATTCGAAATATAGTATTGGATAATTTTATAATTTTATCAAATAAAAAAATATATTAATTGAAATTGGTTCATCTATCCTTTTAATCCGTCTTTAACCATGCAATGTTTGTTATTAATAGTATAGACAGATGAAATTAATTAACTTATCTTAACTCGTTTTATAATGGTTTAAATATAAAGATTTTATGTTATTTTATAGATCAAAATGTAACCAAGATATGTTAATTCGTTCATTTAACATTTTTAAACTGATTTTTATTAATTTTAATGTTTTTATAATTAAAACTGATTAGTTTATCTTTTAACTTGTTTTCCAATGAATATTAATCTTTTAAATATATTTATAACCTAAATAAATTAATCTATATTTTAAATCATCTTATAATAGTATAAATATTTTGAAAAATTAATAAAAATAACTCTTTAAAAACTGCTATCATAAAATATCAACCATAATCCAACTCATCATATATTTGAATAAGATAAATATTGAATAATTTTAATATTTTATTAAATTAAGAAACTGATAATCATATTTAATGGTATATATAATTGAAAAAATTCAGTCTATTTTTAATCTGTTTTATGATGATCTAAATATAAACAAATTTGTTTATTTTATAGATCAAAATGTCAATAAAATTATTTTTAAATAATAAATAAGAATTTAGTAATTATTTTTCTTAGGAAATCAAGAATTTTAAAACAAAAATTGTAAAATTTTATTATATTATAAACATATTTATTTATATTTATAAAAATATATTATGATATATTTTTAATAAAATCAGAAATTATAGAATGTTTATATTAAAATGTAATTAAAATTATTTTATTTAAAATACGAAATTGATAATATTTTTTAAATAGAATAAATATTTTATAATATATATATATATATATTTAAAACAAATAAATATAAAAGTATTATGAATATATTTTAAGAATAAAATCATTAATAAAAGAATATTTAATATGATGCACATATAGACTAAATATATTAAACCCTAAAATAACCCTCATAAATAATTAAAATACTCATTAACTTTAATGGCATATTTTGTAATAAACATATGAAGTTAAGGTTAATCATTCATATAACTCATTTTTTAATAGTATTGATTTGGTCTTATTGTTTCTAAATTGCTATATATTATATATAATCAAGATTTTATCTAAACTTTAGTTATTCTAATTTAATTTTACATACAAAAATCGAGACTTTCTCTTTTGATTCTCCCAGACAAAAATATGGTGTTGAATGGTATGTAGCTTTCACTTTTTAAAACGTGAAAACGCTAAATCATACTGTGTGATTTTTCATTTCATCCCGCGCATTTTCAATTTATGACTATTTTATACAAAACTTCATTCAACCACTTAAGAGTAGCTTTTTGACGTTTTGTAATTAAATATATTTCTACTCCCATTTTCTATCCGCCATACTACTACCTGCCTTACATAGCCACTATCTTTCGATCCAAGTTAACCTAGTTATATATATATATATATATATATATATATATATATATTTGATATAGCCACTATATTTCTACTCTCATTTTCTATCCACCATAATACTACCCGCCTTACATAGCCACTATCTTTCTATCCAAGTTAACCTAGTTATATATATATATATATATGTGTGTGTGTGTGTGTGTATGCACGCGTGTGTGTGATGGGTGTAAAATCTCTTTTCATTGCAGGTTGGCGGCGATACAGAAGATTACAATATTCTCACACGAAATTACAATTATGTGAAAATTATATGCTCATAGATGATTTCAATTGTCATATAGTGCAGATTTGTAATTGCAATATGAGTCCATCTGATAAGAGTCCACTCTCAGATTCACAAGCTCGTGGCTTTGGTGATGTAAGTATACTTCTTTACTTTTTCTTTGAAGACCAAAATCATTTTATTGCATTCAAATTATATGATAGAAATTATAGTTAGGAACAAATTGGTCAACAAACATGCTTCACATCTTTTTTGATATTGTATCACGAGAACAAAGAAAAGAGAAATATGCCAATAGGACACTACAAGAAAACAGGGCGTTTATCGACGGAATTACCGACGGAAAAAAATCCGTCGGAAATTACCGACGATAAACCGACGAATTTTCGACGGGACGTTTTTCGACGGAATACCGTCAGAAATTTCCGACGGTTTTTCATTCCGTCGGAAAAACCCGACGATAAACCGACGGTTTAACTTTCCGTCGCATGGTGCAAATTTTTTTTTTTTTTTTTAATATTTCTGACGGAAATCCGTCAATATTTATATTTCTGACGGAAATCCGTCGATATTTATTTTTCCGATGGAAATCCGTCGATAATTACCGACGGATTTTCGACGGATTAGGGTTTAGGGTTTCGGAATGAGAAACAAATAATCGTAAAGCCTCTTAGTAGTTAATGTAATGATTGTTTGTACTATTAGATTTTAATATCTGATCCAAATGACATGGTTTGTATGATTAGAAAAACTAAATGTATTAAAGTTACAATGTATTTTTTTTTTTTAATATTTCTGACGGAAATCCGTCAATATTTATATTTCTGACGGAAATCCGTCGATATTTATTTTTCTGACGGAAATCCGTCGATATTTATTTTTCCGACGGAAATCCGTCGATAATTACCGACGAATTTTCGACGGATTAGGGTTTAGGGTTTCGGAATGAGAAACAAATAATCGTAAAGCCTCTTAGTAGTTAATGTAATGATTGTTTGTACTATTAGATTTTAATATCTGATCCAAATGACATGGTTTGTATGATTAGAAAAACTAAATGTATTAAAGTTACAATGTATTTTTTTTTGTTTTTAAAAATATTTCTGACGGAAATCCGTCGATATTTATATTTCAGACGGAAATCCGTCGATAATTACCGACGGATTTTCGACGGATTAGGGTTTAGGGTTTCAGAATGGGAAACAAATAATCGTAAAGCCTCTCATGTGTTAATGTAATGATATTTTGTACTATTAGTTTTCAATATCTGATCCAAATGACATGGTTTGTATGATTAGAAAAAATTACAACACGTCGGACCGAAACACTTCGTAGTATATAATAACGGTTAAGACGTAGTTAGTGTCAAACCTTATCTAACTTTTCATTTTAATAATTTTCCTTAAACTGAGGTTTATAATCAAAAACTTCAATGTTATTGTTGCATATAAATGTGAACATTATAAAATGCCAAAGTCTAAACCCTAATTGAAACCCTAAACCCTCAGAATTTCGTCAGAAATTTTTGACGAAATTCCGTCGGTTTTCCCTCAGTTTTTCGTCGGTTTTCCGTCATAAATTATGGCGCCTTTTTCATGAAAATTTTTGGCGTAACCGCCAAAATTTGGCGAAATCAATTGAACCGCCAAAATTTCCGACGGAAAACAGACGGTAAATGATTTCCGACGGATTTCCGTCAAAAATTGTTTTTAATTGTCTCTACCAAACTTCTTCTTCTCCATTTCTCTGAAACCTCTCTCTCTCTCATCTCTCGGCATCTCTGTTCTTCTCTCTAGAAATTCGCCGGTTTCTCACCGTGAAACACCAAATCCGACCGCCAAATTCATCATGAACATGTAAGTGATCCTTTCAACCGATTGATTTTCTTTTAAATCTCTTGTTTAGGTTGTAGGATTCTAGGAAATGGTTGCATGTCTAGATTGAAAGGTATTTTAGGTTGAGAATGATGGATTGAACATTAGTTATTAAGATTTTGGATTGTTTGGGTATGAATATTTTGATTTCTTAATATTTTTTTGGTTAAAACCGATTTAAACGTTTTGGAAAACGTTTTAAAACATGTAAAACTCTTGAAATATTTTTATGAACATGAAATATATTTTTGGAATTTTTTTTGAAAATTGTTTTGAATTGTAAAACGTTTTTATCTTATAAAAACCATTTTCTAAAAATGTTTTTCACATTTTATATTTAATAAATATTTTAAATGTTATTTAATATTTTAGAAACTTTTCAGAAAGTTTTAAAAGATTTTTAAGAATTTTTAAAACATTTTGAAATATTTATTAAATATATTTAGTAAATATTAATAAATTTCTGTTTTTATTATATTTCTAAATAATAATAATAATTAATTTTCGAAATATAATTTTTTTTTTTTTTTTTTACTTATCCGTCGGAATTCCGTCGGTAATATTCCGTCAAAATTCCGTCGGTAATATTCCGTCAGAAATTCGTCGGTATTATGTCCGTCAAAATCCTGTCGATAATCCGTCGATTTTATTTTTGACGGTAATCCGTCGGTTTTTACTGACGAAAAACCGACGGGAATTTTTTTCCGACGAAATAGAAATGACGGAATTTTTTGGTCGGAAATCCGTCGGAAATGACCATTTTTGACGGATATCCGTCTGTTTTTTCCCTCGATAATGGCATGTTTTCTTGTAGTGGGATATTTGGCTAAGAAGGTAAACAGATTTTGATACGAGAATTCAAAGCACGAGCTGGCCATGAGTTTAATTGGAATAAGTTTAAGAAAATGATTACGAGCTCGATTTACAACCTACATCAAGCTGAAAATCAAATTGGTGTACATGTCATTCCGAACAGTGGAGAGATTGACATGTCGGATGATTGGTGGCAGCAACGTAAGAAGGTAAGTGATATGTACATCAATATTGTTTGTGAAAATTAGGTTATATAATTTTTCTAAAGCTTATTCATTATTTATGATCATTAGGACACACCTGAATCACAAGCGATCAGGAAGAGACCCCTAAAATGCATCGACCTTATGCATGAAGTTTTTGGACGACGAAGAGTTGATACGGAACCTGCATTTTCTCCTGCCTTGAATTGACAGAGATCTCAAGCTACTGTACTGATGACGATTCTGATGAAACAGAGCCACCATCCGAAAGAGTTGAAAATGATGAGCAACTTGTTTCTCTAGATCATGATTATGGTTTCCATAATCTACTTCCACCTGAACCTCCCCAACTTGCAAGAAGAGAGCAAAGAATTGTTAGGAACCATCGTAAGCGTGCAATAGATCCTTCTCCTCGACGAACTGAAATCGAAAGTTGTATAAAACCATTGGAGGAGACATACATGCGACGGAATACTATACCCCTTGTTCAAGAGGAAACTCCTTCCCTGGTAGACGCTCTTACGGAGAAAGGATTGTCCGCTGGAAACACATTTTTTGTTACTACACTGCGCCTTCTTGGTAACTCCACAGCAGCAACGCAATTATTGGCTTTGCAAAACAGCAACTTGAAAATTACAATGCTAGAGGGTATGACTGGATACAGTCATGAAGGAAAATGGATTGGACTTCAAGGAAAAATCATTGGTGGAGATTCTTACAATGGAGATCCAAGTGAGACAACAAATTCTCATGGTATGCATTTTGGGGTGAACTCGTATCTTCAAAAACGAGCTGGTACAGATGAAGGAATAGACTTGAAACCACTTTACAAATGTTAGGAGGATTTACAAGCCTGCTAAACCATGGAGTTGGCAATAGCTCTTTAGATTATTAGCATGACAAACTACAAAGCTTTAGCGTGTGTTCTTTTATGGGGTTTTCATTTTTTTTTATAAGTTATTTGCACTAATATCATTATCATTCTTATTCTTGTTCTAGGATTCATTATCGTAAAAGCCTTTTCATTTTCATATAAAAGTATCGTTCTAACATGGTATTCATTGAGACATTGCTAGTTTGTATAAGTTCTCTAACTCACTTTATTTTTACAGGAGCAACGAAGAAATGAGTTGTGGGCACGGGAATTAGATGCATTGTCTGATAATGAAATTGAAGAATTGTTTGCAATATAGAACCAAATACTTGTTGATTTGATTCTAGAGCCATTGCTCCAATACTACAAATAGAAAAAGACAATTGGGAACTGAATGAGGAGTTTGATGGATGTATTTGAAAGACAGAATAATGAATAATCCAAGAACTTGTCACACTCTTCTTCGGATGCATCCTGAAACATTTCAGGAGCTTTGCAAGACTTTGGTGGAAAAATATGGCCTACAGAGTACGAAGAACATGAAGGTACAAGAAAGTGTTGCAATTTTTTTTCCAGCAAATTAATATATAAATATCATAAGAAATGTACATGATACAAGAATATTGTCATCCAACCGTTTACGCAAATAAAGGAAATTGAAAACAATTTTGATAAAGAAGTGGAGAGTCACCGTGCTTTCCTTTCGGAAGTCTTATATGCTAACAGATATAATCTGCTAAGTCCCTTCTTCATAAACATTTTATTGGTTATCATCTTGCAGATGAAACTCCAAAATGCTTTTCGCATTACTTTGATTAAAGGGTTTGACTGAATTCTTGTCGGAGATATATCTGAATCATGTCTTCTTTAACTCCATAAAACATGCCATAGTAGCTTAACCATACCGTTGTCTGATTTGGATATGACAAAACACTTTATCAACCCAACCATTATTGTAGCCTTCATATTTTCAGTCTTGATGTCTTCATCCAAAATTGTTGACGACTCATCAATGATTTGCAAATTATACACGAGTATCAGATCATATATACTTGGATTAGAAATCTTCTCAAGTTCTGAATTTCTGCCATATTCCTTCATATATACAGATGCGTTGTTTAAGCACCATATCTGACCAACACATTGTCGGAGAATCGCTTCATCGACATCACTACACCCTAGATCTCAAATCCATTGATAGTGAAAAAGACATGTTTCAATGATGAAACAACAAAACCCGTTGGGATACGGAATGAAGCCAACACAGAAATTCATGGACTGTGGCCAGATTATGGTCGGAAATATCCTCTCCGGGAAAGAGGGATCGAAGATACACAACTAAAAAGAAATCTTCAAAGTCATTTCTTGATGACGATACATCTGTCGTCAAAGGAGACGGTAATAACCGCTCTTCGATCTGTATTTTTCATGTAGTACAAAGAAATCAATGAAATCTGTACTTTCTTAAGGAGATCGAGATCAAAATTGACGCAAGCCACTGCCGTAAGAGCACCAATCGGATAATTTGAAGATGGAGACGAAAACGAAGACGAATTGGAAACAAAAACCAGGAGAAGATCCCAATTCCAACACTACAAGAAAACAGGAAATTAGCAACTGAAGTTTGCGACTGATTTCGTAGTTGCAAAATTTCGCGACTAAACTGCAACTGCTTTGCGACTATTAAAATATTAGTCGCACATCAGTCGCTATTTTGCGATCAAATTAATCAGTCGTATAACAGTCACTATTTAGCGACTGATATGTGACTATTAATAAGTCGCTAAATGGTAGTCGCAAAACAGTTGCTATTTAGCGACTGATATGCGACTATTAATAAGTCGCTAAATTGTAGTCGCATTTAGCGACTGTTATGCGACTAAGAGGAATGTCGGTGAAGAAAAAGCACGTTTTATGCAATCGGAGTTAGGTGTACCTGTTTAGGGTTTAGGAACCAAGGAGTAATAAGTATTATTTCTAAAATTGGCTTAAAAACCAAAATTTGGTGTTTAGAGTTTAGGGTTTAAAGTTTGGGGTTTAGGGTTTGGGGTTTAGGGTTTAGCGTTATGAGTTTTGTAGAATTTGTGTTTTCATCAAATTTAGGATATAAGGATAAGGGGTTACAAGTTTAGAGTTAAGGAGTTTATAGTTAAGGGTTTAGTTTATGATTTAGAGTTAATGATTTAGGGTCTTTTTGTTTAGCAGAATCGTTTCAAATCTGGATCGGTTTTCTAAATCGGATTTTGTGTTTTTGGATTTAGTATTTAGGGTTCGTGATTTAGGGTAGGGTTTGGTGTTTAGGGTTTTATATGGTTTAGGGTTTTAGGATTTAGGGTTTATTTAGGGTTAGGGTTAGGTTATATATACATAAAACTAAAATATTTATAAAATAAAAATATTTTACAAATCTTTATTTTAAAACATTAACTTATAACGTTAAACATAACTCTTCAAACCACATACACTAAACCATAATCAAATCAGTCGCGAAAACATTAATTATAAAAAGAATTATTATTTCTAAATCTAAAATTTCCAAACCTTACCCTCCAAACCCTAAACCCTAAACCATTATCATACTATAAACCATATTTTTAATCATAAAATATTAAATCAAAATATAAAAAATTAATTATTAAAAGAATTATTATTTCTAGATCTAAAATCTCCAAACCTTACCCTCCAAACCCTAAACCCTAAACCATTATCATACTATAAATCATATTCTTAATCATAAACTATTAAATCAAAATATAAACATTAATTATAAAAAGAATTATTATTTTTAAATCTAAAATTTTCAAACCTTACCCTCCAAACCTTAAACCCTAAACCATTATCATACTATAAACCAATTCATACATAAAACTAATTCACAAAACCCTAAACCCTAAACAAACCCTAAAACTCTAAAGTATAAACAAAACTCTAATTAATAAAATTCCAATTACTATAACATATTCAAACCTAAGATTCAACATTTATAAAATAAAAATATTTTACAAATCTTTATTTTAAAACATTAACTTATAACGTTAAACATAACTCTTCAAACCATATACATTAAACCATAATCAAACTATAAACCCTAAACCATATATCCACAACTAAAAATTCAATACTTACAAATTTCATAACTCTAAACCCTAAACATATCCTAAACCCTAAACAAACCCTAAATTTTTAAAAATTATTTTTAAAATTCAAAAAAAATTAAATGTTTTATAACTTACAATTTTAAATTTTAAAGTTATTAATATTTTATTTTAGTCATTTATATTATTTTTAAATTATTTTTGGATTATTATATAGTGATTATACTTTAAAAAATTTCTATTGGTCAAAAGTCTGTCACACAGATCACCAAAACCATCAATTTTCAACCGTTAGATCTCCAATCCTTTTAAATCCCAGCCATTGATTTTTAACCTACTTAATTAATTGTCTCTTCACCTCTTCTTCTCCAGCGTGCGCCGTCTGAAAGCTTCTCTTCACTTTTTTTTTTTGTTTCTGAATCAACAAAAGAATCAAGGAATTGTTGTTATGTGAGGTTGATGAAACATGGAGAGAGGCTGTCAGACTGAGACGAAGATGATTTGCGGTGGAGTCGTGGTCAGAGACGAAGACGATTTGCGGTGAGACAGAGACGGAGACGATTCGGGTCAAGTCTCTTGTCACCCCTCGTCGCCGGAGCCGCGGTGAGAGTTACAGATCTGGCATCTCCGTCGCAGGTAGTGATGGCGGCCTCGTCACCTGAGACGCCACATCGATCGATGGAAGAAGACAGCCGATGATATAACCAGAGACGCCACAGACGAAGGTGTTGAAGACGACGGTGGTGATGTTCGGCGAAGGCGGTCCATGGTGCTACGGTCGATTCGACGTGGTGCGACGGTGGCTGTGAAGAAGACGCGTCGAGGCGAGTTCGGGTCACGGCTTGCGGTGGCGTCTTCGGGTCATGGCTTGCGATGGAGGCGGGTTCGTCGAGGCGGGTCGTCACCGATGCAGAGACGGTGGTGCAGAGACTGTCCAGCGGCGGTGATGCTGAGGCGGTGCAGCGGCGGTGTGGTGTAGTCGCTAGCATGTGGACGGTGGCTCCTCCGACTTTGCTTCGCCGGCTCTTCATCGGCTTTGCTATTTTTTTTGTTTTGTTTTTTGTTATTTATTTATTTTATAATTAATTAATACAGAATATAAATATAATTATTTTTATTTTTATTTATTCTTTATGAATATTTTATTATATAGCCAGTAATATTTTTTTTTTGATTTTTGTAATTAGTTTATGACTGATTAGCGACTACTATTTAACGGGTTCGTCGTAAATCAGTCGCAATTTTTTGTAACTACATTGTGACTGATTTATGACTGTATAAAGCAGTCGCAAATCAGTCGTAAAATTAGGACTGATTTACGACAATTCCAATTTGCGACGCAAGATTTGCAACTATTTGAATCAGTTGCAAATCAGTCGCGAAAACATGATTTGCGACTGATTCATGACTGTTTTTGTAGTCTCTATTTCCCTGTTTTCTTGTAGTGCAACAAGAATCGAAGAGAGATGCATCCTTTGCTGGTAACCATGGCCGTCGTTTCTTCACTCGAACAAGGGTATGATATACGCGGCGGAGAGAATAGAAATTGAGCG
The DNA here is from genome assembly GCA_030180135.1 of Orychophragmus violaceus. Taxonomy (NCBI): domain Eukaryota; kingdom Viridiplantae; phylum Streptophyta; class Magnoliopsida; order Brassicales; family Brassicaceae; genus Orychophragmus; species Orychophragmus violaceus. Next base: position 27,259,526 of record CM058239.1, read on the forward strand.
ACAAAGTGATGGCTATAGCCATTCAATTCTCTTCTCTTACTATTATGTCTTATTAGATTGAACGAAAAAAGAGTATGACCGACGTCGGCTCCGACGCCGGCCGGAGTATCACTGGAAAGAGTTTGTAGTTGTGTTCGTCAGAGAGAGAGGATGGAGGCGACGATTCCAGTGTATTAATTTACCATTTTTGTTGGAGAAATGTTAGTTAACATTTTGGTTTAGAAAGTGTTGCAATTTTCTTATATAGATGTGCATACAACGAGAAGCAACGAGTTATTGCAGAACTATTTGGTCATTCACATGAAACAATCTCTCGTAAGTTTTATGAAGTTCTTGATAGATATGAGTTATTTGCTGATGATTTATTAAGTAAAAAAAGTCCTCAAGAACTTAGTGTTGTACCACGATGACTACAAGAAGAACATAGGTACTTGCCATATTTTCGGGATCTCATTGGTGTGATGGATTGTACACATGTACATAGGGTGCCTGCTATTGAGAAATTAAATTTATGGTGTTGACATGAATCATGAATACACTAGTCTTAATGTCTTGGCGATTTGTGATCTTGACGTGTTGTTTAAGTATGCGTACATTGGAGTTCCAGGATCATCCCATGATGCAAATATTTTGCAGCTTGCCATAGATAACGATCCGTGTTTTCCAACCCCACATGTTGGTAAGTACTATCTAGTAGATTCTGGATATGCAAATAAACCTGAATTTCTTACTCCGTTTTGAGGGTGTGTTACGAGATATCATCTTCAAGAGTTTCAAGATGATGGACCTCCCCAAAACTACAAGAAAATGTTCAATAGATGCCATTTGTCTCTCTGTTGTATCATTGAACGCACCTTTGGAATTTGGAAATGCAAATGGAGAATATTGACAGATTTCCCAAGATATAACAAAGCCATTCAAAACAAAAATTGTTGCAGCTACAATGGGTTTGCATAACTTCATTCGATGGTCTCAAATTCCCGACAAAGATTTTGATCATGCAGATGAATTTGATATCAATGGTGAAGAAAATGCACGAAGAGATGATAACATTGTCCAAGAAGAAGATGAGGATGTGAGTTTGCAGACAATTCAGAATGAGATTGCATCTCACTTATGGCAAATGCAAGCGTAATGGTTTCTCTGTGATTGTTCTTTTACATTTGGATTGCTTTTGTTCTCTGTTGGATGATTTTGTTCTTGATTCTGTACTTTCCAAACTACAGGTTGTTAGTATTGTGCAATTTGTTTTATTTATCATTTAGTTTAGATATATCTATTTTGTTTATTTCATCATTCAGCTATTCATCCAAAATAATACCATAGACTCTTTCACAGTTCCATTTTGCTTATTCATTTCACGAGTTTTATATTCCTATGATTCCTCTATTTTATGATTCAATTCAGTTGACATACCATTCAACAGCTATATAACTTTCGTTCGATTGTCGCTTGGGCATCCCAAATCTAACATATAGGTATGAGTAAAAACCAAACTCCATAATCATCATGCTATTTGAAACATTTGTTTCTTAAAACATTAAAATAAAAATTAACTCCGAATTAAGCAGACATAAAATCTCAAAAAAGTATTCTAAAGAGTCTCGAGATGATTAACGTATACATCAAAAGGGTAAAACACGAGATGAGATTCGAGAACTAAACCATTGACAAAAGACAATCTGTTTAGGTATTGGTGGCACGAGTGTAGATCTGCTGGCTCGAGTGAGCAGCGACCATCCTGATCACACCTTTCGCCATTAACTCCCTAATGGCCTTCCTTGCTAGAGACCCATTGATCTGTATTTTTCAACAGTACCATATAAAGTACACCATGTTATGTTTTGGGAAAACATTATCAAAAGAAACAAGGAGACACACAAAAATATAACATAAGTATGAAGTTAAGAACTAGATGCGGCAACTTGTGAATGCTAAAAACATTTGACACTATGTGGAAGCAAAGATTGAAAGTACTTGAAACTAAGATCAGGCACCCAACAATAGTCACTACTTGATTCTGTGGAAGAACAAACTAGCAGATTCATGATACTCATAATATGAATTAGTAAACTGAAAAGACTGGAAGTAGATATATACCCTCAAACGGTCAGAGAGAATGGAAGGGGTGATGAGCTTGAATTTGGGTGCTTCAGTGAGAAGCTTGTCATAAGTAGCCTGATCGAACAACACCATGTTGTTCACCTTCTCCTTTTGCTTTCCCTTGCTCCACTTCTGTTTTTGTTTAAACATAGGAAGAAAGCAACCAATTAAGCCACAAAAGATAATGAAAATAAAACACAAAGCAAGACAAGCTTTTTACACAAAAATGTTTTACTTAAACCACAGCTAAATTACATTATCCAGATACATTTAGCATATTCATGTGGACATTCACACTTTCGAAAGTAATTGAATTAAAGAGACTAATAGAATCATATTAATAGATGCAAGCAGATGCCCAAAATCTCAGCCAATTCAATAATGATCAAAATAAAATAGAGATCAATCTCCCAGAAGACAAAACTAGGGCAGTGATCCTAAATCGAATTCTGCAAAACTCTAGACGTAAAACAGAGAAATGGATCACTTTGTTGAACTTAAATCTACCTTAAACATATGTACACAAGTAGATTATATTAAAGATGAAATAATGGATAATCGAAGAAACGAACCTTCTTCTTCTGTTTTCCACCTCCGGATTTGGCCGGCTTCGACGACGGCGGCGGAACCTTATCCTTCTTTGGGGCCTGAAAACAAACACAAGATTACAAATTAGATACACACGCAAAGAGGCACATAGCAACATAGCGAGACGGATTGAGAGAGAGAGAGAGAGAGAGTAACCATGGTGTTATCGACGGAGACGGAGTAAGAATCGGCAAGTAGACTATGGACGAAAGATGGGCTCACGGAGACGACAGTGAGAATGGCAGTGATTTTGGTTTTTATATATTAGGGTTTCTGAGTTCGGAGAGTTATAATAGGCTGGATTTTTCGGAGAAAGCTCATTACTGTTTAAATAATAGATCCATTATTTTAGCCCAGTTGAGCCCAATAAATGGGGTTCGTGACGAATTACAAAATACGTAAATTTAAGTTGGTCAAAAAGATCTTAGTAATCATACACGAGGATGAAGGAACACAATATTTATAATAATCTCCATACGTACAATTAAACATATGATCTTATCACATAAAAAACTCATCATCATCATGTTACCACTCCTTAAATATATGTTTTATTCTGTAATTGATTTGACTAATATATATAAATGCATTATTGTTATTATGCTTGCGATGTCGAGGTAGATGAAGAAGCCTCAGCACAGTTGAATGTACATGTGCAAACAATACGGGCTTAGTATTGTTCGCAATTTCCATGTCTCCCAATATTTTCCATGGCCCAAATCCAGCAATATTAAAAAATTTAAAGAAAAAGAAAAAAAGCCTAACAGCACAAATTCAAAGACCAATTGTTTCCCCAAAAACCCTAGTTTTCTCCTTATAAATTGAAGTTATATCCCTTGGAAAAGTAGAGAAGAGTCCTTTTGAAACGAAGCCCTGCTCTCGCGTCGCAGCCACCGCCTCCAGAGAATAGATCTAGGGCTTTTTCATCGTTTAGTATTGAAGGTAATCCCAGAAACCTCTTAGGCCGAGATCTAAAACCTCCATATCTTTTTATCCGTAATGAATCTGAGAAATCCGAGACCACTATCGCGTTCCTCTCGTCGAGACAAAGCCGTAGCCGCAAACCGCACCTCCATAGCTGCTCGGACGCGCCCGCAATCGCCGAGAGAAGATTCGCCGTCAGCCCACGCGCCACCCACGCGCCGCCGCCGCAGGAGCCATCCGCCGCCGCCGTCCGCCGGGAGCTGCCGCCCTCCGCCGCCGTCCGGAGCCACCGCCGACCACCGGAGCCGCCGCCGAGTCAACTCGGCCGGCGACCGAGTCAACTCGGTTGACCGGGTCAGGTTGACCGTTGACCGGGTCGGGTCGTTGACCGGTTCGGTTGATCTGGTTTAGTCGGTCAGTCCGGTTCAATCCAATTTGGTCTGGTTTAACCCGGTTTGGGTTGGTTTCCAATTTCGATTTCAATTTTAAATTAATTTCCGGTTTAGGTTGGTTAAACTGGTTTGAGCTGGGTATTTTCAATCGATCATATCTAGCTCATCCTAAGGCCGATTTAACCAAATCAAAAGCCCATCTCAGTCGATTTCTCATCCTCTTTCCAGATATGATGTCCGTTCGTGCTAATAGAGCTTCTAAATTACCGTTTTCCCTCTTCATTGGCTAAGGTGAGGACCGATTGTGATCTCCCTTGCTCTATCTCAATTCCGGACGATAGTCCTTAGTTAATGTCGTCTTTCCTAGGTAGTCTAGGGCAGTAGAGAGATCCATGTGATTGATTGCAGAACGTAGAATTCTAGGTTATCGCTTAAACTGAAACCTTTTTTTGTGCTTGATGGACTTGAAGGGTTTAGAACTGTGGTAGGGCCCCCGAAAGGGTGTTTGGTGGCGGCTTGCGTATAACGGTTTTGGTACGCAACCATTGAATCGTCGTAAGGGGGGTTTCAGTGAGATCCCCGAGTGTGAGTTGGAGTTGGAGTTGGAGTTGGAGTTGGAGTTGGGCTCCGGGGCCAATGGCGGGCTTCGGAGCCATTTATTTTATTGCACTCTTTGGTAGTTTTGTTTGCGCTTCATTTGGTAGAAGTCCATTGGGACATAGGTTGTGTGATGAAAGTCTTCGGGTGATGTTTGCAAGGTGATATTAGCTTAGGACTTGTGAGTCGTAGTTGTGTGGCGTAAGCCGGGATCGCGGATTTTTTAGTTCGCCCTCACTGGGTAATTGTGTTTGAAACAATTACTCAGGCCTCCTTTTTCTTTTCCCTTCTTCTTGCCTCGTAGGTCCGGATGCAGGATTGACTGATCGAGTGATGTCATTGGTGGATTTGAATACGAAGGAAGCGCCGGGTTCCTGGGACCAGTTGAGATGGCGTCCCGGTCGGACCGTTTTCGGTTCAACGGGCGTCCTAATGCCGTGTCTCCGGTTTAACCGGGAGGCGGTGTTACAATTTGGTATCAGAGACTAGGTTAAGATTATTGGGATAGTGTCCTGAAATCACACTTGTACTCACTCCTGATGATAGTTGTGTGTCGAGATCAGACATTCGTATAATACTGGGCGGTTGCAATGTTTTGCTAGAAGCCTCTTGCAATCTGTAAGTTGTATACTTACTGCCAGTATTATATGATCCTATAGGGTCACACACCTAAGCAAACTGGAAGCTAAGACATGGGAATGATCATTATGGTAATGATCATATTAATGTGTATTGGATACACATTATTATCGAGAAAATGGTGTTGTGTCGATCGACACAGCTTGTGTGTCGGTCGACACAGCTTGTGTGTCGGTCGACACAGTTCGGGTTTCGAAAGGGCTTTTCGAAATTATGACTTAATCAAGTCTGACCCGTTAAGTATGTTTTAGGTCGAATAAAACTTGATAGTCTCGACCTAAAATGGGAGCCGTCAAGTTTTTCCCTGACAGAAAAGCAGAAACACCAGAAACTCTCAGATCCCATAGATCCGGCACTAGCATCCCGTTTCCAGCTTGTGTGCATGTGTATCTGGTAGAGGCGAGGTACCTGTGTTGCTACTGATCTCGTTCACCATTCATTCCGCTGCCAGTAACGAGGTAAGAACGAGGTTGGTGATTCAATATATCAAACCCTTAGATCCTAGGAGATCCAACAGTGGTATCAGAGCATGTTAGGGTTTAGACTATTGAATCTGATGCAATTAATTCGAAAACCGAGTTTGTTGAATTGAATATTGCCTGCTAAAATCGTGTTTTCAAGTGTTAATCTCGGATTATGTGCCTGTTGAAAAACGATGAATTGTTAAAAACGCACTGTGTCGATCGACACTAAGCGTGTGTCGGTCGACACGCCGCGAAATAACTCGTAAAATTTTTAGGGTTTGTCGCAGAGTGTCGATCGACACAAAGCGTGTGTCGGTCGACACAGAGCGAAAACTCGTAAATAATTTTAGGGTTTCGATCTGAGATCGAGTACCCGTAATCCTACTGTGTCGATCGATACACTGGGTGTGTCGGTCGACACAGGCAATGCAATTAGATAGATCGGTTCAATTGGATTGAACCGGTTATCTCGCTCGGTTAATTTTAATTAACCAATTGGTTCTGGTTTGGTAATGTCGATCGACACAGAGTTGTGTGACGATCGACATGGACCGTTAAACCGAACCGGTTCAATTAGATTGAATCGGTTAATGAAATTCGATCCGGTTTGACCGGTTATCGAAGACCAGTTTAAATTATGTTGTGTCGACCGATGCCAATGGTTGGCGTCGATCGACACACCATTCGCAGAATTATTGGTTGGACCATAAATTTACATATAACAGACCAAATTTAATTTTAAAGTTCTAGTTGAACCTAAAATTAATAAAACTGAATGTTTTAATTAAATTAATAACTTCTTGAATGTATATTGGATATACATCAAGATTAAATAATTCTTTTCCTCAACCAAATATCAAGTGATCTTGATGTCTTGCCCGATCTTGTCTACTGTCAAGACTCGTTTTGTTTGTTGGATAGCCTTGGAGTCCTTGGTATCCACAGCAACATGAGTAAGGCAGGTGGTCATTGATAGACTTTCAGTGCGACTGTCAGTGATCACAAGACAGAAAGGATTGGTTTTACTTGACTGGGCTATCAGAAGTTCTGGGCCCAGAGACATCAGAGTGGATTAGACATAGTTTGTCTCATCTACGACCAAGAGTTGTACTGGGTACAATTAGCAATGATTTGTTTACCTAGATAACTAAAGTTTGGGTAATGGCGAGTCGCCCACTCAGATTTTGGTGAAGTATGGATCTTGGTTCATTGTATTCATCTGACGAAACATAGTTTGAATACAATGCGAGTTTTCTTATTAGATAAGAATTCTCATTTCCTTAAGCATTATAACTAAACCTCTACCTCTTTTAATTACAGCTATGTCTGTCTCAACTCACATCAACACTTTCTCACTAAGATCCGTCCTTGAGAAGGACAAGTTAAATGGATCTAATTTCTTGGAATGGTATCGGAACCTGAGAATAGTTCTCAGGCAGGAGAACAAGGAATATGTCCTTGAAAGAGTTCTCACCGAGAGGCCACGTTCCAATGCCCCACAGACAGAAAAGAATGCTTGGGATAAGCATTCAGCTGATGTCAAAGATGTTAATTGTCTAATGCTGGTGACTATGAAATCTGAGCTGCAGAAGAAATATGAGAACGTGATGTCACCCATTGAGATGATTAACAGCCTGAAAGCTTTGTTTCAGGAGCAAGCTCGCACAGAGAGATACCAGACGGTTAAATCTCTCATGGATTGCAAGCTGGCTAAGGACAGTCCAGTAAGTCCTCATGTCCTTAAAATGATGGGTTACATTGATAACCTGGGGAAATTGGACTGTGCCATTAATCAGGAGCTAGCCACTGACATGATTCTGCAGTCTTTGTCGTCGTGTTTTGATCAGTTCATCATGAACTACAACATGCAAAACATGACTAAGACATTGACTGAGTTGCACGGCATGCTGAAGACAGCAGAGTCGAATCTCAAGAAGGTAACTCCCAGTGTACTGATGGTACAAGGGGGTAAAAGGTTTAAGAAACCTAACAAGGATAAGGGAAAGGCCCAAGTTGTCCAGACTGAAAGTCAGGACAAGCCCAAGCCGAAGCCCAAATCCGGGCCTTCTCCTGAGGATAAGTGCAACTACTGCAAGCAGTTAGGGCATTGGAAGAGAGACTGCAAGAAGTTCATGGAAGATTACAAGAAGCTGAAGAAGACGTATGATGCGTCTGACTCAGGTATTTTTGTTATCGAATTTAATTTATGTCTTCTAGTTCTACTTCGTGGGTATTGGATACCGGCTGCGGTGCTCATATTTGTACTGATGTGCAGGCACTAAGAAACAGTAGAACGCTGAAGAAAGGACAAGTGGAGCTACGGGTCGGGAATGGAGCTAAGGTTGCTGCACTGGCCGTAGGCACTTACGATTTGTCCTTACCTTCGTGCATGGTTTTAGCTTTGAATAATTGCTACTTTGTACCTGCGATTAGCAGAAACATAATTTCAGTTTCTGTTTTGGATTTGGAAGGTTTTGATTTTGCTGTTAAGAATAAAGTTTGTTCTTTTAATCGTGATGGTACGTATTATGGTAGCGCCCCATTAGATAATGGGTTATATGTTTTAAACCAAGAAATGCCTGTCTTTAACATAAATACAAAGCGGTTTAAGTCAAATGACGAAAACCCGACTTTCTTATGGCATTGTCGTTTGGGCCATATCAATGAGAAACGCATTCAGAAGCTACATCGAAATGGGCTTCTGGGCTCATTTGATTTTGAATCATGTGAGAAATGCGAATCTTGTTTGATGGGCAAAATGGCTAGAGCCCCTTTCAACAAATCAAATGAAAGGGCCAGTGATTTATTGGGCCTTGTTCATACTGATGTATGTGGGCCAATGAGCACTGTTGCCAGAGGAAATTACAAGTACTTCATTACCTTCACTGATGATTTCAGTAGGTATGGCTATGTCTATTTGATGAGACACAAGTCAGAATCCTTTGATAGATTCAAGGAGTTCAAGAATGAAGTACAGAACCGACTTGGCAAAAGTATTAAAGCTCTGCGATCGGATCGCGGAGGAGAATACTTGAGTCAAGAGTTCAGCGACTATCTGAGCGAGTGTGGAATTGTTTCACAACTCACTCCTCCTGGAACACCCCAATGGAATGGAGTGTCAGAGAGGAGGAATCGAACCTTATTGGATATGGTTCGGTCTATGATGAGTCATTCAAATCTTCCATTATCCTTTTGGAGATACGCTCTAGAAACGTCTGCGTTTACACTAAATAGGGTGCCATCTAAATCAGTGGAAAAGACACCACATGAACTGTGGACTGGGAACATTCCTAGTCTGTCTTTCCTGAAGATTTGGGGTTGTGAGGCTTATGTCAAACGTTTAATATCTGACAAGCTCGCACCCAAATCAGATAAATGGTACTTCGTTGGTTATCCTAGGGAAACCAAGGCATACTACTTTTATAACCAATCTGAGAATAAAGTATTTGTTGCTCGGGACTGTTCTTTTCTTGAGAGGGAGTTTCTCTCTAAGAAAAACAGTGGGAGTAAAGTACATCTTGAAGAAATTCGAGATGCACAGGAGACTGCTCAACCTGCTGAGGAAGAGCAGCAGTTGGATCCACAGAGTTCTGTGGAACCGGCGCCTGTGGAGCCTGAAGTTCGCAGATCCGGAAGGATCCGTCACGAACCCGAGAGATACTATGGATTTCTCGTGACCAATTCTAATGATCTGATGATCATTGATAGTGACGAACCAGCGACCTTCACGGAAGCAATGATGGGCCCGGACTCCAAAAAGTGGCTTGGAGCCTCTAAATCCGAAATGGGATCCATGTCAGAAAACCAAGTATGGTCCTTGGTCGATTTACCTAATGGTATAAAAAGCCATTGAGTGTAAATGGATCTTCAAGAAGAAGATCGACGTGGATGGCAATGTACAGATTTACAAACCGAGGTTGGTGGCTAAAGGTTTCAAGCAAATTCATGGTATTAACTATGATGAAACCTATTCCCCAGTCGTTATGCTTAAATCCATTCAGATTCTTCTAGCGATTGCAGCTCATTATGACTATGAGATTTGGCAGATGGATGTCAAAACCGCTTTCCTGAATGGTATTCTGGAAGAGGATGTGTATATGACACAGCCTGAAGGTTTTGTTGATCCTAAGAACGCTGGAAAGGTGTGCAAGCTTCATAAATCCATTTATGGATTGAAGCAAGCATCACGGAGTTGGAATCTTCGTTTTGATGAAGCAGTAAAAGAATTTGGTTTCATCAAGAACGAAGAGGAACCATGTGTTTACAAGAAGACTAGTGGGAGCAGAATTGCGTTTCTTGTACTTTATGTCGATGACATACTCCTCCTCGGTAATGACGTTCCGTTGCTTCAGTCTGTTAAGACTTGGCTCGGAAGTTGTTTTTCCATGAAAGACATGGGAGAAGCCGCGTACATTCTTGGAATCAGAATCTACAGAGATAGAGTGAATAGGCTGATTGGATTGTGCCAGGACACTTATATTGATAAGGTGTTGCACAGATTCAGGATGCATGATTCCAAGAAGGGCTTCATACCGATGTCTCATGGCATTAGTCTCAGCAAGAAGCAGTGTCCGGTGACACATGCTGAGCGGGAGCGCATGAATAGGATTCCTTATGCCTCTGCAATAGGATCTATTATGTATGACATGCTCTGCACTCGTCCAGATGTAGCTTACGCGTTAAGCATGACGAGTAGATACCAATCTAATCCAGGTGAAGTTCACTGGACAGCTGTCAAGAATATTCTCAAATATTTGAGACATACTAAGGATAAATTCCTGGTGTATGGAGGAAGTGAAGAACTTGTGGTGAATGGATTCATTGATGCGAGTTTTCAGACGGACATAGACGATTTCCGATCACAATCTGGATATGTCTTCTGTCTAAATGGCGGTGCAGTGAGCTGGAAGAGCTCTAAGCAGAATACCGTAGTTGATTCCACGACGGAAGCTGAATATGTTGCTGCTTCAGAAGCAGCAAAGGAAGCTGTTTGGATCAAGAAGTTCATGACTGAACTTGGTGTGGTTCCTAGTATCTTGGAGCCAGTGGCTTTGTTTTGTGATAACAACGGAGCCATTGCTCAGGCGAAAGAACCAAGGTCACACCAGAAGTCCAAACACGTAGAGAGGAGATATCACCTGATTCATGATATCGTCAATAGAGGTGATGTGAAGATCAGCCGAGTTCCGACGGACGAGAATGTCGCTGATCCTCTGACTAAGTCACTCCCAAGGCCTAAGCATGAGATTCATACGACTGCTGTAGGTATTAGAGATCTTAAAATGTAATCTTGATTCTAGTGGGAGTTTTAGTTTTATTTTAGTTATAATAAGATGCTCTTGTAAAACATTCTTTTGGAAATGTTTAATGAAATTTGATTTCAGCATTATTTATTGTGATCTAAATAATGGTCCCAAAATAAGTTTATGTCATATTGTAGATCATCAAGTTGAGGACTTGATCATGAAACCCTATAAGTCATAGATGATATAAATTATGTTTTGTCCCTAGTCGAGGTTGTCAAAGTGGGACAATGGCAACCACGAGAGACTAGATTGTGAGGTGACTGTTGGCTAAGTTTCATGGAGCCAATGATATGATTATCGCAGTCAGTCACATAGATATATGTTGGTGAACATATGATCGGACATGACCCGCTAATGAGAAGTCTACAAGATAGTTATATATGTGTCATAAGAGGTTCTCATTACGACTATAGAGTATAGTCCTCAGACCTGAGTTCATCATGCTTTCTTGCATATGAATTGGTACACTTTGACTTTGTCAAACGTCGACCCGTAACTGGCGACTATAACGGCATTGTTCAAGTATATCATGAAGTGTGCGTTGAAATAGGGATGGAACAAGATGGGATTTTTCCCTCCTGATTAACGGGAGATAAATATCTCAGGGCCTATCGAAGATTTAATACTGAGAAAAATGTGTGGCCGCACTCAAACGAACTGTAGTTCAGTTTTTTGTAATGTTCAGTATGAGATCAGGAGTTCGATAAACACGATGTTGGCTTAATAAGGATGACACTAATCTTGCCTTATGCCAAATCGAGATATAGAGACAAAAGGATTATAGGAATTGATGATTCCAGTACAAGTGGGAGATTATTGGGATAGTGTCCTGAAATCACACTTGTACTCACTCCTGATGATAGTTGTGTGTCGAGATCAAACATTCGTATAATACTGGGCGGTTGCAATGTTTTGCTAGAAGCCTCTTGCAATCTGTAAGTTGTATACTTACTGCCAGTATTATATGATCCTATATGGTCACACACCTAAGCAAACTAGAAGCTAAGACATGGAATGATCATTATGGTAATGATCATATTAATGTGTATTGGATACACATTATTATCGAGAAAATGGTGTTGTGTCGATCGACACAGCTTGTGTGTCGGTCGACACAGTTCGGGTTTCGAAAGGGCTTTTCGAAATTATGACTTAATCAAGTCTGACCCGTTAAGTGTGTTTTAGGTCGAATAAAACTTGATAGTCTCGACCTAAAACGGGAGCCGTCAAGTTTTTCCCTGACAGAAAAGCAGAAACACCAGAAACTCTCAGATCCCATAGATCCGGCACTAGCATCCCGTTTCCAGCTTGTGTGCGTGTGTATCTGGTAGAGGCGAGGCACCTGTGTCGCTACTGATCTCGTTCACCATTCATTCCGCTGCCTGTAACAAGGTAAGAACGAGGTTGGTGATTCAATATATCAAACCCTTAGATCCTAGGAGATCCAACAAAGATCTCCCAGTCCTGTCCTGGGAGATCAGCTTTTGTTGTTTTCCAAAAACCTTGTTTTCAAATCTTTTTACAAAGTGTTTGAGAATTTTTTATAAAATGGTTACTTTGCGAAAGCCTTATTCAAGCACCAACCTTATCATAGATTGTTCTCCACGTCGGTCTTAGTCTAGATAGAATTTTTCCGTGCAGGTTGGAGTCAGTGTCTTCAAACCTCAGTTGTGCTACTGCCCTTTAGATGTGCGCCGAGATGTATGTCGTGATGTATGTCGTTGAGGTGTGTGTTGGGGTTTATGTTGTGGTGTGCGCTTATAGGGCAGTCAGTACTAATGAGGTGAGTGTTGGGGGTCATCTTCTGTTCAGAGTGTTGTTCAACCAAGCGTGTGAGGGTTATCAAGACGTGGAGACGTTCACCGGAGAGACTACCGCGAGATTGTAGCAAATGGCAGGCTCGAGATACAATGGTGGGACCGGAAAGGAAACGGTCTGCCCTAGAGTTCTTTGGAAATTACAGGAGCAGCTAATGGAGTTCATCAAGATGAAAAGAAGATAGCAGAAGCGTTTTGGGAAGTGGCGTTGTGGCATTTGGAAGTGCTTGGCATGTTGGACTCATGCTGCTGCAAGCGCAAGTGGACAAAGCTGGTTTTTGGAAATGGAATTCCAACGGAAGAGTGTTAGGAAAACACTATGAAGGATTGGCAAGAAGCTGCAAGCAATAGCAAAGGTTTGCAAGTTTAATGGGAAAGGAAACCCAAAGGATGGTGTTTGGAAGCACTACATTTGGATCACAAGGTAGGAAACCTTGAGCTGGAAGTCAGATTGGGAACCAGTCTGGGAATCAGAGTGCGCAGCGGAAGCATAGTGGATCGCCCCCCACAAGTCAGGTAGCCATAATGGACATGGTTAACCTCATCGTTCACCAAGGAGAAGCAAGGATGATGGTTAGTGCTACACACAACACCATAGCGCACGGTAATGGAAAACCGTCGAAGAGAATCCATTTGGAAGTGGATGATGCACTATGGCACGGTAAGGGAAACCGTTGAAGAGAACTGGTTTGAAGCGGAGCTTCTCATTCAGGTATTAGAACCACTCGAGGGATGAGTGTTGTTTCTAACCGTTGGAGACTGACCCTAATGGACATGGGCGGTAGCATTTAGCGTTTTGCATTGCATTACGGAAGCGGCTATTGGATCGGTACCAAGGAGAAGGACGAATTCTTTTAAGGGGGGAGGGGGGAATTGTAACGGCCCAAATCCAGCAATATTAAAAAATTTGAAGAAAAAGAAGAAAGCCCAACAGCCTAAGCCCAAAGCCCAATTGTTTCCCCAAAAACCCTAGCTTTCCCCCTTATAAATAGAAGCTCTATCCCTTGGAAAAGCAGAGAAGAGTCATTTTGAAGCGAAGCCCTGCTCCCGCGTCGCAGCCACCGCCTCCAGAGAGTATATCTAGGGCTTCTTCATCGTTTGGTATTGAAGGTAATCCCGGAAACCTCTTTTCAGATCTGATCCTTCTTAGGCCGAGATCTAAAATCTCCATATCTTTTTATCTGTAATTAATCTGGGAAATCCGAGACCACCATCGCGTTCCTCTCGTCGATAAGAAGTCGTAGCCGCAAACCGCACCTCCATAGCTACCCGCACGCGCCCGCAATCTCCGAGAGAAGATTCGCCGTCAGCCCACGCGCCACCCACGCGCCGCCGCCGCAGGAGCCACGCGCCGCCGCCGTCCGCCGTCCGCCGGGAGCCGCCGCCGTCTGCCGCCGTCTGGAGCCGCCGTCGACCACCGGAGCCACCACCGAGTCAACTCGGGCGACGACCGAGTCAACTCGGTTGACCGGGTCGGGTCGTTGACCAGTTCGGTTGACCCGGTTTAGTCGGTCAGTCCGGTTCAATCCAATTTGGTCTGTTTTAAACCGGTTTGGGTTGGTTTCCAATTTTGATTTCAATTTTAAATTAATTTCCGGTTTAGGTCGGTTAAGCTGGTTTGAGCTGGGTATTTTCAATTGATCATATCTAGCTCATCCTAAGGCCGATTTAAGCGAATCAAAATCCCATATCAGTCGATTTCTCGTCCTCTTTCCAGATCTGATGTCCATTCGTGCTAATAGAGCTTCTAAATTATCGTTTTGCCCTCTTCTTTGGCTAAGGTGAGGACCGATTGTGATCTCCCTTGCTCTATCTCAATTTCGGACGATAGTCCTTAGTTAATGTCGTCTTTCCTAGGTAGTCTAGGGCAGTAGAGAGCTCCATGTGATTGATTGCAGAACGTAGAATGCTAGGTTATCGCTTAAACTGAAACGTTTTTTGTGCTTGATGGACTTGAAGGGTTTAGAATTGTGGTAGGGCCCCCGAAAGGGTGTTTGGTGGCGGCTTGCGTATAACGGTTTTGGTACGCAACCCTTGAATCGTCGTAAGGGGGGTTTCGGCGAGCTCCCCGAGTGTGAGTTGGAGTTGGAGTTGGAGTTCGGCTCCGGGGCCAATGGCGGGGTTCGGAGCCATTTATTTTATTGCACTCTTTGGTAGTTTTGTTTGCGCTTCATTTGGTAGAAGTCCATTGGGACATAGGTTGTGTGATGAAAGCCTTCGGGTGATGTTTGCAAGGTGATATTAGCTTAGGAATTGTGAGTCGTAGTTGTGTGGCGTAAGCCGGGATCGCGGATTCCTTAGTCCGCCCTCACTGGGTAATTGTGTTTGAAACAATTACTCAGGCCTCCTTTTTCTTTTTCCTTCTTCTTGCCTCGCAGGTCCGGATGCATGATTGACTGATCGAGTGATGTCATTGGTGGATTTGAATACGAAGGAAGCGCCAGGTTCCTGGGACCAGTTGAGATGGCGTCCCGGTCGGACCGTTTTCGGTTCAACGAGCGTCCTAATGCCGCGTCTCCGGTTTAACCGGGAGGCGGGTGTTACATTCCAGTTCACTGGTGTAGTCGCAGTCTTTCACCTCACAACTCCCTGACAACGTTTTCATTGATACTTTTATGTATACGTCATTTGCATCCACTTCTGCATTTTTCAGAATAGTTATTAGAGCATCTCCAACAAGGAGATCTAATAAACAAGGAGATCTAATAGGGGTTCTAAGTTTAAAATATAGTAAAACATGATTAAAGTAGGAAAGAGAGAGTATTGAGTTTTTTATTAAAAAATTAAGGTTCTTCTTTAAGAACTTACAAGTTCTTATCTAGAAACTCATTAGACATGTGTTTCTATATAATTTGTTCACTTGTTGTCTAAAACAAAATTTTAATTATTTAGTTAAATTAAATTAAAATATTAATATTCTATTATTAAGAACCTCTAGTAGAGTATCTTACCGATGAGGTTGCTCTTAGTTTATATCCATTTGCTCGATAAATTTTGTATATACCGGATAATTATTATTATTATTATTATTATTATTAGAGAATTAACCAGGGAATGAGAGGATAAGCATGGAAAGGCAGAGGAAGACATGAAATGCAGCACAATTGTACTTGGCCATGTTCTGTTTGTGAGCAAAGAGACAACTCAAGAAGCGTTTATATATAGGTTACGGAGCAGTCGGTAGTTGTGATTTAATTATGTAATGTTTATGTCACCGTGATTTACATACTGAATTTTAATTTTTTTTTTTTTTGGATGAAATGTGAAATTTATAAATGATCAAAGCTGAGCTTATGTACAAGAGGAGTTTTGTTACACCATCTTCTTAATAACAAGATAATATATAATATAAAGAGAAGAAACCAAATGTTTCGTCTGTTATATGCGAGTCCGAAACCACCGTTGAAGAAGGTTTCGAAGTCTTGGATCTGATGCGTATGGCAGTGAAACAATCCTGTTACGTATATATCGATCTATTAGTCTAGATAGCACCTCCGTTGTTTTTCCTTTCTGGCCATGTATCCGTCCATTTCGTTCCTTCCATATATTGTAGATTGTTACTTGGAATGCAAGCCTCAGAAGTATGAACCCGATTCGATCTCCCTTCCTTGCCCATATACTGTCCAATGTGAATGTCCAGTACCTGAAGTAGATCTCCACATATCTCTATCCATACCGTGAACGTGTATGGACAAGCAAAAAACAAATGATCTCTCGTTTCGTTCCTTTCACCACAAAGAACACATTCTTGTGTTATTCCCCACATCCTCATCCTTTCACCTGTTTATAATCGATTTAGGACCGCTAACCATGTGATGAACGCACATCTCGGTATACCTCTAGCAAACCATACAATTTCAGTCCATTGTTTCTTTGGTCTGGAGCTCCTTAACTGATTCCAAGTCTTTGAAGTCGAGAAGTCAAGATTATAAATTCCTTCCTCATGGCGCCAGAGCAACCTGTCTGGACCTGCATCCATACGAGGAGGTGGTAATGTAATTATAGCATTAGCAACCTCCCTGATTTGTATTGACCTAGGTCGACGAAAACGCCACCCATCTGCCGTTCCGATCTCGTTAAGTCGTTGCCATCTTTGGATCCCCAAACTGTGTGTACCATGTTCACCTATAATGTCGATTAGCCGACCCTCTTCACACCAGGGGTCCGACCAGAACAGGATTTTCGATCCATCTTTAACATTCCACTTTGTGAAACCCCATGCCATAGGTCTTAGTTTGAGAAGTTTCCTCCAAATCCATGATCCCAAGGTAGTTGTCGATGATACATCCCAAAATGATCCTTAACGAATTAAATGGTCATGGACCCAATCCACCCAGAGTGATTTCGTGACGTTAAGAATCCTCCAAATAAGACTTAGAGAGAAAACGATAGAGACATCTTGTAACTTCCTGACTCCTAAACCCCCTTCATTCTTGGGGTAAAAAAAGATCATCCCAAGCCACTTTTGCACCTGTCTTAATGTTCGGATCACCATTCCAGAGGAAATCTGAGCACAAGCTCTCTATTTCTCGAAAACATCGTTTAGGCAGCCTAAAAGCCGCACACCAAAATGTTGTGATGTTGGAGATCACGGAGTTGATGAGTTGAAGTCTCCCCGCGTAAGAGAGACATTGCGATGAATAAGAAGTCAGCCATCTTCTCACACGATCAATAAGTGGTTCATAGTCTTGCCTCCGTAGGCTGCACGTTGTTAACGGGAGTCCAAGGTAACAGAAAGGTAGCTCTTCAGCTCTAAGCCCCATGTTCACAGCCGCCTGCTCTGTTTGGCCCTTGTTTTTTCCACCGGCAAATAATGAAGTCTTGGACATGTTAATTGCAAGTCCAGAAACCTCTTCGAACTCCGCAAAAACCTCCAGGATACCTTTGATCGAGTTTTCCTCACCATCTGTGAATACTACTATGTCGTCCGCGAAACTCAAGTGAGTGAAGGAATGTTTGGTTGATCCTGATTCATTTCTCTGATTCATATCATCCTAAACATGCTGATCTAGGTTCTTCTCGAATAGAAACAGATTATGATCTCACCTTTTACCTGTTAATTGCAGCGGAAGGAGATAGAACAGGTCAGAGATCAGAGAAACACCGAGAGATGAATCCTCCAAAGGTTCACACACGCGATCACAGAAAACGGCTGCTAGACCACAAGGAACTCGGCGCAGAGAGAGAGAGAGAGTTTTCGGCTAAGGGGCTAGGGTTAATTGTTCTGAACTCGAGTTTTATCTCATAAAACTTGTCCGGTTCCGTTTGGGCCATTTGGCCCAAACACCAATTAACTCGACGGCATTCGCGCACTGTGTCGACCGACACACCTTGTGTATCGATCGACACACAGTGGCTAAACCGTTTTATTCTCTCTAAGTACAGTAAATGCCTAGCACTTTTACCGTACTTCTGCTAAACCGTTCCTACACATTTTCCTGTTAGCTTAGGCGTGTGACCCATATGGGATCATATAATAAAGGCAATAAGTCCAAGACTTATAGATCATGAGCGGACTCTAGCAAGCCATCATGACCCCCAGTATTATATGACTTATGTCTGATCATTGACATACTCTTACTTTCTAGAGACAGTACCGAGATTACTGGACACAATTCCAACAATCTCCCACTTGTACTGGAATCTCTGTATTCATAATCCTTTTGTCACAATATCTCGATTAGTCATAAGGCAAGATTAGTGTCATCCTTATAAAGCCTAATCTTGTTCATCGGACTCTGATTTGATACTGACAATCCAAACGACTCGGGAAAGTCCGTTTGAGCATGGCCATGCATTTTCCAGTATTCAAATCTCCGATTGGCCTAGAGATATTCACTCCATTTATATTGGAGGAACAAATTCCGTCTTGTTCCATCACTGTAAACTATTCATTTCATAATGTACCCAAACAAGGTCCTTATAACTATCGCAGAACGATAGCGTTAGACAATGATCAAAGTGCATCAGTCCATGTGCAGTCACATGCATGCGAACTCAGGTCTAAGGACTATACTCTATAGTCGTAGTAAGAATCTCTTATGACATAGATATAAATATCCTGAAGAGTTCTTATAAGCGGGTCTTGTCCGGTCGTATATTCCCAAACATACACCTATGTACTGACTTTGATGCCGCGCATCTATGACACACTGGGACTTTGTCATAAGTCACGTACCAATCCAGTCTCACACGGTTGTTGGTGTTCCAATTTCAACAGCCTTCGACTAGGGACGGGATGATATAAAACATCTATCAAATATAGGGTCTCATGATCAAGCTAAATGACTTCGATGACTCAAGATCAAGTCATTTACTTCGATGACCTATAAAATGGTTCATATCATTTTGGAACGATTATTTCATCACAGTTAAAATAATCTTGAAATAATAATTTCATTAAACATAAAATGTTTTACAAGAACATATCAAATAACTAAATAAAGCCCTCAAACTCCCACTCAAACTTAGATTACATTTCAATGTTTCTAATGCCTACAGCTTCAGTCAGAAACTCGAGCTTAGGCCTTGGGAGTGGCTTTGTCAACGGATCAGCGACGTTATCATCTGTCTGAACTCGGCTGATCTTGACTTCCTTTCTATTAATGATGTCACGTATCAAGTGAAATCTTCTTAGAACATGCTTGGATTTCTGGTGTGATCTTGGTTCCTTTGCCTGAGCTATAGCACCATTGTTGTCACAAAACAGTGCCAGAGGCTCAGCCGCATCTGGTATCACACCTAGTTCAATAATGAACTTTCGTATCCAAACAGCTTCCTTCGCAGCTTCTGAGGCGGCGATATATTCAGCTTCTGTAGTGGAATCTGCAACGGTGTCTTGCTTGGAGCTTCTCCAACTGATTGCACCGCCATTCAGACAAAAGATATAACCGGACTGTGACCGGAAATCATCTTGGTCTGTCTGGAAACTTGCGTCCGTGAATCCACTGACTTTAAGCACATCACTTCCACCGTACACTAAGAACTTATCCTTAGTATGTCTTAGATACTTCAAGATATTCTTTACGGCAATCCAATGGTTTTCACCTGGACTTGACTGGTATCTACTCGTCATGCTCAATGCATGAGCAACATCAGGACGAGTACAGATCATGGCATACATGACAGATCCTATTGCAGATGCATAAGGAATATTCTTCATGCGCTCAAGCTCAGCAGCCGTCGTAGGGCTCTGCTTCTTGCTTAGCGTTGTGCCATGTACCATTGGCGTGAAGCCCTTCTTGGAATCCTTTATGCTGAATCTTTGCAGGACTTTGTCAATGTATGAATCTTGACACAAGCCTATCAGCCTTCTAGATCTATCCCGGTAGATCCTGATTCCAAGAACGTATGCGGCTTCACCCATGTCTTTCATGGAAAAACAACTTCCAAGCCAGTCCTTTACGGACTTCAGCATTGGAACGTCGTTTCCGAGAAGCAGTATGTCATCGACATACAGAATAAGAAATACAATCTTGCTCCCACTAGATTTCTTATACACGCATTGTTCTTCTTCGTTTCTGATGAAGTCAAATTGCTTGATCGCTTCATCAAAACGAAGATTCCAGCTCCTCGATGCTTGCTTCAATCCATAAATGGATTTATGAAGCTTGCATACTTTCCCAACATTCTTTGGATCTATGTAACCGTCAGGTTGCGTCATATACACATCCTCTTCCAGAATACCATTCAGGAAGGCGGTTTTCACGTCCATCTGCCAAATTTCATAATCATGAAAAGCTGCAGTTGCTAGTAGAATCCGAATAGATTTCATCATAGCCACTGGTGAATAGGTTTCATCGTAATCCACACCGTGAACTTGTCTGAAACCTTTTGCCACCAACCTGGCTTTATAAATCTGGACATTTCCATCCACGTCAATCTTCTTCTTGAAGATCCATTTGCACTCGATGGCTTTAACACCAGCGGGTAAGTCAACCAACGATAACACTTGGTTGACCGACATGGAGTCCATTTCGGAATCAGTGGCCTTGCGCCACTTAGAGGAATCTGGGCCCATCATGGCTTGATTGAAGTTCGATGGTTCATCACCATCAATGATCAAAAGATCATGACAGTCAGTCACGAGGAATCCTTGATATCTCTCGGGTTCGTGACGGATCCTCCCGGATCTTCGAACTTCAGGTACTACAGGTTCAGGCTCTACAATTTCTTGTAGGTCCTCCTGCTGCTCTTCCTCATTAGGTTGAGCAGTATCCTGTTCATCTTGAATTTCTTCAAGCAGTACCTTACTCCCACTGTCTTTCTTAGAGAGAAACTCTCTCTCAAGAAAGTTACAATCCCGGGCAACAAAGATCTTGTTCTCGGAACGTAGATAGAAGTAATAAGCCTTGGTTTCCCGTGGATAACCAATGAAGTAGCATTTATCAGATTTTGGTGTAAGCTTATCTGAGATTAATCTCTTGACATAGGCTTCACAACCCCAAATTCTTAGATAAGACAGCACTGGAGCCACTCCAGTCCATAATTCATATGGTGTCTTTGCTACTGCTTTTGATGGCGCTCTATTTAGAGTGAACACTGCTGTTAGCAGAGCATATCCCCAAAGGGATATTGGAAGGTCTGTGTGACTCATCATAGATCGAACCATATCCAATAAGGTCCGATTTCTCCTTTCAGACACACCATTCCATTGAGGTGTTCCAGGAGGAGTGAGTTGGGATACGATCCCACACTCTCTCAGATGATCACTGAATTCTTGGCTTAAGTATTCTCCTCCTCGGTCGGACCGAAGAGCCTTAATGCTTTTGCCAAGTTGGTTCTGTACTTCATTTTGGAATTCTCTGAACTTCTCAAAAGATTCAGACTTATGTTTCATTAAATAAACATATCCATACCTACTGAAATCATCAGTAAAGGTAATGAAGTACTGATAGTTTCCTCTTGCATTTGTGGACATTGGGCCACACACATCAGTGTGTATCAGGCCCAATACGTCACTGGCCCTCTCGTTAGGTTTATTAAAGGGGGCCCGTGTCATTTTGCCCATCATGCAGGATTCGCATTTCTCACATGACTCAAAGTCAAATGAGCCAAGAAGTCCATTCGAATGGAGCCTCTTGATGCGTTTCTCGCTGATGTGGCCTAAACGACAATGCCATAGAAACGTTCGGTTCTCCTCATTAGGTTTGAACCGTTTGGTATTAATGTTATAAATTGGCGCGGATTGATCGAGTATGTAAAGCCCATTCATAAGAGGGGCAGAACCATAGAACAAATTGTTGCGATTGAAGGAACATAATTTATTCTTAACTGAAAAATCATAACCTTCCAAATCCAACAAAGAAATTGAAATAATATTTCTGCTTATAGCAGGTACAAAATAACAATTATTGAGTTCTAAAATCAATCCCGAAGGTAAAGACAACAAGTAAGTGCCTACAGCTAGTGCTGGAACTTTCGCTCCATTCCCAACTCGTAGCTCCACTTGTCCTTGCTTCAGCCTTCTACTGTTGCTGAGTGCCTGCATATTAGTACAAATATGAGCCCCACAACCAGTATCCATAACCCATGAGGTATTATCAGAAGTAGTTGTATTAACTTCTATAACAAAAATACCTGTTGAAGAAGTCTCAAAAGTCTTCTTCTTCAATTCCTTTAGACCTTCCTGGAATTTCTTACATTCTCTCCTCCAATGCCCTGGTTCTTTACAGAACCTGCATATGTCAGTTGGCCCAGCCTTGGACTTGGGCTTGGGCTTTGGCGTGTCCTTGTCCGCGACTTGGACAGCCTTGGCCTTTCCCTTATCCTTAGCAGAGGATTTCTTAAACCCCTTGCCCTTCTGCACCATAAGCACATTTGGGTCCTTGGCGGTTTTCCTCAAATTGGGCTCCGCAGTCTTGAGCATTCCGTGAAGCTCAGGCAATGTCTTACTCAAGCCATGCATGTTAAAGTTCAGAATGAACTGATCATAGCTTGCAGGTAATGACTGCAGAATGATGTCGCAGGCAAGTTCCTGGCTGATTGGGCAGTCGAGTTTCTGAAGATGATCGAGATAACCCATCATCTTCAAGACATGAGGACTCACTGCCGCATTCGCAGCCAACTTGCAGTCCAAGAGGTTCTTAACTGTTTGAAACCTCTCAGTCCTAGCCTGCTCCTGAAAAAGCGATTTCAGGCTTGCCATTATCTCGATGGGTGACAATACACTCTCGAACTGTTTTTGCAGCTCAGGAGTCATTGTCACCAACATCAGGCAATAGGCATCATTTTCATCTGACGAATGCTTTTCCCAAGCATTATGCAGAGTCCTGGCGGCATTGGCAGGAGGCCTCTCGGGGAGAGGATCACGAAGGACATAATCCTTCTTCTCCTGCTTGAGGACTAGCCTCAAGTTCCTTGACCACGTCAGGAAGTTCGTTCCAGTCAGCTTCTCCTTTTCGAGAACAGACCGGATCGAGAATGTGTTTTGTGTGCTTGTAGTAGTCATAGCTGAAATATATAGATAAAAGGTTATTAGTTAAAAATGTTCAATATGATTAATCTCGTATTAAATTTAATATGATTAATCACGCATTATATTCAATAACATAAGTTACCCTCAATAGAATATAATGATTCCAAGATCCACATATAACTAAGATTAAAGTGGGCCACTGGCCGTCACCAAACCTTAGCTTATATCGGTAAGCCCTACATCGGCTAATTATATCCGTGATATAACTCTTGGTTGTGAATCTGGGCCCGAGGCCCAATCCACTCTGATGTCTCAAGGCCCGGGACTCCCGATGGCCCAGTCAAGAAAACCAGACTATACAGTCATGTAATCATTAATGTCTGGGACTCCCAATGACATTTATGAATCACAAACCGTCTTATCCACGCAAAAGCAGACACCCTCACACTGTAAGGCCATGAATACAATTGAATGGGCTTCGACAGCTGACATAGAATGGACAAGACATCCAACGCTTGATATTATTTGAGGTTCGTAGGTTTATTTAAAAAATTCATTCCCAAAATAGAAGATTACTATTTCGGGAAACTTTCCATTTTTGGAAACCTACTATTTTTGGAAACTTTCTAAAATTGGAAACTTTCTAAAAAACGGAAACTTTCTAACTTTAGAAATTTCTTAAAATCCGAATCATGCAAATCTAGAAACTTCTATAAAATAAGAAACTTTCTAATTTCAAAATATCGGAAACTTTAATTTAAAATCGATTTATATTCTTTATAAAATAAATTTTAAATTAAATCTGAAGAAAGACTCAAATAATTGGCCCAATTGTTTTAACTTCTTGGCCCGAGGCCCAAGAATTGGTCCATGTCCAAGACATGACCCAATTGTCCAATTAAATGACATAACCGGTCTGGTTCATTAAAATTGGTCTAACCAAATTTTAATTACTACGATGACCACAATTGTCAACCGGTTATTTACTAAACCGGATTTTCTCAATTTATTTGGTCCAACCAAATCAAATTAGAAAATCCTGGTTTAGGCACAAAATCCAATTTTTCGACTTTGGATTTCTTATCCCGGTTTAACCAGACTTAATAAAATTATTAAATCTGTTTATTAAACCGTAACGTTTAATTTTAATCAAAATATTAAACCGAGCCTTAAACCAACCATGTCGATCGATGAACCAACCGTGTCGATCGATCCATCAACCGCATCGGTCGATGCTCTCAGCATCGATCCTGCATCGATCGTGCATCGATCCTGTATCGATCGATGCTCTCACGCATGCACGGAACCGAGCCAAAACCCTAACCGTGTCGATCGATGCACCAACCGCATCGGTCGATGCACCAACATCGAACCTGCATCGATCCTGCATCGATCGATGCTTTCACGCGTTAACAGGTTTTACCGATAGACTGTATCGACCGATCCATGCGATCGTATCGATCGATCCATGCGATCGCAGCCGATACTCATTCTCTCGGATCAGATCGCATACCAAATCATATAGCTTGATCATGCGATTTTTTCATATGTTTAGGTTTCAATTCTTGTTACTTAAGTGATTTCTCTTATCAGTAGTTGATTCAAAACACTTTTAAACAAGAAAAACAATCCTAAACTTGAATCTAAACAAGAAAAACCAGAACCATTGGCTCTGATACCACTGAAGGAATGTTTGGTTGATACTGATTCATTTCTCTGATTCATATCATCCTAAACATGCTGATCTAGGTTCTTCTCGAATAGAAACAGATTATGATCTCACCTTTTACCTGTTAATTGCAGCGGAAGGAGATAGAACAGGTCAGAGATCAGAGAAACACCGAGAGATGAATCCTCCAAAGGTTCACACACGCGATCACAGAAAACGGCTGCTAGACCACAAGGAACTCGGCGCAGAGAGAGAGAGAGTTTTCGGCTAAGGGGCTAGGGTTAATTGTTCTGAACTCGAGTTTTATCTCATAAAACTTGTCCGGTTCCGTTTGGGCCATTTGGCCCAAACACCAATTAACTCGACGGCATTCGCGCACTGTGTCGACCGACACACCTTGTGTATCGATCGACACACAGTGGCTAAACCGTTTTATTCTCTCTAAGTACAGTAAATGCCTAGCACTTTTACCGTACTTCTGCTAAACCGTTCCTACACATTTTCCTGTTAGCTTAGGCGTGTGACCCATATGGGATCATATAATAAAGGCAATAAGTCCAAGACTTATAGATCATGAGCGGACTCTAGCAAGCCATCATGACCCCCAGTATTATATGACTTATGTCTGATCATTGACATACTCTTACTTTCTAGAGACAGTACCGAGATTACTGGACACAATTCCAACAGTGAGTTATACTGTTTGATGCGCACATATGATGGAACCCAAATATGCCATTCAAATCCGCCTCGTTAAGCATACGTGACAATACATTGTTGGTGATAACATAGAGGTATGGTGATAGTGCACACCCTTGGCGTATTCCACGTTTGCTGGAGAAGAATCCCTCTAGGTCGCCATTGATATTTACCGAGAAAGCAGCTGTTGAGATACATAGATAAATCCAATGAACAAATAGTGTCGGGTACCCCATTGCATGAAGAGTATCACAAATAAATGACCATTGAATTGTATCGAAGCCTTTGCTATATCCACTTTTATTGCGCATTTATTTTCCCCGGATTCTTTGTGGTAGTCTTTCACTAGCTCCGTAGCTAGTAGTACGTTCTCAAGAAGTAGCCTTCCTTTTACAAAGGCACATTGATTTAACTCTATTGCTTCCGGCAGTGTGACCTTTAGTCTATTGGCCAAGATCTTTGAGATCACCTTATATATGAAATTGCGACACGCTATAGGCCTGTAGTCGGTTATATATTCAGCATCCGTCTTTTTGGGGATCAATGTGAGAATCGTAGCATTTGTTGAGCGCCGAAGCAGGCCAAACATGAAGAAAGATTGAACCGCCGTGATCAAGTCTTCACCAACAATGGGCCACGCTATCTTATAGAATTCCATTGGATAACCATCAGGCTCCGGGACTTTATTAGTTGGCATCCGAAACACAACTTGATAGACCTCTTCCCTTGTAACCGGCTTCGTCAACGCTATCCCCATTTCAGTTGATAACCTGAACCCCATAAGTGATTGTAACCTGTCATGAGAGAATGTCCTCTTAGGCGATGCGTTTGATTGCAAGAAAGTTTGGAAGTGATTAAGAGCTTCGTCCTTGATCTGCACCGGTTCACAAACAAACGAGCTGTCATTACGTTTTAGGAGCTTAATATTGTTCCTTACTGCTCTTCCATTAGCCACACGGTGAAAAACCCGGTTGTTATGATCTCCTAGTTTAATCGACCGTATGCGCGATTTCTGTTTGAATAGTTGCTCCTCCAGCCCTGCAAGTTTGTTCCAACGTTCCACGGAGCTGGAGACCTTCCTCAGGTTATCCGTTGTTGGCGACTCAAATGCCGCTTCTTGATTCTCACATAATTCCTCCCATGCTTCCTTTACTTTCATAGGGAGGTCACCATAGCAAGATTTATTGAGATTCCTTAGAACATGCTTTAGTAACTTCAATTTTTTGAGAATCGGGATAATGCTAAGCGTGAGTGGTATAACGGAGCGGATGAGCTCCAAGACTCCCTTACTATTTCCAGAAACCGCGGGTGATCAGTTATGTGTATGAAGAATTTGAACGGTCTTTTGTGTGCGGAGGCCGATTCTGCGAATCGAATACACAGACGAGTATGGTCTGAAATTCCACTAGCTTCGAACCTTGCATAGCTTTGCGTAAACTTCAAGTTCCACACTTCGTAAACCAAAACCCGGTCTAGTTTCTTTCCAATGGGGTTCGAGTCTTGGTTGTTTGTCCAAGTGAATGGTGAGCCTGTGAATGCCAAGTCTTGGAGTCCACAGAACAATATGGTTGTAAGGAAGTCTTGCATACCCGTCTGATCTACCAAGTAGTCTAGAGATCGCGAGTGTTCTGAAGATGATAGAATTTCATTAAAATCACCCGCTAATGCCCAGGCGTAGTTCGACTTCACGTATGAATCATGAAAGTAGCATATGTCCCTCCACAACTCCCTGCGGCCAATGATAGTATTATAACCATAAACAAATGAGACAATGAATTGGGCCTTCATTTCCTTGTTTGTTACGCCACAACACACCATTTGAGCAGAAGAGAAGATCACTTGAACTTCCACATCGTCGGACCAGACCACCCAGATCCTTCCCAGAGGGTGGGACCGGTAGTTACAATGGAACGACCAATCTTCGCAAACAGACTGAATGATGGCCCTAGAGTTCATCTCTTGAACCCTCGTCTCAATGAAAGCACCAATACAACAACCCTCACTTCTCAACCAATCTTTTACAACACCATGTTTGCGTGGTAGATTGAACCCACGCATGTTTCAAGCAAAGATTGACGACATATTACTTTCGTGGGGAAGTATTCCTGCTCTTTCCTTGTACCCCATATCTAATCACATCCTTGTGTTGAAGGAACGAAACACTCTTTAACTTCTTATCTCTCTTTTCTTTTTTATCCTTCTTGGTTTTCACAGTAGTTCCTCCAACACTTGGGATGATTTCACCATCTTGTTGGTTTAAAATTTCTTTTTTCTCAATACATTTATTAATTCTCCGACGTGATGACAATTAATATAATTGAGATAAAAATATAACTCTCTTAAATTATTTTTGCTAAAGATCACTCTTTTATATTAAACACGTATATAATTTTATTGGGAGAATCCCATTAAAAACCATCAATGTGGCACTCACTTCCACTTTAAACCTCAAAACTATCACATGATTAAATTAAACGTTCAATGTGACAAAACTGACAAATTAAACCTTCAATGTGGCTTTCTTCTTCATTGTTTTAAAACCCTAACGGAACTGTTCACGTTGAACAGTGATTCCGTTAAAAATATTTTTTTTTTTTAAATAATTTTTTCCTAATCATCTAGAAAAATTCCAAAAAATCTAAAAAAAGATTCAACAAATTTGAAATAAAAATTCAAAAAATCTCAAACAAATTTTAATTTCGGAAAAACTCTTAAAATAATTCAAATAATTCAAAACTTCTTAAAAACTTACAAAAAATTCAAAAATTCAAAAATATTCTTTAAGTATTTTAAAAAAAAAACTGAAATATATAAAATAAAATAAGAAGTTAGATATATTTCTCCATATATTTTTAAAATTAAAAAAATCCATAGATTATATAAAACTAAAGCTAAAAATTTTACAATGCACATTTTATTTTATTGACAATAAAAATTATATGGAATTTTTCACTATTTTTATTGCAATTTATCATTAAATAGTCAATAAAATAAAATGTGCATTTTAAAATTTTTAGCTTTAGTTTTATATAATCTATGGATTTTTTTTAGTTTAAAAAATATATGGAGAAATATATTTAACTTCTTATTTTATTTTGTATATTTCAGATTTTTTTAAAAAAATACTTAAAGAATATTTTTGAATTTTTGAATTTTTGTAAGTTTTTGAAAAGTTTTGAATTATTTGAATTATTTTAAGAGTTTTTCCGAAATTTAAAATTTGTTTGAGATTTTTTTGAATTTTTATTTCAAATTTGGTGAATCTTTTTTTAGATTTTTTGGAATTTTTCTAGATGATTAGAAAAAAAAAATTTTTTAACGAAATCAGTGTTCACCGTGAACAGTTCCGTTAGGGTTTTAAAGCAATGAAAAAGAAAGCCACATTGAAGGTTTAATTTGTCAGTTTTGTCACATTGAACGTCTAATTTAATCATGTGATAGTTTTGAGATTTAAAGTGGAAGTGAGTGCCATATTGATGGTTTTTAATGGGATTCTCCCTAATTTTATTATAAATTTCATCGCTAGTTTAAGATCCAGACATGGACATTTTTAGGTTTTTTTTGTCAAAGACATTTTTAGGTTTCACATATGTATTTATCTATTTTGTATGGTAAAGATAAAATTGAACTAAAAATGAGTGGTCTTTCTTTTCACCTCTCAAGTTCACCGATTTTCAATATTTGTACGTTCAATTCATTAGTGATTGTATGGCCTTTTATTTCTCTCCTCGTGGGCGGTCTTTCTATGTTACACCACCATGCATGCTTTTTACCACTAGTCTTGGCACTACAACGACTTTCTCGACTCTATCACTTTCCTAACTAAATCCCTTCAAGAATAGTAGTACATTCACTTTAAATGGCACAAATTAACATACACAAGTCTAGTAGAACACAACAAATGGTATATATGTTTATATAATTTAGGATATGAATATTGTGGTATTGAATTTGAAATAATAGTTTTATATATATATAACTAATGGTTTGTATTTTAATTTTATAGTTTATGATTAAGAGTTTAAGATTTTGAGTATGGGGTTTTAGGGTATATTTAGGGTTTAGGGTTTGAAATAGCCACGAAAATAAAATCGTGGCTATTTCGTGGCTAATCTCTTCCACGATAATATCATGGCTATTCGTGGCTAAATTAGCCATAAATAACTACGATTTCAGATCGTGGCTAGGTAGCCACAAATATCTTCGTGGCTAGTTGTGGCTATGCTCTTCCACGACTAGTTCGTGGCTATTTGTGGCTAATTATCCACGGATAGCCACGAATATTTTTTCGTAGCTAACCACGAATATTTACGAACTAGCCACGATTTGCAGTCATAGCTGATTCGTAGCTATTCGTAGCTAGAAAATTCTTAGCCACGAACTATTTGTGGCTTGTTCGTGGCTAAAAACAGTTTTTTTGTAGTGGTTCGTCTCACAACTCACCGGGCCGGCAACGTTTTTAGCATCCACTCTTCAAAGTATAAGGCAGAGGAAATGAGAGGGTGATTAAGCATGGAAAGGCAGAGGAAAACAAGAAATGCAACACAAGACTTGACCATGATTTAATAATGCAAATTAATGTCAAGCGTGAAATTTGGCCATTGATTTTATACGACATAGTGCATCTTAATTAGTATCCCTTTTTTGTCAGCCAAATTCATTTATTCTCTTACAGTAAACGAATGAAATTTCACGTATGCTGTTGCATTCGTTCGTTCGTGTATATCCTTGTATCTAAACAGAATCGTAAAAAAAAAAAATGATCTAAAACTAAAACTTTATATGCTCATTGATGTCAACAAAATAAAACCTAAGAAAGATGAAACTTTTATAAGGCCTGTGGTGGGTTTCGCGTCCAGATCTAAACAGACCTCTTAAGTCATTATAGGCCCAAATACTCCCTAACCTTTATATTTTCGTTTATCATTCTATTCGCAAACCGACCTTAGCTCAGTTGGTAGAGCGGAAGACTGTAGTTGTTGCTGTAATCTTTAGGTCGCTGGTTCGATTCCGGCAGGTCGGATAATTTTTTCAAAATTAACTAAGAATTTTCCTTTTAAAAGTGTTCTTTAAAGGGAAAAAAAAAAATTGCATCGATGATTGCTTTCTGGATAAACGAAGTTAATATGTGGCGTGTCATAAATATTGACGTGAATAATATTTATCAAAAAATACATAAATTATTTTGGTTACCAAAAAATATCTAGACTATAATAATTGTCAAATTAATAATAACTATCAAATTAATACATAATTATAATTAGTATTATTCACTCACAAATATTATTAAACATATATTTAAAAAATAAAAAATTATCAAATTAATTTAATAATAATAATAATAATAATAATAATAATAATAATAATATTATAAAATTTTATTGGAAACTATTTATAATTAAACATACATACATTATTATATTTAATAAAATAAATTATAATTTATGATAAATAAAATTAATAATAAAAAAAAAATTCTAATTAGAATCAATACATAAACATCTTATTTAAAATATTTATATATATATTCAAAATTATATAAATAATACGAATTTACTATATAAAATCTAAAATAAAATTTATTAATATTTAAAAATATTCATAAATATTTTCATATTTATCATTTTTTTATTGAAGGTTATGTATATCTATAAAATAAAATTAAAAATCTTTATAAATATTTTTATATTTGTCATATCATCTTTTCCTTTTTTATTCAAGATTATGTATATCTCCAAAATAAAATTTTAAAAATCTTCATAAATATTTATCATCTCATTTTTCATCCAAAGTTATGTATATCTCCATAATAAAATTATCAATATAAATTAAGGTTAATGCAATAATTAGCCTAATTTCATTAAATGCAAATTTGTAATCAGCCATTAAAAATAAATATAAGGTCAAATTTTTTTCTCAATTAATATAAAGATGTCGATATTATTATTTTAAAACCTCATTTTATTTTACACAATTAGTTTTGTTTATTTAAAAAAAATATCTAGAAAAATCGCAAATCCAAATCGAATTGGAAAAATCTCTTTGGTTGTTGTTAAAAAAAAGTTGTCAAAAAAATCTCTTTGGTTTGGTGTGGTTATGTTCGATTTGTTCACCATCGGTTCATCATCATCTCGGACATTCTTCTGCTTCACCTCCTTCCTTTGTTTCCCTCATCGTATGATCCAATTAGGTCTGGGACTTCGGTTCTTCGGTTCGGTTACGGTTCGTT
Source organism: Orychophragmus violaceus (assembly GCA_030180135.1). Taxonomy (NCBI): domain Eukaryota; kingdom Viridiplantae; phylum Streptophyta; class Magnoliopsida; order Brassicales; family Brassicaceae; genus Orychophragmus; species Orychophragmus violaceus. The sequence continues at coordinate 27,291,370 of CM058239.1, forward strand.
TATTCGGTTTTTCGGTTTTTTTTTTGTTTTTAAAAAATCTACCGATCGGTTTTTTTCTTCTGTTCGGTTCGGTTTCGGTTCATAAAATTTCGGTTCGGTTCGGTTCGATAACTTCGGTTCGATTTTATATTCAAAGCTATATGTATATATATCAAACACACAAACACAAACTGACAAAAGTATATATATATGGGAAGATTGAAACTTTTATATGAAAATCTAAACCGATCGATAACTACAAGTCTACAATAATGAATAATAGGCCAGGGACTTCGGTTCTTCGGTTCGGTTTTTCGGTTTTTCGGTTTTTTCTATTTTAAAAAAAACTACTAATCGGTTTTTTTCTTCGGTTCGGTTCGGTTTCGGTTCATTAAAATTCGGTTCGGTTTCGGTTCGATAATTTCGGTTCGGTTTTATATCCCAGGGCTAGATCCAATCAACCTTCGAATCCTACAAAATCCTCTGCGAATTCAAACCCCAAATCATCATAGGTATCCATAGACACCGCATATATTATTCCTTTGTTTTTGTATCCCAATCATCTATGGGTATAGTCGTCGTCGATTCTCGATCCCCTTTTAAACTTTGTATTTTCCATAAGTTTTATTTCTTAATCGATTGAGATTATCTAATACAGTATATCACTATGCCATTTTACAATCATTCGACACATAAATTTAATGTAGTGGTAAAGAAATGAGACTTGTGTGCACTATATTTGGGATTCGATCTACCTGTTCTACATGCTTCATTTGACCACTCCAAAAAATTGTGGATAAAACAGGATGCACACGTGAACTGTAATTTTGAAGTCTAAAAAACCAATAAAATATCATGTGTCTAATCAATTGTTATCTCTTATAGATGGGTTTAGCACCCCACCCACTTAGAAGGCCCAGGATTTATTCGGGATATAAAGGCCGGCCCAATAAAGCAATAAAGCCCAATCAAACGAGCTGAACCAAGCCCATCGTCATCGGCTCGATTCGGCTTAGCTGAACGACAGCAAGTCAGCTCGGCTAAGCCGAACAGCAGCAAGTCAGCTCGGCTACGCTAACAGCCAAAGGAATGTACGGCTCGGCCCATCACGTCACCAAGTACGGCCCAACTCGCACGAACTCGACAAGCGGTCAACGACCTGTAGAAAGTACGACCGTATTTTACTATAAATAGGAGTCGTCACTGTACATTAATGTAACTTTTTGGGATTTGTGCACTTCTTACTACTTTCTCTCTCTAGAATCCATTTCCCGAATTGTAAACCGAGCACGTCTCCCGATCTGCTCGGATATCTGAATATAAAGACACGCTCGTTCCGAGCATATTATTCTCCTTTAACGAACCCGAACATGGTTCCCTTCTCATCTATCCCGAGCACACTTCTAACTCCTGCTAGTCTATGAATCTAGTCGGTTCTTTCTCAAGAACAACTTAGTTCCTTCGGACCGAGCACGTTAACTCTCTAGCAAGACGCGCATCCCGACCCTGTGACAACCTCGGTAATTACAATTGGCGCCGTCTGTGGGGAGACAAGTTTTTCTTCACTAACGGACAGATTCAGCGATGACAGGAGCTCCATCGAACAAGGATTACGTCCACATCGAAGACATAACAAGCTCGGAAACAGCCTCCCGAGCAAGAGGGCAACCCCATCACGTTTCTCAGGTTGCAGATCCAATCATTCAGCCGGCCGGCGCCGAGCAGCAACCTCTAAACACCGAACGACCACAGCAAGCAGTGGAAACTCAGACAAATGAGCAGGACATGTCCACCTTGCTCAAAACTCTCATGACTCAAATAGCCGAACTCTCTCAGGGAAGTAACGCACGCTTCGATCAGCTCGCCACGGCACATGCGGTATGCCAGGGACAAATCAACGATCTGCGAATGACAAGTCAACAAGGATCCGTTCCTCGAACTCATCTTCACAGAGCGTTATTTGAAGAAACGCCACCTCCAAATCCGAGAAACCGGACGATAACGCAGCAGCAGACCGAGGACGAACAACCTCCCAATATGGATGTCCCGGGCGGCTCAGCGCCCGACGCGCACAGAGACAACGAAATTGAAGACATAAAGCTAATGTTGAAAAATATGACGTCCAAAGTCCATCAAGCGATCAGCTCGGCCCCCGAAATTGACCGTGTACTGGAAGAAACTCAGAACACTCCGTTCACTCAGCGCCTCATGGATATCCAGTTTGAGCATCCTATCTCTGCGGTCAAAATCAAGATGACGACCTACGACGGTAAATCCGACCCAAGGCAGTTTCTGACGGCATTCCGCATTGCAATGGGGAGGACAAAGTTCAGTGTCGGGGAACGAGACGCAGGTTACTGCCAACTGTTCGTCGAGCATCTGACCGGCTCGGCCCTGGATTGGTTCTCCCGCTTGGAACCAAACTCGATCAATGAATACAACGACTTAACACACGCCTTTCTCAAACATTACTCGATGTATATTCAGGAGGAGGTATCAAACGCCGACCTATGGGCTATCTCCCAGGGACCGAGGGAAAGCCTCCGATCGTACGTCACCCGCTTCAAAAACGTTTTGGCCAAAATCACGATCACCGACAGCGAAGGTCTACCCGCATTACGAAACGGCCTCTGGTACGAGTCAAGCTTCCGAGAAGAACTGAAGAAAAATAGACCAAGCTCGCTAGAGGACGCCCTCCACCGCGCATCGATCTTTGTCGAACTCGAGGAAGAAAAAGAAACCCTAGCCAAGAAGTTTGGGCCCAAGAGTTCAACCACGAAAGACAAAACCGAAAAGAGTACCGAACAATACGAACCTCGGCAGCACTACGATCAGGATTACAAAAAATCCAAGGAAGAAGAAACCGCGAGAAAAGGGAAATCGTCGTATTATGTCAGCGATCAGTTGCAAGGACACCGACAGGACGAGGAACGTTCCCATCAGGATCAACGACAAAGTCATCCCGACCGCTCTCAAAATCATCAGCAGGAACGACCCACCCAAGGATACCAAGGTCAAAATCAAGGCAAGCCATGGAACAAGTTCGTCCGAGGAGCCGAAAAAAGCAAGTTATTCTGCGAATATCACCAGCGAGCGGGTCATAGCACCGAGGAATGCAGAAACCTTCAAGCCCTCCTCTTCGCCGATTACCAAAAAGACGGGAAGAAACTAGTGCTGGATCGCAACAAACCTCACCCGAAGCAAATCAACCAGGTCATGCAACCAAAGAACGAGGCCGAGTGCTTCAGGATCGTCCAGGAAGAACGAAGGAAACAGGTTGCTTTCGACGAGGAGATCGAACAAATCAACGCAGCAGCAGCCACGGATAAAAGGGCTCGCGACGAAGAAGAGGAAGACGGAGCACGTCCAAGGAGACGAATAAACATGATTATGGGAGGACTGCCTATGGTTAACGACTCAGTTCGATCGATAAAAGAATACGAACGGAGGGCCACGGCAGCCCAGCACTACCGACGAAACGCCACCGACGAGCTCAGAATCGGCGAGGAAGTGAGTTTCACCGAACAGGACGCCGAAGGAGTGGACCGACCGCATAACGATCCACTCGTCGTCGCCATGCGAATTGGCGACTGCGAGGTTGAAAAAATTCTGATCGACACCGGCAGCTCGGTCGACCTAATTTTTAGAGAAACACTGCAACGTATGGAGCTCAGCGACTACCGTATCAAACCGTCGGCGAGACCACTAACCGGATTCTCGGGAGACTCGATCAACACAATCGGAACAATCAAACTTCCAGTCTACGTCGGCAGAATCACCAAGCTGATCAAGTTCGTAGTCGTCGACCGACCAGCTATCTACAACGTCATCCTCGGCACGCCTTGGATTCACGAAATGAGGGCAGTCCCATCCACGTTTCATCAATGTGTCAAGTTCCCAACCCCATTCGGCGTGTATACACTACGAGGAGATCAGAGGATATCCCGCACATGCTTCCGTATCGAACATAAAATGCGCCACAAATCACAAGCGTACCTAGTCGCAGAGCCTCGAATCGAACTGCCACCTCCCGACCGCCCGCAGAAGGACGCGATAGTACAAATCAACATCGATATTCGCGATCCCGAACGCTGCGTCGGAATAGGAGCCGACCTCCGAGCTGATCTACGAGACAAGTTGATAGAATTCCTAAAGGAAAACGCCGCGACCTTCGCTTGGACGACGACTGACATGACTGGAGTCGACCCGACCATCGCATGTCACGAACTGCACGTCGATCCGATCTTTAAGCCAGTCAAACAGAAAAGACGAAAGCTCGGCCCCGAACGCGCCAAAGCTGTCAATGATGAGGTAGAAAGACTTTCAAAGGCAAGTTCGATCACCGAGGTGAAATATCCGGACTGGTTGGCAAATCCCGTCGTAGTGAAAAAGAAGAACGGTAAATGGAGAGTATGCGTAGATTTCACCGACCTCAACAAGGCATGCTCAAAGGATAGCTTCCCGCTTCCGCACATTGATCGACTCGTAGAAGCGACCACCGGCCACGAGCTACTATCGTTCATGGACGCCTTCGCCGGGTATAATCAGATTATGATGCACCCAGACGACCGAGAAAAGACTTCCTTCATCACTGACCGCGGGACATATTGTTACAAAGTGATGCCCTTCGGGCTCAAGAATGCAGGAGCAACTTACCAGCGCCTCGTAAACCGAATGTTCGCCGACCAGCTCGGCAACACAATGGAAGTATATATTGACGATATGCTCGTCTAATACGCTTTAGCCGACGACCACATCAGTCACCTCGCAACATGTTTCGCGAGCCTGAACAAGTACGGAATGAAGTTGAATCCAGCAAAATGTACTTTCGCGGTCACATCGGGAGAATTCCTTGGTTACATCGTCACAAAGAGGGGCATCGAAGCAAATCCGAAGAAAATAACGGCGATCACCGAGCTCCCATCCCCAAGGAACACCAGAGAAGTCCAACGACTAACCGGACGTGTCGCAGCCCTGAATAGATTCATCTCTCGATCAACGGACAAGTGTCTCCCTTTCTACAATCTTCTTCGTGGGAACAAGAAATTCGAGTGGGACGCTAAGTGCGAAGACGCGTTTCAACAGCTAAAGACCTACCTCTCCACCCCACCAATTCTGGCCAAACCCGAGGAGGGAGAGACGCTGTACTTGTACATCTCCGTGTCAACCTCGGCAGTCAGCAGTGTGCTCGTCCGCGACGACCGAGGCGATCAACGACCAATCTTCTACACCAGCAAGATATTTGACGACGCAGAAACACGCTACAACACACTTGAGAAACTCGCGTTGGCAGTCGTCGTCTCAGCCCGGAAGCTCCGCCCCTATTTCCAGTCGCATTCGGTGGTCGTCCTAACAAATCAACCGATCCGAACAATATTGCACAGCCCGAGCCAATCAGGAAGGATCGCTAAGTGGGCAGTTGAGCTCAGCGAATACGATATTGAGTACAAGCCCAGGACTAGCGCCAAATCCCAGGTCCTCGCAGACTTCAACATCGAACTACCACCCGAGCTCACCATAGCCGAAGGACAAGAGCCAAAGGAGAAGTGGACTCTGTTCGTAGACGGTTCATCATCAAGAAACGGTTCAGGAGTTGGAGTCAAACTGACCTCCCCGACCGGCGAACTGATCGAGCAATCCTTCCGTCTAGGATTTCCGGCCTCTAACAACGAAGCCGAATACGAAGCACTGCTCGCAGGATTGCGACTGGCCGAAGTAGTAGGGGCAAGGCAAGTAGACGCGTTCGCCGACTCTCAGCTCGTTGTGAACCAATTTAACGGGGAATATGAAGCAAAAAACGAGCGCATGGACGCGTACTTAAAGCTCGTCCAAGAAATTACCGCGCGAATCGGCTCAGTCACGCTAACAAAGATTCCCCGAAGCGACAACTCCTCTGCCAACGCACTGGCCGCCCTAGCATCGACTTCAGACCCCGACCTTCGTCGAATCATTCCAGTCGAATGCATAGCCCGACCAAGCATTGCATCAAACGAAGACGTACTTCTCATTACCGAGGAAGAAGAAGGATTGGACGATGCTCACAAAAGCAACGAGGAAGTAATTAGGGATACCGATCCCGAGCATACTATTACCATCGACTGGAGAGACGAAATCAAAGACTATATATTAACGGGGAAGGTCCCCGAGGATCGTTGGGCAGCTCGCCGTCTAAAAGCTCGCTGCGCTCAGTACGTAATGATGAAGGACGAACTATTTCGATGGAGCGCGTCCAAGGCACTCTTACGATGCATAAACGGGCAGGAGATCAAATGGGTCACCGAGCAAACTCACGAAGGAGCAGGCGGAAATCATACAAGCGGCCGAGCATTGGCCACAAAAATAAAGCGACACGGTCACTTCTGGCCAACCATGATCGCTGACTGTGAGAGCTATGTTGCCCGATGCGAGAAATGTCAGAGGCACGCCCCAAGCATACACCAGCCACCCGAGCTTCTCACCACTGCAGCCACACCCTACCCATTCATGAGATGGGCCATGGACATCGTCGGGCCCCTGCCAGCCTCGCATCAAAAGAAATTCATCCTGATAATGACCGATTATTTCACCAAATGGGTCGAAGCCGAATCCTACTCGGAAATCAAAAACATCGACGTTCAGAAGTTCGTCTGGAAATACATAATATGTCGCCACGGTGTCCCATACGAGATTGTAACCGATAACGGGTCCCAATTCATCTCCAATCTGTTCGAAGGTTTCTGTGCAAGATGGAAGATCCGTCTAAGCAAGTCCACCCCGAGATACCCACAAGGGAACGGACAGGCCGAGGCGACAAACAAGACGATCATTGACGGACTGAAAAAACGGATGGAGAGCAAGAAAGGTCTCTGGGCTGACGAGCTCGACGGCGTTCTCTGGTCTCATCGAACCACACCAAAGACATCGACCGGTCAAACCCCCTTCTCACTTTCTCACGGAATGGAGGCAATGTCTCCGGCCGAGGTGTGCGTCCCGACAATACGCTTGAGTGTTGCGCCCGAGCACGAGGAGCTTAACAACAACATGATTATTGATTGCCTCGACCACGCAGAAGAGTTACGAGACCGAGCACTCCTACGCCTCCAAAACTACCAGCAACAGATCACCCGACACTACAACAAGAAGGTTAAGGGTCGACGTTTTGTAGAAGGCGACCTCGTCCTCAGGAAAGTGTTCGAGAACACGCGGGAACACCGAGCAGGGAAGCTCGGCGCAAATTGGGAAGGTCCATACATCGTCTCGAATGTAGTAAAACCCGGCGTCTATGAGCTCGTAACGATGAAGGGAGAGGCCATTCCACGATCCTGGAACGCAAGCAAGCTCAAGAGGTACTACTACTAAAGTCGAGCATAACTCACCCACGGAAAAGCCGAGCATCGCGCTCAAAAAAAAAAAAAAAAAAAAAGCCGAGCATCGCTCACGAAAAAGCCGAGCATCGCGCTCAAAAAAAAAAAAAAAAAAAAAAAAAACGAGCATCTCTCGTTCCAAAACCGAGCTCGCTATACACGAGTTCGAGTAATATGTAAAGTGAACTACGATCGGCTTGATCCCCTTTCGGGGTACGTAGGCAACCTCTCACGAGGCTTAGCTATATCAATAATAAAATTTTATCAAGTTAAAATTTTGTCTCAACCGCACCGAACAGATCGACATCTTGGCCAGATGTTCGATACTTTTAAGCCAGGCCAAGTCCCGCACAAGGCTAATCGACAGTAAATAAGCCGAGCATAGCTCTCGCACACTGTCCCGATCAGACCTTAGGGGTAAGCCGAGCACTTACTCGCGCCCGACCCGTGGTACAACGAGCATAGTCTCGAAACCCACAACCAAGTAAGCCGGGCCCAGTTCCCGCACAAGGACGACTGACAGAAAAAATAAGCCGAACACAGTTTCGCATAACTGTCCCGGTCAGTCCTACGGGATAAGCCGAGCATCGCGCTCGCTCCTCGCCAAAATCAACTATCTAACCTAAACCGAGCACTTCCTTCTTTCATCGTTTATTTCAACTTGAGCATAAATAAAAGAGTGGGAACGAGAAGAAAACAAGTTCATTAAGAACGCACGAAGGCGAAGATCCGATTACAATAACATATTACAAAAAGAAAAGGAGAAACAGCAAAGTTTAAGAAGCAGCCTCGGGAGCTCGATCCTCATCCTCGACCGAAGCTTGCTGATCCGCCGCAGATACCGAAGAGCCTCCGGCGGCCCGACCGGGACTATCCGGTGGAGTCATGGCAAAATCTTCGTCCTTCAGGTCGGTAAACTCAATCGAGATGAGCACCTCCTTAAAACGAGCAGCATCGGCATGGGCCTTGGCTATCCTATCAGGAGGAATAGCAAATCCCTCCTTAACCAGTGTCTCCAGCATGGACGCAACGGCAGCGGCCTGATTCATCAATATTTGGGTCCTCCGCCCGAGCTCTTTCTCCTCGTTAGCCTTCTTAATTTTAGAAAGCCGAGCCTGCGCTTTCTCAGAAATCCTCTGCCTCTCTTTCTGGACTTCCCGCGTACGAGAGGATCTCAGCCGAGCACACTCGGATTCAAGCCTGCCCTCCAAATCAGATACCCGAGCAATCAGTTCATTGGCTTCGGCCCGAACGTTTGAGCAATCAGCCAGACACTGAACATTCTCAGTATTTAGCCGATCGTTCTCAGTCGAAAGTCCAGCGACTTTCTCCTCCAAAGCAGACACCTTCCTCTGCTCATCTTCAAGGGTCGATCGAAGCGCCACCGCGTGTAGTGACACCTCACGATACCCCTCTAGCTCGGCAATGACCTTACCGGCCTTGGTAAGGTCCCGCTTCAACCCACTGATCGCCCTCTCAAGGTCGACCTCCCTCTGCTCGTACGCATCAAACAGAAGGTTATAGTTAGCAAGGCCCTGAAATAAAAGACAGATTAGAAGAGGACGATCAACAAAGATAAAAATCATAGGAAAAGTTCAATCTTACCCGAGCCATATCTTTGGCTGCCGCTTTCTTCCGATCAGGGAAGCGCGTATTCTCAACCGGAGGCAACGGATGCGGAGGACTTTCCCGCAACATCCGGAACAAGTCCGCGCAAGCTCCACCATCACGAACCATCGGCATCTCACCTTCATACCGAACGGAGAAGCCATAGTCCGTGAACGCCCCTTCACCCGGTCCACCCAAGAAAGTGAGTCCGGCGATCTCATCCAGATCCGGAATAGACTGGTTCTCCCGAGGATCAGCATCCCCGTCTTCTTCCCGGCCTTCAACCTCAGCATGGCCAGCGCCCGGGTCATCAGTCGAACGCTCCAGAAGGGCCGCATCATCAACATTTGGACCCTCGACGTCCCCGACCTGGGTACCCGTAGCACCCGGAAGAACCACCAGAGCCGACCGCTCGGAAGGCTCGAGTGCTTGACCCGCAGGATCAACAGCCCTCTTTTTCTTCTTCCTGATTAAGGAGAAGACGTCAACGTTTTCTTCGGTCTCTCGACCATCTTCAGGGACAAGGGGAGTTCCCGGTTCAGTTGCGGCCGCATCCTCGGTCCGCGACCTTTTCTTCTTTTTCCTTTTCTTCTTTTGAGCCTCGGCCGCCTCCACCGCCTCGCAAACCTGACGAAACAAATCCCGATGATACTCGTTTACAAAAACCATCCCGGGCGGGACCTCCCCGACCGATGGCGAAAAAGGTCGATTTGGGTCCAAGGCAACATGATTTACCTGTGGCTCAGAGGGATTTGTTGGCTCCGCAACAGGATTTTCCTGCTGATCGACGAGATTCTCCTCGACGTAGTTTACAACTTCCAGATCCATACGGCCCATCTCTAGCTTCCGACTTTTCTTCGGCACGATCGGAACGAGAGTTCTACTGTTATGCTCAATCAAAGACTCGACCGAACGCAGATAACAGCCTGCAGAACATACGATGCGTATCGAAGAAGTAAAAAAAAAAGCAAAACATAGAAAAGACAAAAAAACGACAAGAATACCTTCGCCTGAACACTCTATGGCTCGCCTGACCCGACTAACGTGAACGTCTGGCCACCTCTGGATACTCCGAGCAACGAGCCTATGCAGCTTCGACAAAAACTGGTCTGGAACTGGGAGATCGATAGAATGACGATCTGCAAGAAGAGAGAACGAGGATGAGTTAGTCTATTTAGAGGAACGAGCAGGAAGTAGAGATTACCATGAAGATGATTCCAGAGCGTCCTATACGGCCTCTCAGGATCGGGAACCGAGGCGGAATTAACCCGAACATAAAAGTAGCGATCCTGCCAGTCGTCAATTTTAGACGGTTTCCCGATGACGACCTTCTCCCCATAACGAGTACGCATACAGACATACCGGGTCCCGACGGTAGTAGGGTTTGTGGAAATTGTCGTTATCTCTTCAAAAAACCGAAGAGTCATCTCCACTCCACACTCGGAGGCCAGAATCATGGATCCAACCAAGTTTTGAACAGCGGCCGGGCACAGCTGGGACATAGCAATCCTTCTCTCTTCGCAATAAGCCACCAGCAACCTCGGTAGAGGGAACCGAAGGTGGATACCCCTGAACCAAAAATCGTACAAGCATATCCACCCCTCGGGACAATCCCAGGGCCTCTCGTGCGACTCAGGTTTGCGAAGCTCGAGCCGGTCAATACCCCCAGGATCACAGTTGTCCCTCAGCCACGCCAAGTCATCCTCCGAGCATTTCGTCGGAAGAACTTCACGAACCGGACGCGTCTTCTTCGGGCCATCCGCGGCCTTTCGCCCCGTCTTCCGAGCCTTACTCGGTCTCCTCGGTTCCACCACCATCCTGTCGCACCGAGCCTGGTCAACCGTAGCCACCACTTCTGCCTTCACGGGAAGAGAGCCCAAGTTCTGGTTTAACGGGATCCAGGGCCGAGCACCGTCGTCTTCGGAATCGATCAGATAAGGCACACGGAAACTCTGTACACTGCCCGAGGCCGTCGGATCATGAGTTCGATTATCGTCAGGATTCTGGGAAATGACCTCCGTTCGTCCCGAGCCAGGCGAGGAGACTAGCTGACCTACCGACGAACTGGACTGAACGGAATCATCTTCGGACAATCTAACCGAATACAAGTCCCGACCCGAGGAAGACGCTGAACTAGAATCGATTCTCATAACTTACAATACAACAAAGCAACAAACCTAGAGAGAGAAAAATCTAGAGAGAAGGGAGAGCGAAATACCTGCGAAAGGAGAGAAATGAAACTGGAGAAGAGCGGAGCAAGATATATATAAGCGAGCGGGGAAAATCTCGAGACAAGCGCAATGATGACCCCTACGCAACCCTTCGGCTTCCGGCGGTTATAGGTATCATCATTACACCAACACGACTCTTCAGTATCTCGCCGTTTCCCAAGAAACCCTTGAACTCCCCAAAAAGAAAACAAACAAAGCCAGCCGACCAGACCTATACCGAATAAATACCGGCCCAACTAAGACATCATCAAATCCGCCGACTCCAAATATCATGAAGATCGACGAACTGGGGGGGGGGGGGCTTACTGTTATAGATGGGTTTAGCACCCCACCCACTTAGAAGGCCCAGGATTTATTCGGGATATAAAGGCCGGCCCAATAAAGCAATAAAGCCCAATCAAACGAGCTGAACCAAGCCCATCGTCATCGGCTCGATTCGGCTTAGCTGAACGACAGCAAGTCAGCTCGGCTAAGCCGAACAGCAGCAAGTCAGCTCGGCTACGCTAACAGCCAAAGGAATGTACGGCTCGGCCCATCACTTCACCAAGTACGGCCCAACTCGCACGAACTCGACAAGCGGTCAACGGCCTGTAGAAAGTACGACCGTATTTTACTATAAATAGGAGTCGTCACTGTACATTAATGTAACTTTTTGGGATTTGTGCACTTCTTACTACTTTCTCTCTCTAGAATCCATTTCCCGAATTGTAAACCGAGCACGTCTCCCGATCTGCTCGGATATCTGAATATAAAGACACGCTCGTTCCGAGCATATTATTCTCCTTTAACGAACCCGAACATGGTTCCCTTCTCATCCATCCCGAGCACACTTCTAACTCCTGCTAGTCTATGAATCTAGTCGGTTCTTTCTCAAGAACAACTTAGTTCCTTCGGACCGAGCACGTTAACTCTCTAGCAAGACGCGCATCCCGATCCTGTGACAACCTCGGTAATTACATTATCTATATTCAGTTGTGAAGATCTGACTTACGTGGTTGATTTTGATTAACGTGGATTTTTTTAACTCTTACTTCTGCTATTTTTGATCCAGTCGGTGTTTTTGTGTACATACGTACCATGATCTTCTTAAACGCAAAACCAAACAGTTTTGGAACCAGACCAAACCGAAGAGATTTCTTCCTGACCTCAATTTGGGTTTGTCATTCTATTTATGTATTTATATTTTTAATAAACAAAATTAATCGTATAGGGTAAATTAGGATTTTAAAATAGTAATATTGACATTATGCATTAATTTGACAAGCATTAATAATCTGAGTATTAGTTTGACAATTATAATATTCTGGATATTTTTTTGGTAACCAAAATATTTATTTTGTATATTTTTTGATAAATGATATTTACCTCAGATATTTTTAAAGTTTGTTGGTTTTGGTATATATATAAAGGCAAATAGGCAATTACTTTTTTTAAAAACTGTGCAAATAGGCAATTACACAGTTTTAAATATATAAAATACAGTTTTAAATAAAAACTATTTCAGTTAGCTAGTGACTCTGAATCAGCATGCACTCACATGCGAGGGAGGAAATAAATGTTATAAAATGCACGTAAAAGATAAAACACAACTAAACTAACTATTTTCTGTGATCAACTTGAGAATAAATTAATTCTCAGAAAAACTTGAGAATAAATTATATATCGCGAAATGTCATATTAAAATTATGAAACTCAGATTCTGGTTCTTTACAGATTTTCCACAAGGGGGTCACAATGATAGTTTAATCAAGTTGTATAATGTATTGTTTTTGGCTAGGGAGACAATTTCTTAGAATAACGACAAGAGTTTCATCAACTAAATTTTTGTGCAAGCTCCACAATCTCTAAAATCTATGCTCAAATTATAGATAACAATTTGAAAACCCTTACGTTAAATATATATATATATATATATAACTAATGTAATTCATATATATATATATATATATATATATATATATATATATATATATATATATATTTTGAACTTTACACCATTTAAGTTGAAAACTGAAAAAATAAATTTTAACTAGTTCCACCACTCAAATTTTCTTCTTCTTAATAGAAGATGAACAATTTCCAGCGTAATAAAACCCTTATTATATAAAAAAAAAATTCCAGCGTAATTCATATATTTTGAAGGCACACATACAATTTTATGTAAAAAGAAAAATATATTCTTGTGTATTTCATTAGGCCCAATCATCTCTCCTTGTAAAAAAAGATAGCTTTTATCAAATTTATGAATCAAATAACTCATATCGACAGTTTTTACAATATTTAAAGTATTTTTTTTTGCTGATAAAAATAAAATAATTTAAAGTGTTTTTCATATTGGGTGAGACGTGAAATAGTAACAAAAAGTGTTTTTACATTTGTGATTTTTTTTTGTCAGCGGCATTTGTGGCTTAGCTTCCGCTATTCTTGTAGTGTTTTTTTTCATCTAAAAGATATACTTTCGTTAGAAAAAGTAGGACGAAATACAAAGTTGGATGCAATTACAGACCAAGTCCGAATAAATATGCAAAAATAAACACAAGAAGAAATGTTCGAAAAAACAAAATATGCAAAAATAAATATGGGAGACAAAGACGACAAGAAAGACATTTCTTCTTGTGTTTATTTTTGGATAATTGTTTCCTACCAACTTCAGCTTCTCACAAAATGTTAGGACATTGGTCTCTCTTATATACTTTTCAGACTTAGATTATTTTATCTTTTTAATATCTTGTTAATAGCCGATTTAGTATTTTGTCTCTGTAATAACCAAAAACCTTTGAAATTCATCTTTTTAAAATAAAAAGATAGACGATAAAAATAGCTTGTAGTGTTTAATCGGAATAAATATGATAAGAAATCCAGATAAATCAAAGCTACACTATAGACATATATAAGGGTTTTAGGTTGGTTTTATTATTTATGCATATTTAGTAGGGCAAATCGTATTAATAACACAAAAACATGATTTGTCAAAAATATAGCACCAAGGAAGAAAAATTATAAAAATAGCACAAAAACATATTTTGTCACTAAATTAGTCCTAATCCTAAATCTTAAATACTAAACTCTAAACCTTAAATACTAAACCCTAGCCTTGACTAATAAACCATAAACCCTAAATACTAAACCCTAAACCTTAAATAATAAACCCTAAACCCTAAATAATTAACTCTAAACCCTAAATTATATAATGCTATAAAAGTCTTTATAATTAAAATAATACTAAAAATGTAAATTATTTCTTTCGGTGCTATATTTATGATAAGGTATGTTTTTTGTGCTATTTTATGCTTTTTCTCTATTTAGTAACAAAAACTAAATTAGAAGTACAGAGAAAATATGAAATGGATTAAAATCTTTATAAAAAAGTTAAAACATTTTTATATCAAATGTGCAGTGATATTTAAACTGCACAGTATTTTTTGTTTATTATTTTAAATCCAAAACCCCATAAATAGGAACTTAACAAAGAAAATATTAATAGAGCCATTGTAAAATAATACCCTACCTTTTTTTTTTTTAACGCTGTATGGGCCACAACGGGCCGGCCCACTGACCCAATCCTTCCAGTAGGAGGAAGGAAGGTGGAGTCGAACTCCAGATGAGATGGACGCAGAGGTGGACCACAACCACGGGACCACTTACGTCTTCTCACCCTACTTGTCTTGACAAACTAGTTTGTGTTGCAAATTTCTGTTCAAACTTTTCTTTTGAGTCTAACTAAAATTAATTAAAACATAACCAAATGATATATACTGTAAGACATGGATAAGTGTAATTAGTGTTTAAATTATGGAATTAAGAAACAATTTGAAAATAATATTATAGAATGATTTCATAATCATATGTAATGTGTAACGAATATGCAAATGCAAACTTTTGATTTCTTTCATTAATTTCATAATCATATGTAATGTGTGATATGGTTTAATGCAAATTTTAAATTCCATTTCAAGATACAATTATGTGCAGGGGCTGAGGTAAGTGGAGAGGAGGGGGATCAATTGATCACTATAGATTTAAAAATTATTAAAATTTTCTCATATTTTATAAGTGAAAATAGGTAAAATAGTTTAGAGAGTGTATAATGACCCCCATTGATTATGTTCGAATTTGACAAATTAACCCCTTTAATTTAGTGTTTGACTCCATTTACCTTTTTTATTTTTAATGTTACATTTACTAACCTGAGTAGGAATATATATGGTAAACAAATTATTTTTGATTCCTATAAATATAGTTTCTAGATCCGCCACTGATTGTATGTGAAATTAATAATTTCAAATTATCTTGTAACACCCATATGTAAACTTAGATATCTATGTACTTTCTGGACACTTATTTACACGAAACAAATGAGATTTTTGGATTCATAAAAAACGAGATTGCTTGATCCGCAAATATAAGTTTGTGGTGGAAAGAAATAATTTAGGCGACTTTTTTTTGGGTCCACAAATGACTCATTTATTAAGATTAAAGAGATATACAACTAAGTTCAGCTAGAGCTTTTTTTTTGCTAGAGTATCTGCCACTTCATTGGCTAATCTTGATACAAATTTAGAAAAATTCAAGCTAAACTCACTCCTCAAAGCTTTGATATCTTGAAGATAGTTTGAGATTTCGATTCTGTCCTCCTCCTTAACGATTGCGTTTATAAGAGTTTGACAGTCTCAGATGACATGAATCTATGCATAACTTCTCCTCTTTGCTTCCTTTATCGCATGCAGCAATGCATAAGTTTCAGCTTCCAGTGTTGAGCTCAAATAACGTTTAGAACCAGCAACTTGGTCAGTGATAACATCCATATGATCACGGAATACAATACCAAAACCACCTGAAAAGTATGATGCTCGCCAAGCCGCATCCACAAAGCACCTGAGACCACTCTGGTTTGGCTCGCTATGGAGGATTGGATGGTGCGATTCCTGCATCTTTGGTTTTTTCTTCAAGGGTTGAGCTAACATCCATTCTTTTGCGTCTAGAATTCCTTTGTTGATTGTGTCCTCCTCTGAAATACACATATTATCGAAAGTCAGTTTGTTCCTTGATCTCCATAGCGACCAGACAATCCAGACATATAAATATGTACCAAACAGACCCGTTGGAGGAAGATTTACGAACTTTGTTGCTTCTGAAAAGTGTAAGATCCGGGGAGCTATTGAACGTACACATTTTTATTGGGACCAGATCCCAAACCTTCTGGGCAAAGTGACATTGCAGGAAAAGATGATCAATAGTTTCAATTTGGTTGCATCTTTTACAGAATTGATGAATTCCCAAACCCCTCGTCGCAAGATTTACGCCAACTGGAAGAGTCCCTGCTTTTGCTTTCCACAATAACATCTTAGCTTTCGGAGAGGCTTTAACATGCCATACATTATTGTTCCAATCAAATACATCATCTTCCTCATTTAGCTTCGTCCTCATAAGGAGCTCATATCCTGACTTGACAGTGTATACACCATTTTTTTGTTTCCAGCCATGCAATCTTATCCATCTGGCGATACTTACTTCTCTTTAAGAATCTAATTTTATCTTCATAGTGAGGTAAGAGCTTCCTTACTTCAGCCCAGTTCCAGTCGTTTGTTTGAGTGTCAATTAAGCTCGTAACAAGGAGGTGAGCCGAGTGTTCAGGGGCAGGACCCATTGGCTTCATTGGCTCCGTTGTTGATAGGAGTCTAGTTTTACCCTATACTAACTGCAAGTGCACAGTAAATCAATTGTAGTACTTAGGGATCGAATCCACGAGGACTCTAGGCAACGATAAAATCAAGAACTTAAGGAGATTAAAACTAGGAGAAAACAAGAAGCAAATTATAATCTATTATCTAAAAGCAAGCAGGAAAGTAAATCAATAGCAGGTTGGTTGTTTGAAATCAATAAACTAAAAGCGCTAAGTCTAGGGCGTTCTCAGGAAATCAGACAAGCAAATAAATCAATCAGTCATGATCTAATTAAACTCAGTTCTAGAACTCAAAACACAAATATAGAATTAACCAAATTCTTTTGCGAGAATTCTCTAAGTCTAAGCGCAGTAATCCAAATTCATTTGCAATTACTAACAGATTAAACCAGCTTTAATCTCAAGTTTGATATGTTTACAATCTAATTAAACCAAATTCCTTTGCGAGTAATTAAATTGCTTAACCTAAATAGTTCAGATTCTAAACCACACTGTCGTGTCGTATTTAGCAACCTAAGATCTAGATTCTAATTGATGAGGTTAGAACTAGCATTAAACACAATTTAGTTTGAAGAACATCTATTGATGTGAATCCTTAACTGAATTAATTAATCTAGCAAGTCATGAAATCCCTATGAGAAACCCTAAACCTAACTATGAAACTACTCAGACATGGATGATGTAAACATAATCAATGAATAAATAGCAATCATAAAAGAGATTAAAATAACAAAGGGGTTCGAAAACTTCTCCAAAACGAATGTAGTACAGGATCAGATCAGCCCCAAAAGCTCTAAAAACTCTCTGCTCTAAGTTATGATAGCGTATGTAAGCGTATGTAAAAACTGATCTAAAATCCTAATTAAATAGCTAAAACACGACTTGGGGCTTCTGTGTAAATATCTGGAACTTCTAGGCTTTTCTGCAATATTGGCATTCTTCATTAAACCGGCGAGTCTGGCCCATTCGCGCAGTGCATCGACCGTTGCAGGTGTGCAACGATCGACGCAGTCTTCAAATCTGGACAGTGAGCACAAGCTCTCGGGTCAAATCTCCAAAATGTTCCAATAAGCTCCATAATCACCACATTAGCTCCAAACGTGCATGTACCTAATAAAACCTGTAAAAGACTCTAAAGAGACACAAATAGACTCTAAAACACACTTATATCATGGCATAAAACCGGTAAAAACTATGATATATCAACTCCCCCACACTTAGCCTTTGCTTGCCCTCAAGCAAAACAGAGAACTAAAACATGGTGAAGAGGTTTGAAAACTTTCAGAAACTCTTTTTGTCCTAGAAGCAACAACACTCAGATTCCCCTTAGTAAACCACTGAAAGAATCAATCACAAGACATCAAGACCTGTTGGAACTTTGAGCCAATTCTACCAGATTCAGAATTGATGTCATGTTCCCGAAGCCTAGGATCTAGGGTCTAGTTAATTGAATCATAGACCTGACCTCGTGATTACCTGGAGATTGGCAGCGGAAGATAAGCAGGTAAACGATATTTCTGGAGCGCCTCAGATGTTGCGCCTCTACTCCAGTCCACACGCACACAAGCTGGAATCCGCCGGAATGCTAGTGCCGGGAATCGGATCTCCTGGGAACTGAGTTTCGAGGTTTCTGCGTTTTTCTCTCTGAGCAAAACTCTCTGGGCGGCGCACTCATTGGTGTCGATCGACACAGATCTTGTATCGACCGACGCACCCAATGGTGTCGATCGACACACCTCTTTAAAACTCATATTCAATGTGTATCCAATACACATCGACCAGACCATATGCCAATGATCAATCCCATACAAAGTGTATCCAACTTGCTTAGGTGTGTGACCCCATAGGTTCACATAATACTAGCAATAAGTTACAACTCATTTGTCATAAGCGGTTTCTAGCAAAACATTATGACTACTCAGTATCACATGAATTGTCCGATCTCGACAATACAACTATCTTTAGAGTAAGTACAATGTGATTTCAGGACATAATCCCAACAATCTCCCACTTGTACTGGAATCACCTATTCCTATAATCCCTTCGTCTCTATATCTCGATATTGCATAAGGCAAGAGACTGTGTCATCCTTATTATAGCCAACATCATGTTCATCGAACTCCTGATCTATACTGATAAAGAAAACGACTGACAATCACCTCGTTTGAGCACGGCCATGCATTTTCTCAGTATCAAATCTTCGATGGGCCCTGAGATATTTATCTCCCGTTATACAGGAGGGACAAATCCCATCTTGTTCCATCCATGTTTCTACACATACTTCATGATACGCATAAGCAATGCCGTTATAGCCGCCAGTTACGGAACGACGTTTGACAAGGTCAAAACGCACCAATTCATATGCTAGAAAGCATGATGAACTCAGGTCTAAGGACTATACTCTATAGTCGTAATGAGAACTTCCCATGACACTGATATAACTATCATGTGGAGTTCTCATTAGCGGGTCATGTCCGATCATATGTTCACCAACATATATCTATGTGATTGACTGTGATAATCATATCGTTGACTCCATGAAACTTAGTCCAACAGTCACCTCACATGCTAGTCTCTCGCGGTTATTGGTGTCCCACTTCAACAACCTTGACTAGGGACAATCGTAATTTATGTCATCTTTTACTTATAGGGTTTCATGATCAAGTCCTCAACTTGATGACCTATATGATGACCATAAAATACTTTGAGACCATTACTTAATTATCCAATAATTAAATAATACCGATGTCAGTTTTAACTTACACAAACTTTGCCATAGCATGTCTATGTAAAGACCATAACATAACTAAATAACTCCCACTAGAATCAAGATCATCTCTTCAGATATCTAATACCTACAGCAAGAGAATAAATCTCATGCTTAGGTTGTGGGAGACTCTGCGGTGTTTTGCTTGAAACAATTTCAACAAACCACACCGCCATTCAGACAAAGAGACATAACCAGGTGGGAACCGGGAATCGTCTTTGTCCGTCTAACTACTTTCAACTGGTTCTTCACTTTCTCAGTTCACCACGAAACTATCCTTAGAGTTCCTCAAACACTTGGGATATTTCTGGTAACTGTTCAGTGATTATTACCGGAACATATTGGTATTTTCTCGTCATGCTCTATGCGTGAGCTGCATCTAGACGAGCGCAAAATATGACATTTATGATGGATTCTATTGCAGCAGCATAAGCAATCACACTCATTAATACTAGTTCAGCCAGTGTTCAAAAAACACTTCATCTCGCTAATATTGTTGCCATAAGACCTTTGGTATGAAGCCATTCTTGGAATTAAGCACATATGAACTGTCCAATACCTTATCAACATAAGGATTTTGACATGATCCAATTAGCCTTTCTGATCCATTCCAATGGACACTACAAGAAATATGTACATTGTCGGCGCGAAAATAATGCTATCATATGTCTTTCATAGCGTTTTCATAAATGCTATCTATGCGGGAGCTATCATAGGTATCAGCCCTACGATAGCATTTTTTCGGTTTGCTATAATAGCGTTGATCTATTATAGCACGTAATTTTATACGCTGTAAATATATTAATAATAGCAAAAAATTAATGCTATACTATATGTAATTATAGCATTTGATTTATGTTCTATTTGATTTTGACAGCTTTTTGTGTGCTATAATACAGTTATTGATGTCTATTTTATAGTGCTATGATATTATTATAACGGTCATTTTGTTGTTATTATATTTGTTATCAACCTGCTATCAATTTCTTTTATATAATACAATGATTGCATAATCTTAAAACTGATATAGAAATTAAGACATTCATTCCACAAGTCTGAATACAATCCAACATCCAAAACACAAGTTTAGAGTTTCATGACAGAAACATTAGCCTAGTCTTAACCAAAGTAAAACTAAAATACATAGACTAGTTATAAGTTCATTAGCCTAGTCTTAACCAAAGTAAAACTAGCTATCCTGGACCAAATTTCCTTCATTCCCTTCCTTCATTCCCTGTATCAAAAAAAACCAGTGTCTTACTTTAGTAACACATATATATAATCAGATGTAAAATAAAAGAAGAAGCACAACAATTACCTCCGTACCCAGTATTGATGTCTTTCACCACACATTTGAACTCTTTCATGTTCAAAGTTCATGTCTCTCCCTTGTCTGCTTTACTGAAAATTGCAGCTATATCTTCCTGTTTACTCAACAAGACCACAACAAATCAAACTCTGAAGAGTCACTCATCATTACACAAGGAAAGGTGTTGAAACAATACCATGAGTCTGCATTGGTTGATGGTTGAGGTGTCACCTAAAGCATAGACACTGTCGCATCCCTCCACTCTAAGCCATTCGTCAGTTGCCAAGACACGCCTCTGCCCCTGTAAACATATACTCAAAACGCAGAAAATATAGTTAGGTGGACAAGAGAAAATTATTTGATTAGTCAAACGATTGCAAGTCTTGGTTTGAAATCTAACCTGACCAATCAGCTGCATAAAGTCTCTGATGACAGGACGTGAATCAATCACAAAACCATACCATAAGGTTCAGAGACAAGTTTGCCAGTTCCACTTTCCTTTGTGGATATCTCATCAGCAGTCACTCCCACAACCATAGACTTTATATTCAAATCAATATCGTCTCTCTGGAACTTTTCCTCAGCAAAAGCAATGATCCTCTTGTCAAACCTCAGATATCTGCCACTCGCAATGGCTCACTATTAAGACTTCAGATACAAAACTAAAAGCTAGGAA
This sequence comes from Orychophragmus violaceus, assembly GCA_030180135.1. NCBI lineage: Eukaryota > Viridiplantae > Streptophyta > Magnoliopsida > Brassicales > Brassicaceae > Orychophragmus > Orychophragmus violaceus. Next base: position 27,312,966 of record CM058239.1, read on the forward strand.
AGCAACTAACGAGTACCTGTAGAGTTCTGATATATCTTTTTGGATAGCCAATAGCATTAAGCGACGGTGATTCCATGATCTTTGCCAGCTGCCGTCCTGCTGCCAAGACCCTGAGACAATAATTAGCACCCAACAATAATACAGAGCCATACAAAACAAAAGGCAGAATATGGACAAAAAAAATAGTATACAATATTGAATGTATAAAAGGAAAAGCAAGTGTTACGGATCAACTAACATGTTATTGTTTGATTGTAAATCCTGCTGTGAAACTCCCTCTGGCCCACTTTCTGTAGTCGTGCTCTGGCATTTCTGTGCAACTTGAAGCAACTGGTTCACCTGCATGACCGATAATAAGTTTTTATTAAACTTTCCAGCACCGTTTGCAGCATGTCTAAACATATATTCAGAACTAAAATTATAGACTATGTGCTTATATTCATAGGGAAACAAAAAAAATAAGCACATAAGAAATCATTTAGGGAAACCAAGTATTAGATATCCTCGAAAAAACAACCAAGGGTTGTAAGTCTTAAGCTCCTCTAGTTTGGTTTTAGCTTCCTCTGCAGTCTCTATACAGTTACAACTGCAATTAGAAACAGTAGAAACGAGAGTCTTAAGGTGACTCCAGAACCCCAATCCGGTTCTAGCGATAAGTTCCTTTGAAGTACCGTTTGGATACAAGTTTTGCAGATATACTGTCTCGTTCTTGGAGAATAAGCTCCAGACTCTGCAACACAAGGTAGCAGTTTACCCACTGTAAGCAGCACACAAAATGAACAACAGTGTGACAAATAACTTGTAAAGCATAAATAGACATATATAATATGAATTACATATTTCCGCTTCTACAAGTCATCTTCGTGGCTTACATACCTGCGCAAGATTTGCTGAATGAGATTTCTCTGCTTTCCAAGTATCTGTGAGCATATTTCACCTCTTGTCTTTGTCTTCTGATCCGTCTCATCTTCAAGTCTCTTCGTCTCAGACAATGCTTCACAATAAGAACAACGTATAACATCTCATAAAAAAAGAGCTGAGTGTGAATTGCAGATCCAAAGACAAATCTCAGTTGAACAAAGGAGTGAGCAAACATCAATTACACATGAAACAAATTTAGAAGTGTCAAACAGAAGAATTTTAGAGCAGCAGAACACGCTAAAAATCTGAGAAATCCCAAACAAAATCACTTTCAATTAGCTCTAATTTCCACGAATATCAACGGATTTCAAACCAAGAGAATACACCTATAACTGCTCTGCGATCATACTTTTCTGTATATGGTAACCAGAAATTTCTGAATCCAAAAGCCTTGAGAGAGCGAGAGAGAGAGACGAACCATGATCGAGATCTTTCTGCAAGGTATTGAGAGATACAGAAGGGAGGAGCAAGGAAGATAAATAAATAGCGAAAGAAAAAAAAAATAGCGAAGGGAGGAGCGGATGTGGAGAAGGAATAGCGAAGATAAAGAAAATTAGAGGAAATTTGTGTGTTTAGGGTTCTAAGAGAAAGAAGGGATAATGAGCGTTAAAAAAAGGGTTAATGTTGTGACAAAAAAAAAAGAGGGATAATGAAAAACGAAAGAGGGAGTCTAAAATTTTCATTAATGGCTGAAAAGCTAATTTTAGCTTCCCACTTAATGAAACTATATCATAGCGCTTATCTAATGCTGTTATATAGTAAAAAAATTTCAAACTCATCTACAATAGCAGTTCAGTAAAACGTGCTATAACAATCTGCTATGAATGTGGATTTTTTTTGTAGTGGGATCACTATTCCAAGAACTTTACGGCCTTCTCCCATGTCCATCGTTAAACTTGACTTCCGACCCAAATCTTGACAAGACTTTAGCGTCGGAACGTCGTTTATGAGATAAAGTACATTACGTACATACGGTGTGAGAATTGCAATTACGCTCCCACAAGCCTTCTTGTAAACGCATGGTTTCATTTCTATTCTGATCAAGTCAAAACTCTTGACCACATTATCAGAATGTTGATTCCAACTCCAAGATGTTTGCTTCAATCCAGAAATGGATCGGTGAAGCTAACATGCATACCCAGCCAATTTTTCGGAGTTGGGGCTCACCATCGCTTCTTTGAATTTCGCATGCTCGTCACTTTTCAATGATCAACAGATCACGACAATCGGCTACGAGAAATCACTCTCGAGTTAGTGACGGATCCTTTCGGATCTGCGAATTTCAGGCCCCACAGGTGTAGATCCTACAACACTTTGTAGATCTCACCGCTGCTCTCCCTCAACAGGTTGAGCAGCCTCCTGTGTTTATCGAATTTCTTCGATGTGTACTTTTACTCCCACTGTTCCTTTTGAAAGTACGATCTTTCTCAAAGACACAGTTCCGAACAACAAATCTTTGTTCTCGGATTGGTTATGAAAGTAGTAAGCCTCGGTTTCCTTGGGACAACCAGCGAGGTAGCACTTATCAGATTTGGGTTCAAGCTTATTAGCTATCATCCCCAAATCATCAGAAACAACTTACTTGAAAAACTTCCAGTCCACATCCAATGTGGTGTCTTTCAATTGATTCTGATTGAAAACCTTTTCTGCGCAAAGACAAACATTTTAGAACGTATTCTTAAATGATTATGGAAGATTCCTGTGACTCATCATTAATCGGAGCATATCTAATAAGATCCGATTCATTTTGTCAGATGATCACCCAATTCTTGACTCAAGTATTTTCCTCCGCGATCTAATCGAGAATCTCAATACTTCTGTCAAATCGGTTCTTCACTTCATCTTGGAACTCCTCAAGGGATTCCTACTCGTGTCTCATCAAATGAACACAGCCAAACTTATTGATGCCATCAATGAGGTAATGAAGTACAGAAGATTTCCTCTGGCACTAATGCTCATCGGTCCGCATACATCAGTATGTGTAAGGCCCAATAAGCCTCTGGCCCGTTTTCTTTTAGCTCTGCTAAAAAGCCTTAGTCATTTGGCCCAGTAAGCATAATTCATGTCTTAAATGATTTATAATCAAATGAGCCCAAAAGCCCAAAGCTATGGAACTCTTGAATTCGCTTCACTCTATGTGGTCAAAACGACTGTGCCAAGGAAAAATCGACTTCAAGTAATCAGACTTAAAGTGTTTGGTATTTATGTTATATGTACAAGCGTACATTGGTTTAAGATATAAAACCCATTCTAAACGGGGTGCTACCATACTATATTTCATTAAGATCTAAAGAACAAAGCTTGCCTTTTATCAAAATGAAAAACATTCAAATTCTTACAAGAAAATGAAAGACATCTCTGCACAAGGCAGATACATGATAGCAATTACTTAATTTCTAAAACCAAGTATGAAAGGCTCCTACAAGTGGAGAATCTCTACGGCTCATGCAGCAACCATTGCTTCATACTAGACACGCAGTTCCACTTGTCCTTTCTTCAACGTTCTACTGTCGCTTAGGTCCTGCATATTTCAAAATATCAGTACCACAACTAGTATCCAATACTCACGTAGAACTTGAAATAATAACACAATACCTGAAGAAGAAGTACCATACATCTTCTCCATCTCTTTTGAATCTTCCAAGAATTTAATGCAATTTCTCTTCCAATGCCAAAACTCTTTACAGTAGCAGCATTTATCAACATCAGATGGGCCTGACTTGGGCTTAAAAGATGACACAGGTTTATCCCGATTCCAAATCTGAACGGTCTTGCCATCACCCTTGTCTAAACAAGATTTCTAAAATCTTTTACCCTTTTTGATGTTTTGCTCTGCTGTCTTGAGCATGCCATGCAACTCAGTCAACGTCTTCGTCAAGCCTTTCTTGATATAGTTCTTTATGAACTTATCATAACTTGACGGCAGTGACTGCAGAATGATGTCAGTAGCCAACTCCAAGCTGACAGGATAATCCAGTCTCCCCAAGTTATCAATGTAACCCATCATTTTAATGACATGAGGACTTACTGGAGCATCCTCTGGTAGCTTGCACCCAGTGAGAGACTTCACCATCTGGAATCTCTCAACTCGTGCCAGATCCTGAAACTTCAGTTCCAGGCTGGTGATCATCTCTATTGGCGACTCCATGTTCTCGTATTGACTCTTCATATCCGAGTTCATGGTAGCCAACATCAGACCACGCACATCTACCACATCAATATAATGCTTATTCCAAGCATCATATACTGCATTCGAGCGATTGGTCCCAAGCCTTTCTGGAAGAGCTTTCTCAAGGACATAGTCCTTGCTCTCCTGCTTGAGGATTAATCTCAAATTCCGATACCAATCCAGGAAATTCGATCCATTTAACTTGTCCTTCTCAAGGACGGATCGCAATGAGAAAGTAGTCTCAGACATAAGCTGAAATCCAAGAAAAACAAAGATTTAGTTATGTATTCCATGAGAAGTCTTATATAATAAGAAAACTCGCATTATATTCAAACAATGTTTCCTCAATGAATATAATGATCCAAGACCCATACTTCACCAAAATCTGAGTGGACGACTCGTCATCACCCAAAATTTAGTTATCTAGGTAAGCAAATCATTGCTAATTGTACCCAGTACAACTTTTGGTCGCAGATAAGATAATCCATGTCTCATCTACTCTGACGTCTCTGGGCCCAAAACTTCTGATAACCCAGTCAAGTAAACCAATCTCTTCTATCTTGTGATCATTGACAGTCGCACTGCGAGTCTATCAATGAACACCTGCCTTGCTCATGTCACTATGGATACCAAGGACTCCAAGACTATCCAACAATGAACCGAGTCTTGACAGTAGACGAGAATGGGCAAGACATCAAGGTCACTTGATGTTTAGTTGAGGAAATTAAACTCTGAAAGGTTAGCAAATCAATCTATTAGGTCATGTAATTGTTGATGTCAAGCACCGCAAGTCCATCAACATAATTACCTGCCTTACTCACCTAATTGTGGACACCAAGCTCTTGGCTAGACCATCACACAACGAAATGAGTCTTGACAGTTGACCATATTGAAGCTAAGCTTTGATCAAGGTTTAAGTCTAGTTTGGTTTCTGCAAATTCAAGGTTCAATAACCAGAATTTCAAACTCTGTGTCGATCGACGCAGACTATGTCTGTCGATCGACAACGCCAAACTTAACCGGACTTCAATAACCGATTAATCCAATTAACCCGGTTTATTGAACCGGTCATGTCGATTGACACAACTCATGTGTGACGGTCGACATAGACCTAAATCGAAGATAGTTTTGATAATCGGTCCAATCCAATTGAACCGACTTATCAGATCAAACTGATCTTAAACAATCGGTTTATATAAATTGGGATAATTAGTTCAATCCAATTGAACCAATTCATCCAATTTAAACCGTTTTAACCAGTTTCAACTAATTGCGATAACCGGTCCAATTCAATTGAACCGACTTATCCAATCAAACTGATTTTAACCAAATCGGTTTATGCTAATTGAGATAATCAGTTCAATCAATTGAACCAATTCATCCAATTTAAACCGATCTGTTCGGACTTAACCAAGCATGATAACCGGTCCAATCCAATTGAACCGATTAACCATTCGCTAGGTCTGTGTCGACCGACACTCAAACTGTGTCGATCGACACTCGACCGAATCTGCTCTGTGTCGACCGACACTCAACCTGTGTCGATCGACACAGTAGGCTTTCGGTTTTTCTTCGCGAAAAACCCTAGATCACTTATTCAATTTCAATAAAAAAAAAGAGTGTCGACCGACACACCTAGTGTGTCGATCGACACTGTGCGAAAACACAGAATCGATTTTGATCAGAATCGATCTCACCTGTTCTAACCAACCAACCTAGTTTGCGAATCTAAATCATCAAATTCAATTAAACAGGTTGATTCAATGGAAAACCCTAAGGCTCTGATACCACTGTTGGAGCTTTGAGCCAATTCTACCAGATTCAGAATTGCTGTCATGTTCCCAAAGCCTAGGATCTAGGGTCTAGTTAATTGAATCATAGATCTGACCTCGTGATTACCTGGAGATTGGCAGCGGAAGATAAGCAGGTAAACGAGATTTCTGGAGCGCCTCAGATGCTGCGCCTCTACTCCAGTCCACACGCACACAAGCTGGAATCCGCCGGGATGCTAGTGCCGGGAATCGGATCTCCTGGGAACTGAGTTTTCAAGGTTTCTGCATTTTTCTCTCGGAGCAAACTCTCTGGGCGGCGCACGTCTATCTAGGTCGAAATACAGAAACTCATATATATACAGACCTTGACGTAAACCGAAACATCAGTTTCGGTTTTAGCCTTGTGTCGACCGATACACTCATTGGTGTCGATCGACACAGATCTTGTATCGACCGACGCACCCAATGGTGTCGATCGACACACCTCTTTAAAACTCATATTCAATGTGTATCCAATACACATCGACCAGACCATATGCCAATGATCAATCCCATACAAAGTGTATCCAACTTGCTTAGGTGTGTGACCCCGTAGGTTCACATAATACTAGCAATGAGTTACAATTCATTTGTCATAAGCGGTTTCTAGCAAAACATTATGACTACCCAGTATCACATGAATTGTCCGATCTCGACAATACAACTATCTTTAGAGTAAGTACAATGTGATTTCTTATTTGAATATAATGCGACTCCTGCATATTTCAAAAAAATATCAGTACCACAACTAGTATCCAATACTCTTGTAGAACTTGAAACAATAACACAATACCTGAAGAAGAAGTACCATACATCTTCTCCATCTCTTGTGAATCTTCCAAGAATTTAAGAAATACGCTCTGATACCACTGTTGGAATTCCTAGCAGTTCCTAATCCGATTAGGCAACCCTAAGTCTGAATTTTGAGCCTAGGATCTCAGGGTTTAAGTAATTGAATCGTAGATCTCGCGTTTACCTTGTTCTGGCAGCGGAAGATGAATTGGGTAAGACAAGATCAGGAGCGATTCAGATGCCTCGCCTCTATCGTAGTCCACACGCACACAACCTGGAAATTCGGGATGCTAGTGCCGGATCTGGGAATCGAAGAGAGAGTTTTTCTGTTTTCTCTGATCAAGAAAACTGACGGCCTACTGTTTAGGTCGACCATATAAGCCTATATATACGACCTGTTATGACAAAACCATGTTTCGGGTTTAACCGAAAAAGTCTAAGTCATAAACCGAAACATCAGTCTCGGAATCGACTATGTGTCGATCGATACACCAACTGTGTCGATCGACACACCTCTCTTTAATCGATATTGATATGTATCCAATACACATCATCTTGATCATCACCATGATGATCATTCCCATATAAAAGCTTCCAGATTGCTTAGGTGTGTGACCCTATAGGATCATATGACACTGGTAGTAAGTCTACAACTTACAGACTGCAAGAGGCTTCTAGGAAAACATTGCAACCGCCCAGTATCATACAACATGTCTGATCTCGACATACAACTATCGTTAGAGTAAGTACAACGTGATTTCAGGACATAATCCCAACAATCTCCCACTTGTACTAGAATCATCTATTCCTATAATCCCTTCGTCTCTATATCTCGATATGGCATAAGGCAAGAGACTGTGCCATCCTTATTATAGCCAATATCATGTTCATCGAACTCCTGATCTATACTGATAAAACAAACGACTGACAATCACCTCGTTTAAGCACGGCCATGCATTTTCTCAGTATCAAATCTTCGATGGGCCCTGAGATATTTATCTCCCGTTATATGGGAGGGACAAATTCCATCTTGTTTCATCCCTGTTTCTACACATACTTCATGATACGCTCTAGAAATGTATGTGTTTGCGCAGAAAAGGGTTTCAATCAGAATCAATTGAAAGACACCACATTGGATGTGGACTGAAAGTTTTTTCAAGCATGTTGTTTCTGATCATTTGGGGATGAAAGCTAACAAGCTTGAACCCAAATCTTATAAGTTCTACCTCGCGGGTTGTCCTAGGGAAACCGAGGCTTACTACTTTTATAACCAATCCGAGAACAAAGTTTTTTTGTCCGGAACTGTGTCTTTTGAGAAAGATCATACTTTCCAAAAGAAACAGTGGGAGTAAAAGTACACATCGAAGAAATTCGATAAACACAGGAGGCTGCTCAACCTGTTGAGGGAGAGCAGCGGTGAGATCTACAAAGTGCTGTAGGACCTACACCTGTGGAGCCTGAAATTCGCAGATCCGAAAGGATCCGTCACTAACTCGAGAGTGATTTCTCGTAGCCGATTGTCGTGATTTGTTGATCATTGAAAAGTGATGAGCATGCGAAATTCAAGAAGCGATGGTGAGCCCCAACTCCGAAAAAATTGGCTGGGTATGCATGTTAGCTTCACCGATCCATTTCTGGATTGAAGCAATCATCTTGGAGTTGGAATCAACATTCTGATAATGTGGTCAAAAGTTTTGACTTGATTAGAAAAGAAATGAAACCATGCGTTTACAAGAAGACTGATCGGTGAACGCACTTAAATACCATTCTAAGGAAGGGAAAAGAGAAGAAAGGGACTAGAGAAAGATAGTATGGTGGTCTAGAGCTGATAAGGTAAGAGTCCATGTGCTTTTGATCGATACTCCTTAGGTGAGACCGCACTTAAATACTTGCAGAAGTCAGTAGGGAGAATTTGAATGCGCGAATGTGATTGTGGAGTTTACTTAGGACAGTCACTATCTATGGATGCACAGGATATGATAGTTATAGCTACCACTCCCAGAGACCACTTCGGAGTTACTAACTCATCCTCAGTTTATTATCTTTTTTTTTATGGAAGGGGAGAAGGGAACCAAATAGGACATGTTTACAGGCTGTGTCAGAACTAACAAGGGAATCTGACACAAAGTATACCAAGCCCTTAGGTGAGAAAATTAAGTCAGTATTAAGTTTGAAGTCAGTAAAAGGATCCTCTGATACCTGAAGTGATGTGGGTTACCTCAGTAGGTTGATATGTGATGGGGTTTTCTAATAGTCATAGATAGATCCTGCAACTTCATCCCGATGGTTACTTAAGTTCCTGCAAGTGCTGTTAATCTTCTAAAAAAATCATTGTTTCCTACTTAAACTATTTTGACTCAATAAAACAAATTTTGAAAAATATTCTGACTCTAAGAAAACAGAAAGATAGATGTCAGTAGCACCTCCCCCACACTTAAGACACACTGTCCCCAGTAGTGTCAAGCGAAGGATTGGTAAAAAGAAAGAAAAAGTTAAATGTTAATGGACGTGTTGAGTTCTGTCTGATTTTACCTCTGTCGCACAGGCATCGATCGTTGCACTAGGTGCATCGACCGTTGCTAGGAGATTTTCGTGTTGTGACGATCGACACAATATGTGTCGATCGACGCACTGCGTATATCGGATTAGTCAGCAAGTTAGCAGGTTAGTCCGTTGGAATCTATCAAATTTCGAATCCTGCAAGCTGAAAACACTGAAAACAGAGTAAAATCAAAGCAACTGATGTATCAAATCAAGCACAACATCCAGAAACAATAGCATCCTAAAAATCAAAAAGAAAAAGTGCAAAGAAAAAGAAAAGATAAAAGAGTACATAAATGAATGTCTGAAAATGGAGACTACGCTCACTCGCTATCATCATCTATCCCAGCATATGGATCAGTACCGCCGGAATCCTCAGGAGAACGCTCTCTGCGTCGACTGGCAGGGATGGGCTGATGAACCTGTGGCTGTCTCCTGAAAGTGCAGCCACGCATCCACTCCCAAATGGTCTTCAGTATCCCATCATTACGCTCTCTCCACTCAGCCTCAGACATCTCTCCCAAAGGAATTGCAGGGACAGGAAAAGGGCCAATGTCGTCAACAGGGGCAGCAGCAGGCGCAGGAGCAGGAGGTGCAGAGGAAGATGAAGCTCTCGTAGAAGGCTCTCCCTGCGGATGAGCCATAGAAGGTACGCTGCGCCGGTCTCTCGGAGGTGGTCGGAATGTCAATGCATCCAGCGTATCTATCCGTGTATGAGCTGCAGCAGGAAGATCAATACCATGCTTCGCAGAGGCAGAGTCGTAGTAAACCCATACGCGCCCCTCCTTGAGCCATGTAGCGCTTTGCAGGTGGTTGATATCTAAGAACTCCTTGGCAGTGTTACACTCTGTACCCTGTAAGGGAATCCTGCAGTGCATGAAGATATGAGTAAGAACACTCCCTACTGTTTCAGTGTCCACGCCATCAAATGGCTTCGTCTGCAGGTCGCACAAGTGCTGAGTGAAAACAGCTCCCAGGTTGAGTCCCTTAGTCGGATCTCTCACCTGAGTCCCCTCAAACTGATCTCGCAGCCCAATAAATAGCATCTCCATCTCAAGCTTGCGCATCTTGTTGGCTTCATACTTGCACAATAGAGTCCATCCTAAGATGCGCAGAACATATCTCAGAACCGGATGCCTAACCTGTTTCACCGGTGTCTGCCTCGAGTTATACCGACCATTGCCGATATACTCCCAGAAAGACTGAGCCTCAGCCACATCCCACTCAAGACTCATGCCAATACGTCTAGGCTCAGTACTGAATCCATAGATTCTGCAGATATCAAGAAGAGGAATCCGATATCTGGCTCTTAAGCACATGAAGGTAAAAATACCTCATGAAGCAGTCATGCTGTCTCGGTCCGGGTAAACCACTCTGCAAGTGGCTAGCAGCTGTCTCACTAACTCCGGGTACAAGTCGTAAGGCTGCATAGGCATTGTCCCTAGACCAATGCCGTTACACAGCTCAAGAACCTGATCAGCAATGCCCAGACTCTTGCAAGTAGAGAAGTCTGCAAACTTGGTTGGTTTAAGCGTCATGCCGCACCAACCAATGTACAACAACGTGTCATAATCGTCCCAGTGATCAAGCAGTGGTCTCTATGTGAAATCAGCGGTCTTGAGGAACTCAACAATATCCTCTGGCCACTCTCTGCCTAACGGGATCTCTGTCTTATCAGCTCGGGGCCAAGGCAGTGCTATTGCATGTCCAACTCTCACGTAAGGCTCGGGGTGTGGTGATTCTCGGTGGAACCACTCTGGGGGTGGAGCGTGATGTATGGTAGTAGTTGAGGCGGTGGCTCTGCATTTACGGGACGGTCGTGGAGGCATCTGCAAGAAGAAATTAAAAAATGTAAGTCACGTCAGAAAGTCCCTGTGAAATCGCAGAGCAACGACCGTTGCACCAGGTGCAACGATCGTTGCTAGGCGAAAACACAGCCGACAACGAAATCCCTAAAATCGTTCTAAATTCGTTCAAGAGCCACAAAATCAACAACCATCACTAAACAACATAAATCATGTTTATATCAGTATAGAATCATCAATCTCAAGCTAAAAATCCCTTATTTCATAAACCCTAAAATCAATTCCGAAAATCATGAAAATGAGAGCTCATACCTTGGAATCTTTGCAAATGGGTTATAGAAATAGCTAGAGGATGTTAAAACAAGTAGATTTAAGCTTTGAAACACGAGAAATGATGAAGAATTGAGAGATTTAGGAGTGGAGATTCTCGGTTGTACGGATGGCAAGAGTAGAGAAGAAGAGAGGAGAAAAGGGTTTAAGGCAACTTACCTCGATCGTTGGTGCAACGACCGTTGCAGATGAGCAACGATCGATGCTAGTTGAACCGAATTGATTCCGGTTTAGCACGCGTACCTTAATTTTGCAATTTTAACCAATTGCAACGACCGTTGCACATGACCGCAACGATCGTCACAATGCGATCACCTTTCTTCGTCGAAATCACCCTGCAACGACCGTCACAATGAAGCAACGATCGTCACACATCTCCAGACTCGAGTTCTGCATCTAAAACTTAACAAAAACAAAAACAAAACGTTAGTTCCTAAGAAAAACACCAAAAATCAAAAAGAAAAACACTTAAACCTAACAGTGGGTTGCCTCCTACTCAGCGCTTGTTTAAGGTCATTAGCTTGACCGGACGAACAAGATTTTTAGGCACCAAAAGATCTTGACAGAGACTTTGATTGTCTCTGTGCAAGTCTCCTCATCCAAGGTGGTGAGTAGGCTGTCTCAGAATGCTCTAGTCCAAGAAAAGAAGGAGTAAAATGTGCTCCAGGATCCAAAATCACAGTATCACTTGGCTGCTTATCATCTGCATCCATGATGGTGAATGTCTGCCCATCTATCAGTAGCTTGCGCAGCTTATCCATCTCAAAATGCAGCGGCTCATCTCCCAGGTTGAGATCAATCAGACTGTGTCTAACATCTATTACTGCTCCAGCTGTAGCCAAGAATGGTCTCCCAAGTATCAACGCATCATCAGGATCACTGTCATATTTCAGCACTAAGAAGTCTGTTAGAACCAAGTTGTTTCCAACTCTCACCGGGATGTCCTCAAGGAGTCCTTCTGGAACTCTTATAGACTGATCAGCTAGGACAAAAGAGGTCCTAGTAGGCGAAAAATCCAGCATACCCAGCTTCTCTGCCACAGAATATGGCATAAGACTTCCTGCAGCTCCAAGATCACACAGAGAACGCCTAAAACTATCCTCAAAGATATATAGAACAGGTAAGCACAAAGACACCAGGGTCAAGCAGCTTCTTTGGGATCTTGGTTAATAGCACATCACTTATCTGTTGAGGGACCACAATCACCCAATCTTTCAGCTCTTCATCCAAAGGCAACATCTTATTCAAGTACCTCTGGACACATGGGTGATAAGGTGGATCATCATATGATGGAATTTCTTCCAACTCTTCACCAATCTCTTCCAGCTTCTTAAGCTCTTCAATCTCTTGCTTAATCACTTCAGACACTGAGGGATATAATCTAATGGATTGTGCATAAATCTCTTGCTGAGTAATCTCAGATACTCCAGGGAATAAACGATCAAGATCTAAATCTGCATCAATGCCTTCAGAATCCTGCGAGTCTGTCTGTTCACGACCTGCAACGACCGACGCAAAGGTTGCATCGATCGATGCATCACTGTTTTCACAGATCCTACCCGAGAGATTTTCCTCAAAATCCGAAATTCAACCTCTTCTACCAACTCAGCTGTGCTTAGCTCAAATCCTTCACTTAGGTGTGATCCATCATCAATGTATACTGACCAGGCCTTAATATGGGTGTCTGCTACTCCTTTTCCTTTAACAGAACTAGAAATCTGACTCACCTGAGTATCCAACTGCTTCACATGAGTGTTCAAGGACTCAAGCTTCCCATTGAGATCCTCATAGACAGCATCCAACTTCTTATTGCAGTCCACAACAATCTTGGTCTGACTTTCCAGCAGCTGTTCCATCATTGCCTCCATCTTACTCTTATGAGCAGTAGCTACAGGAGTCGCTTGATAAGAAGATGATCCATAGGTTCTCTGAGTACCTTGTCCAAAAGGCTTATGAAAACCACTAGTCTGTCCAAAGCCAGAGGAGTTCTGATTGCCTGCGAAGACACTCTTATGTCCTCCATTGAAGAACTTGTTCCCCTGCTGATTACTGATAGGGTCATGTTTTAATCCTATTCTACTGCAAGTGCACAGTTAAGTGATTGTAGTATATAGGGTATCGAATACACAGAGACTCTGGTCTCGATAGATAAAGAACCGTAGGAATTTAAACTAAGAAGAAAGAAAATTGTAGTAAACTAAATAGCAAAGCAAGAAAGTAAACAAGTAGCAGATTGTTGGTGGTGAAAGCAGTTAATTAAAGGCGCTAAGTCTATGGCGTTCTCAAGAAATCAGACAAGCAGACAAATCAATCAGTCAGGATCTAATTAGGCACAGTTCTAGAACTCAAATCACGGATATAGAATTAACCAAATCTCTTTGCGAGAATTCTCTAAGTCTAAGTGCAGTAATCCAAATCTCTTTGCAATTACTAACAGATTAAACCAGCATTAATTTCAAGTTCGATATGTTCACAATTAAACTAAACCAAATCTCTTTGCGAATAATTTAATTGCTCAACCTAAATAGTTCAGATTCTAAACCACACTCTCGTGTCGTATTTAGCAACCTAAGATCTAGATTCTAATTGATCAGGTTAGAACTAGCATTAAACTCAATTTAGATCGAAGAACATTCTATTCATGTGAATCCTTAACTGAATTAAACAAGTCTAGCAAGTCATGAAATCCTTAATGAGAAACCCTAAACCTAACTATGAATCTACTCAGACATGATTAATGAAACAGAAATCATAGAATTAATAGATTGCATATAAGAAATTAAATAGATAAAGGGGTTCGAAATCTTCTCCAAAATAGATGAAGTACAGGATTAGATCAGCCCCAAAAGCTCTAAAAATCTCTTAGCTCTAAGTATGAAAGCGTATGTAAAATAAACACCAAAATCCTAATTATATAGGCATAATCTCGGCTGGGGCTTCTTTGTAAATACTGGAAACTTCTGGGCCAAAGTGAAAAATCTTGAATCTTCATTAAACCGCCAAATCGGCCCATCTCGCTAGTGTGTCGATCGACACCAAAGGTGTGTCGATCGATGCATGATCTCAAAATCGGACAGTGAGCTCAATCTCTCGGCCAAGCACTCCAAAAATTCCCAAAATGCTCCAATATCTCCAATTCTGCTCCAAACCTGATTATACCTGTAAAAGACTCTAAAAGAACACAAAAGAACACTAAAACACAATTATATCATGGCATAAAACCTGTAAAAACCATGATATATCAACTCCCCCACACTTAGCCTTTGCTTGCCCTCAAGCAAAACAGAGAACTAGAATGTAGTGAAGAGGTTTGAAAACTCTTCAGAAACTCTTTTCATCTTAGAAGCAGAAACACTCAGATTCCCCTTAGTAAACCACATCAAAGAATCAACCTGCAGACATCAAGACCAACATATACTTCCCCCACACTTAGCAACTGTCCTAAGTAAACTCCACAATCACATTCACGCATTCAAATTCACCCTACTGACTTCTGCAAGTATTTAAGTGCGGTCTCACCTAAGGAGTATCGATCAAAGGCACATGGACTCTTACCTTATCAGCTCTAGACCACCATACTATCTTTCTCTAGTCTCTTTCTTCTCTTTTCCCTTCCTTAGCATTCTGATTTTTCCCCATTGGGTATCATTTTATTTTTTTTATCAGTGCTCTTCCCGTTAAGGAGTGTACTTTGGACACATTCCATGGATGCACAGGATATGAAAGTTGTAGCTTTTATTCCCATGACCACTTCGGAGTTACTAACTCATCCTCAGTTTATTATCTTTTTTTTTATGGAAGGGGAGAAGGGAACTAAATAGGACAGGTTTACAGGCTGTGTCAGAACTAACAAGGGAATCCGACACAAAGTATACCAAGCCCTTAGGTGAGAAATCTAAGTCAGTATTAAGGTGAAGTCAGTAAAAGGATCCTCTGATACCTGAAGTGATGTGGGTGTTCTTAGTAGGTTGATCCATGTCTGGGTTTTCTAATAGTCAGATATAATCTGCAGTTTCATCCCAATGGTTACTTAAGTTCCTGCAAGTGCTGCTAATCTTCTCAAAAAATCATTGTTTCCTACTTAAAAGTTTTGACTCGATAAAACAAATTTTTTAAAAAAAAAATTTGACTGACTCTAAGAAAACAAAAGAAAGAAGTTAGTAGAGCCTCCCCCACACTTAAGACACACTGTCCCCAGTAGTGTCAAGCGAAGTATTGGCAAAAAGAAAAAAAAAATTTGTTAAAAGGATTGGTTGAGTTCTGTCGGGTTTTACCTCTGTTGCTCAGGCACCGATCGTTGCACTAGGTGCATCGACCGTTGCTAGGCGATTTTTCGTGTATGATCGATCGTTGCTCAGGACCGCAACGATAGCTGCAATGCGATTTCGATCGTGTTGTGACGATCGACACAGTGATGTGTCGATCGACGCACTGCGATTCGTCCGAGACCTGCAAACAAAAACTCACCAAAACCAGAAACAAACCGTAAAATCCTACAAAAACACTAAAATTAAAATGCAAAAACGAAAACAGTGGGTTGCCTCCCACTCAGCGCTTGTTTAACGTCAATAGCTTGACCGGACGAACAAGATCAGTTTGCTGGAGATCCTGACAGAGACTTTGATTGCCTCTGTGCAAGCCTCCTCATCCATGGTGGAGAATAAGCTGTATCAGAATGATCATGTCCAAGAAAAGAAGGAGTAAACTGCTCTCCAGGATCCAAAACCGTAGTGTGACTTGACTGCTCATCATCTCCATCCATAATGGTGAAGGTCTGCCCATCTATCAGTGGCTTACGCAGTTTGTTCATCTCAAAATGCAGCGGCTCATCTCCCAGGTGGAGGTCTATCAGACTGTGTCTAACATCTATCACTGCTCCCGCTGTAGCCAAGAATGGTCTTCCCAATATCAATGCATCATCAGGATCACTGTCATACTTCAGCACTAGGAAGTCTGTTGGAACTAAATAGTTTCCAACTCTCACCGGGATGTCCTCAAGGAGTCCTTTTGGAACTCGTATAGACTGATCATCTAGGACAAGAGAGGTCCTAGTAGGAGAAAAATCCAGCATACCCAGCTTCTCTGCCACAGAATATGGCATGAGACTTCCAGCAGCTCCCAAATCACAAAGAGAACGCCTAAAACTATCCTCAAAGATAGAACAACTTAGCACAAAAATCCCGGGATCAGGCAGCTTCTTGGGAACCTTGGTTAACAGCACATCACTTATATGGTGAGGGGCTATAATGACCCAATCTTTCAGCTCTTCATCCAAAGGCAACATCTTGTTCAAATACCTCTGCACACATGGGTGATAAGGTGGATCATCAGATGATGGAATTTCTTCCAACTCTTCACCAATCTCCTCTAGCTTCTTAAGCTCTTCAATCTCCTGCTTAATCACTTCAGATACTGAGGGATATAGTCTAGTGATTTGTGCATAAATCTCCTCCTGAGTAATCTCAGACACTCCAGGGAACAAGCGATCAAGCTCCAAATCTGCATCAATGCTATCAACATCCGGCGAGTCTGTCTGTTCACGACCTGCATCGACCGACACTAGGTGTGTGTCGATCGATGCAACACTGTTTTCACAGTTTTCACCCGAGAGATTTTCTCCAAAATCCAAAAATTCAACCTCTTCCACTAACTCAGCTGTGCTTAGCTATTCACCTAGGTGAGATCCATCATCAATGTACACAGACCAGGCCTTAATATGGGTGTCTGCTACTCCTTTTCCCTTCATAGAACTGGAAATCTGATTCACCTGAGTATCCAATTGCTTCATATGATTGTTCAGAGACTCAAACTTTCCATTGAGATCCTCATAGACAGCATCCAACTTCTTATTGCAGTCCACAGAAATCTTGGTCTGACTCTCCAGCAGCTGTTCCATTGATAGGTCTAGTTTTATCCCTATTCTACTGCAAGTGCACAGTGATGTAGTTGTAGTACTTAGGGTATCGAATCCACAGGGACTCTGGTCAACGATAGATAAAAACAGAAGTGATTAAACTAGGAGAAAGCAAAGATGATTAAACTAAAAGCAGAGCAGAAAAGTAAATCAGTAGCAGGCGAGTTTTGTGAGCAAGGAAGCGAAGCGTTAGGTTTCAGGAGTTCTCAGGAAATCAGGAACGCAAGCAATCAATCTATCTAGATCCAATCAATAACTATTCTAGAACTCAAAACACGGATATAGAATTAACCAAATTCCTTTGCGATAATTCTCTAAGTCTAAGTGCAGCAAACCAAACTTTCGTTTGCGAGAACTAACAGATTAAACCAGCATTAATTCCAAGTTTGATATGTTCACAATTAAACTAAACCAAACTTCCGTTTGCGAATAGTTTAGTTGCTTATCTAGGTTCTTTCTAGTTAAATTAACCAACTTCCGCCGCATTAATCAACCTAATATCATAATTCTGATTAGCTACTTCAGATTAAGCATTAAGAACAACCTAAACAAAGAACTAGCAGATATGAATCCCTACAGATTGATTTAAACTATAATTCTCTGAAATCCCTAATGAGAATCCTTCAACCTAACAGGTAAACTACTCAGACATGTTCATCGAAACAGAAAACATCTTAAGTAGAAAACCAAATATCATAAAACAGAATAATCAACAGGGGTTCGAAATCCTCTCTCTTTCGAGAGCAAGATCAGCCCCTAAGGCTCTCTGAAATAAAATAAGACTTAATGAAAGCGTAGCCTAAACAATGGCTTAAAAACCCTTATATAATAGCTAAAACACGTTTTGGGCTTCTGTGTAAATATCTGGGCTTTTCTGCAAAATCAGCATTCTTCATTAAATCGGCGAGTCTGGCCCATTCGCATATGCAACGATCGATGCAGGTGTGCAACGATCGACGCAGTCTTCAAAACTGGACAGTGAACTCTGTCTCTCGGACCAAATCTCCAAAATACACCAAACAGCTCCAAAATCTCCACTTCTGCTCCAAATGTGTCTAAACCTGTAAACATACTAAAAAGAACACAAAAGACACTAAAAACACATCTATATCATGGCATAAAATGGATAAAAACCATGATATATCAACTCCCCCACACTTAGCTCTTGCTTGTCCTCAAGCAAGTAAAGAACTAAAGCATAAGAAAAGAAGTTTGAAAACACAGAAACTCATTTCGTCCTAGGAACTTTCACAATCACATTCACTTAGTAAGCCACTGAAAACTTTCCTGCAGAACTCAAGACCACAATATACTTCCCCCACACTTAGCAACTGTCCTAAGTAAACTCCACAATCACATTCAAGCATTCAAATTCACCCTACTGACTTCTGCAAGTATTTAAGTGCGGTCTCACCTAAGGAGTATCGATCAAAGGGCACATGGATTCTTACCTTATCAGCTCTAGACCACCATACTATCTTTCTCTAGTCCCTTTCTTCTCTTTCCCTTCTTTAACAACTGATTTTTCCCCACTGGGTATCATTTTATTTTTTTTATCAGTGTTCTTCCCATTTTGGGGTGTACTTTGGACACATTCCATGGATCACATGAGAGAAAATAGTGTTTGCTACCATTCCCATGACCACTTCGGAGTTACTAACTCATCCTCAGTTTATTATTATTTTTTTTTTTTACTTTATAGAAGGGGAGAAGGGAACTAAATAGGATAGGTTGACAGGCTGTGTCAGAACTAACAAGGGAATCCGACACAAAGTATACCAAGCCCTTAGGTGAGAAATCTAAGTCAGTATTAAATTGAAGTCAGTAAAAGGATCCTCTGATACCTGAAGTGATGTGGGTGTCCTCAGTAGGCTGATCTGTGTCTGGGTTTTCTAACAGTCATAGAGGCTCTGCAAGTCTATCCAATGGTCACTTAGTTCCTGTTCAAGCGAAAAGTTTCCTCGAAAAATCATAGTTTCATACAAATTTTGACTCAATAAAACAAATTTTGAAAAACTAAGAAAACAAAAGCGTGCGTCAGTAGCTTCCTCCCCCACACTTAAACTACACTGTCCCCAGTGTAATCGAAGCATGAGCTCGGTGAAAGAATAATCAAATTGAAGAACAAACCGAAAAGTTGCAGAATACTTACTTGTCGTCGCCCTGCGTCGATCGATGCCACAAGGGTGTCGATCGATGCAAGGCGATTATCGCTCGCGGTTATGTAGATAACCGATGTCTGAACCGCAATCAATTCGTTAAACCGTAAATCGCGACTGCATCGACCGATGCACAATGTGTGTCGATCGATGCAATGCGATTATTCATGTTTCCCTCAGCTCTGAACACACTTAAACAGAAAAATTAAAAATACCAAATCAAAACGAATGGAAACAAAAACAAAAACGAACCTAACAGTGGGTTGCCTCCCACTCAGCGCTTGTTTTTAGTCATTAGCTTGACTATTGGAAGAGATTTGATTCAAGGCGGTTTCAACAGAGACTTTGAATGTCTCTGTGAATATCTCTTCATCCAAGGAGGTGTATAGGCATTATGATCATGAGGCTTTCCAAGGAATGAGAAATCAGAATCAGGGCGGGAGCGAGGCTTGGGCGGTCTACTGCGTTTCCCTGCATTCAAAACAATGCGGTCAGGAGGTTTAAGCTTATGTGATTTATATCTTACCTTTGGTGCAGATCTGATGTTTGGGGCTTTCTGCTTATGAGCAGTTGCAGGTACTGAAGATGTTAGAGCATGTTCAAGAGGAACTGCCATCTTCTTCTTTCCACTATCAGATACTGTAGTTCCACCAATCTGAACTTCTTCTTTCAGATCACCTTCAGTGGAGATCATCTTCTTTGCATGAACTCGCAAAGTTTCAACTGGTGGTGTTTTATTCACCTTCTTATCCATCACTTTTATGCAGTTAATCACTTCTAGCTCTTGTCTGGAAGGTCTAGGAACCTTAGGATATGGCACTGGGGGCTTGTAAGCTTGTTCTGGTACTGTTGCAGGTTTCTGGACATGTGTGCGTTTTGTGTCGATCGTTGCATAATGTGTGTCGATCGATGCAAGGCGATTCTGTTTCTCGAAAGAACTCGAAATTGCCGTCAGAATGGCGTGTCGATCGTCACTAAGGGGGTGTCGATCGGTGCATGTATCAGGCAGACAATATTCATCCAGAAAATCCGAGATTATGCTCTTTTCTTCACCTAGCAACTCAATCTCATCCCTTATGTTCACAGCATTGATGTGCAGCTTCCGTTCAGCTCTCTTAGCTTCATTTTGCCTCTCTATCGCTGCATCCAGCTCCTCCATATGTGTGCTCAAAGATTCAAGCTTCTCATTCAAATCTTCATACAAAGCATCCATCTTTGAGTTGAAGGACCTATCAATCTGTTGTTGTCTCTCAAGGTACTGCTCTATCATGATTTCCATTCTGCTCTCATGAGCTGTAGGTGCAGGCGGTACTTGGTAAGAAGAAACGCTACAACTCCTTGAGAAGGCATTGCCCTGTTGCTGGAAAGGTCCCTGAAAAACAGATTCCTGACTGTAGAATTCATTCCCTCCAACGTAGTTGATAGCTTCTTGCCCATACTTTTCAAGTACAAGACTATGCAGAGATTCTACTTTGCTCTTTAACCAAGTTATCTGCGAGTTGTCAATCCCTGGATTGAAGAAATCATACATCTTCCTTACGATATGTGTCGATCGATGCAGGAGAAGCGTCGATCGATGCAAGCGCGATGATGTGACGATCGACACACAGGACCGTGTCGATCGTTGCAGGGCGATTACAGGCGTACCTGAAACGCAAGAACAGAAAAAGAAAAAAAAATTAGTAGCAAAAATAAAAAAACGAAAATCCTAGTCTAAACCCTAAGTTCAAATCTATCGAGAACTCAAAAGAGTCCCCGGCAACGGCGCCAAAAACTTGATAGGTCTAGTTTTATCCCTATTCTACTGCAAGTGCACAGTGATGTAGTTGTAGTACTTAGGGTATCGAATCCACAGGGACTCTGGTCAACGATAGATAAAAACAGAAGTGATTAAACTAGGAGAAAGCAAAGATGATTAAACTAAAAGCAGAGCAGAAAAGTAAATCAGTAGCATGCGAGTTTTGTGAGCAAGGAAGCGAAGCGTTAGGTTTCAGGAGTTCTCAGGAAATCAGGAACGCAAGCAATCAATCTATCTAGATCCAATCAATAACTATTCTAGAACTCAAAACACGGATATAGAATTAACCAAATTCCTTTGCGATAATTCTCTAAGTCTAAGTGCAGCAAACCAAAATTTCGTTTGCGAGAACTAACAGATTAAACCAGCATTAATTCCAAGTTTGATATGTTCACAATTAAACTAAACCAAACTTCCGTTTGCGAATAGTTTAGTTGCTTATCTAGGTTCTTTCTAGTTAAATTAACCAACTTCCGCCGCATTAATCAACCTAATATCATAATTCTGATTAGCTACTTCAGATTAAGCATTAAGAACAACCTAAACAAAGAACTAGCAGATATGAATCCCTACAGATTGATTTAAACTATAATTCTCTGAAATCCCTAATGAGAATCCTTCAACCTAACAGGTAAACTACTCAGACATGTTCATCGAAACAGAAAACATCTTAAGTAGAAAACCAAATATCATAAAACAGAATAATCAACAGGGGTTCGAAATCCTCTCTCTTTCGAGAGCAAGATCAGCCCCTAAGGCTCTCTGAAATAAAATAAGACTTAATGAAAGCGTAGCCTAAACAATGGCTTAAAAACCCTTATATAATAGCTAAAACACGTTTTGGGCTTCTGTGTAAATATCTGGGCTTTTCTGCAAAATCAGCATTCTTCATTAAATCGGCGAGTCTGGCCCATTCGCATATGCAACGATCGATGCAGGTGTGCAACGATCGACGCAGTCTTCAAAACTGGACAGTGAACTCTGTCTCTCGGACCAAATCTCCAAAATACACCAAACAGCTCCAAAATCTCCACTTCTGCTCCAAATGTGTCTAAACCTGTAAACATACTAAAAAGAACACAAAAGACACTAAAAACACATCTATATCATGGCATAAAATGGGTAAAAACCATGATATATCATCCAAGATTAACGAGGTTCAGGTTCTGATTACTTCGAGTTTCACGCGTCTGCATAAAATGTCTGTAATCGTCAAGCAACGATCGATGCTATCAGTGCAACGATCGATTCAATCTCAGAATCGCCTAGTGACGATCGACACAAGGGTGCAACGATCGACGCAAAGCGAAATCGGTACCTGCGACAGAGAGAAAATAGAGAGAAATTAGTAACTTAAAATAAAATAAAAAACAAAACGAAACAAAAATAAAAAATCCTAGTAAAAACCCTAAGTTCGATCCTATCGAAGACTCTAAGAGTCCCCGGCAACGGCGCCAAAAACTTGATAGGGTCAGGTTTTAATCCTATTCTACTGCAAGTACACAGTTAAGTGATTGTAGTATATAGGGTATCGAATCCACAGAGACTCTGGTCTCGATAGATAAAGAACCATAGGAATTTAAACTAAGAAGAAAGCAAATTGTAGTAAACTAAATAGCAAAGCAAGAAAGTAAACAAGTAGCAGATTGTTGGTGGTGAAAGCAGTTAATTAAATGCGCTAAGTCTAGGGCGTTCTCAGGAAATCAGACAAGCAGACAAATCAATCAGTCATGATCTAATTAGGCACAGTTCTAGAACTCAAATCACGGATATAGAATTAACCAAATCTCTTTGCGAGAATTCTCTAATTCTAAGTGCAGTAATCCAAATCTCTTTGCAATTACTAACAGATTAAACCAGCATTAATTTCAAGTTCGATATGTTCACAATTAAACTAAACCACATCTCTTTGCGAATAATTTAATTGCTCAACCTAAATAGTTCAGATTCTAAACCACACTCCCGTGTCGTATTTAGCAACCTAAGATCTAGATTCTAATTGATCAGGTTAGAACTAGCATTAAACTCAATTTAGATCGAAGAACATTCTATTCATGTGAATCCTTAACTGAATTAAACAAGTCTAGCAAGTCATGAAATCCTTAATGAGAAACCCTAAACCTAACTATGAATCTACTCAGACATGATTAATGAAACAGAAATCATAGAATTAATAGATTGCATATAAGAAATTAAATAGATAAAGGGGTTCGAAATCTTCTCCAAAATAGATGAAGTACATGATTAGATCAGCCCCAAAAGCTCTAAAAATCTCTTAGCTCTAAGTATGAAAGCGTATGTAAAATAAACACCAAAATCCTAATTATATAGGCATAATCTCGGCTGGGGCTTCTTAGTAAATACTAAAAACTTCTGGGCCAAAGTGTAAAATCTTGAATCTTCATTAAACCGCCAAATCGGCCCATCTCGCTAGTGTGTCGATCGACACCAAAGGTGTGTCGATCGATGCATGATCTCAAAATCGGACAGTGAGCTCAATCTCTCGGCCAAGCACTCCAAAAATCCCCAAAATACTCCAATATCTCCAATTCTACTCCAAACCTGATTATACCTGTAAAAGACTCTAAAAGAACACAAAAGAACAATAAAACACAATTATATCATGGCATAAAACCGGTAAAAACCATGATATATCAATTACCAAATATATTACCTTGGAATCCAGATCCTCCTATGTAATTCACATCTTCTTTCTGAGTGTCCTCCTCAGTCTGAATTACCTCAACATCTTGGGCAAAGTGGACAGCTTTCTTACCAGCTAGGAGATTACAAACTGTGTCCAGCTTAGATCTAATATCAGCAATCTCCAAATTCTCTACATTTCCACCAGATTTCTTCCTCCTCTCATCAGTAGTCTTGCAACTGTTGCTGCTCACTAAGTTATCAATCAACTGCTTAGCTTGAGCAGGAGTCCTAGTGTTAAAGTTGGCATTGCTAGAGTTGTCCAACGCAGTCTGATGTGGAAGATCTATGCCTCTAAAGAAGATGCCTAAAAGTGTTACCTCAGTGAATCCATGGTGCGGGCAGTCACGTTGGTATTTCTTGAATCTCATCAAGGCAGTCTTAAGAGGCTCAGTAGGACCTTGGGAAAAGGTGAGTATGTCCTGTCTAGACTGATCAGAACGCGCATCATCGTAGAAGTGACGCAGGAACTCACTCTTCAGGGCTGCACAAGTAACAAATTGCCCAGGTGGCAGTTGCTTCAGCCATGCAGCAGCGTCTCCAGCGAGACTGTATGGAAAGAGCTTGAGAAACAGATAATCCTGGCACACTCCACCATACTTCATGCCAATGATTATGTCCTCAAACTGATCAATGTGATCCATAGGCTGCTCCGACGGATGACCATGGAAAGCATTCTGCTTCACCAGCGAGTAGTAGATGGTTTTGATCTCAAAATCGTTCCTCTCAAAACTGGAAGGTACAAGAGCTGACCGGTTGGCATGAAACTCATCCGGTCTGTTGTAGTCAGCCAAAGTCCTCTCATGGACTACCATCTGTCTATCTTGGTTCTGTCCTTGGCCTTGCGCCTGCGGCTGTGGTTCAGGTTCCTCAACTTCAGGGATCATACATCCCTCAGCATCAATCCTCTGCCCAGAAGCATTGTAAGGATTGTTTTGCGGATCCCTCAGGATACCTTGAGCATCGGCTATCAGAATCAGTCGTTCACGTACCATCCTTGCTCTTCTTTCTCTTCTGTTAGTCCTCTCTAGTCGTCCAAGTTCTTCAAGTCCGAGATTAACGAGGTTCAAGTTCTGATTACTTATAGTTTCACGCGTCTGCATAAACTGTCTGTAATCGTCAAGCAACGATCGATGCTATCAGTGCAACGATCGATTCAATCTCAGAATCGCCTAGTGACAATCGACACAAAGGTGCAACGATCGACGCTATGCGAAATTGGTACCTGCGACAGAGAGAAAACAGAGAAAAAATCAGTAAACTACAAAAATAAAAATAAAAATCCTAGTAAAAACCCTAAGTTCGAAGCTATCGAAGACTCTAAGAGTCCCCGGAAACGGCGCCAAAAACTTGATAGGAGTCTAGTTTTACCATATACTAACTGTAAGTGCACAGTAAATCAATTGTAGTACTTAGGGATCGAATCCACGAGGACTCTAGGCAACGATAAAATCAAGAACTTAAGGAGATTAAAACTAGGAGAAAACAAGAAGAAAATTATAATCTATTATCTAAAAGCAAGCAAGAAAGTAAATCAGT
Organism: Orychophragmus violaceus; assembly: GCA_030180135.1. Taxonomy (NCBI): domain Eukaryota; kingdom Viridiplantae; phylum Streptophyta; class Magnoliopsida; order Brassicales; family Brassicaceae; genus Orychophragmus; species Orychophragmus violaceus. The sequence goes on from CM058239.1 coordinate 27,338,448, forward strand.
AGCAGGTTGGTTGTTTGAAATCAATAAACTAAAAGCGCTAAGTCTAGGGCGTTCTCAGGAAATCAGACAAGCAGATAAATCAATCAGTCAGGATCTAATTAAACTCAGTTCTAGAACTCAAAACACAGATATATAATTAACCAAATTCCTTTGCGAGAATTCTCTAAGTCTAAGTGCAGTAATCCAAATTCCTTTGCAATTACTAACAGATTAAACCAGCTTTAATCTCAAGTTTGATATGTTCACAATCTAATTAAACCAAATTCCTTTGCGAGTAATTAAATTGCTCAACCTAAATAGTTCATATTCTAAACCACACTGTCGTGTCGTATTTAGCAACCTAAGATCTAGATTCTAATTGATCAGGTTAGAACTAGCATTAAACACAATTTAGTTTGAAGAACATCTATTGATGTGAATCCTTAACTGAATTAATTAAATCTAGCAAGTCATGAAATCCCTATGAGAAACCCTAAACCTAACTATGAAACTACTCAGACATGGATGATGTAAACATAATCAATGAATAAATAGCAATCATAAAAGAGATTAAAATAACAAAGGGGTTCGAAAACTTCTCCAAAACGAATGTAGTACAGGATCAGATCAGCCCCAAAAGCTCTAAAAACTCTCTGCTCTAAGTTATGATAGCGTATGTAAGCGTATGTAAAAATTGATCTAAAATCCTAATTAAATAGATAAAACACGACTTGGGGCTTCTGTGTAAATATCTGGAACTTCTAGGCTTTTCTGCAATATTGGCATTCTTCATTAAACCGGCGAGTCTTGCCCATTCGCGCAGTGCATCGACCGTTGCAGGTGTGCAACGATCGACGCAGTCTTCAAATCTGGACAGTGAGCACAAGCTCTCGGGTCAAATCTCCAAATTGCTCCAATAAGCTCCATAATCACCACATTAGCTCCAAACGTGCGTGTACCTAATAAAACCTGTAAAAGACTCTAACGAGACACAAATAGACTCTAAAACACACTTATATCATGGCATAAAACCGGTAAAAACCATGATATATCAGTTGTCGACAACCACGGATCAGACCAAATCCGTATGTTACTTCCTGCACCCACAATCCAACCCATCCCTTTCTTCAGAACATCCCGCCCTATCAAGATCCCTCTCCAGCCATGAGACATGGTGGAAGTTTCTTCACACTCCAGAAATGGCGAACTACTGCAATATTTTCCTAATAAAATCTGTGAACATAAAGAATCTGGATTGTCCAATAGTTTCCAGCTCAACTTTGCAAGTAGTGAATCGTTATAAGAAACCAATTCACGAAAACCCAGACCCCCTAAGTCTTTCGAGATTGCTAGCTTTGACGATGAGACCCAACTGATCTTTCTTTTATCCGGTTTCTCGTCCCACCAAAACCTTGTTAACACTGACTGAATTCTGTCCAACAATGATTGTGGAAGCTTAAAACATGTCATTGAGTACGATGGCATGGCTGAGAGAACAGATTGAAGCATCACATGCTTTCCTGCCGAAGATAAAAATCTCGTCGACCAACTATGAGAGCGTTTCCTTATACGATCGACAATTCCTGTAAAGACGTCTCTCTTCCTTCGGACAATATTTTCAGGAAGTCCCAAGTATTTCCATGAACCTCCCTCCTTGGAGATATGAAGAACCTTCTTAACTTTTTCTTTCCTTTGTATTGGCGTTTTTGAGCCAAACACAATCTAATATTTTGTCAAGCTAGTTGCCTGACCCGACGTAGCTTCCTATTTCAATAGAATGTCTTTTAGAACTTGGCAACTCGAATCATCTTACTTACAGAAAAACATTGTATCATCCGCGAATAAAATATGATTAATCGGTGGACTATTCTTCGAAATCCTGATTCCAGGGAAAGCTCCACTTAATTTCGCCCTTTTGCACATTCCTGAGAGGAATTCAGTACAAAGTATAAATAGATAAGGTGAAAGAAGATCGCCTTGCCTCAATCCTCTTGTAGGCATAACCTTTCCTTGTGTTACTCCATTTATCATAAAAGAATATGAGACCGACGTTACTCACTTCATTATCCAATTAATCCATATCTCATGGAAACCCAGCTTACACAACACTGCTCTTAAGAAATCTCATTCTATTCGATCATAAGCTTTCATCATATTTTTTTTCACTGCCATAGAACATCGAACTTTTTCTTTTGAGGCTTCTTGGTAACACTCCCGAAGTGATTAACCTAATGTTGGTCTCGTTGAGACTTCTTGGGAACACTCCCGAAGTGAAGAAATCACATACCTGAGATATAACATCTTCCTTAACGATTTACCAATACGTATGATAGAACCCTGATGAAAAACCATCCGGTCCTGGGGCTTTCCTCGCATCAATATCAAATATAGCTCACCTTATCTCCTCCTCGGTTGGTATCTTGATCAAGAGCTCGTTTCATTCAGGTTGCACCAGAGTAGAGATCGCATGGTCAACAACTGACACATCATTCGTAGAGTTTGTTGAAAACAGGCGTTGATAGTAGTCTGTGATAAACTCTGTAATATCTTTCTCTCGATATACAGGAAACCCATCTTCATTCTCCATCATTGTCAATCGATTGCAGGTTCTTCGATTTCTTGTTACTGAATGAAAATAAGCAGAATTTCGATCTCCTGAATGTAGCCAAAGCACCCAGCTCCTTTGCTTCCAATAATTTTCCTCCTCTTGATAAGCCTGCTCTAGTTTTTCTTTTAAATTAGCTATGAGCTCACTGTTATTCGTGTCTGAAGCTAACACCCTTTCCAGCTCTGTTTTCGTGTCTTCAATCACCTTGGCACTATTTAGATTTTACGATTTTGACCATTGGATAATCGCCCAACGACACTGACTGAGCTTCCTTTCAACAGAATCATTCTCTGTATTGCGTCATATTTCTGATATTAAGTCAAATACCTCATCCTTCTCCCTTAATGGTTGTCAAATCTAAACTTCTTGTCTGTTTGACTCTTGAACCATTTAGATATGTCACCACTGGACGATGATCAGAAATTTCAAACCTCAAATATTCCATATAACCATATGGGAACAACTCCATCCAAGCATTATTGATGAATGATCTATCCAGCCTCGCATGAATTAAGTGATCATATCTCATGCCTCGCCAAGACAATGGATTTCCGGTATGTTTAAGATCCCATAATCCGTTCTGAGATACAAAGCTTATGAACTCCACAAATGAACCTTCAAAGCGTTGTGGACCTCCCCTTTTCTCCTCGTGGAATAATATGTCATTGAAATCCCCTATTAACATCCATGCCTCATCTCTATTCGCTGCTAATTCCGAAATCTCCCTCCATACCTCCTTTCTATTTTACATTGTTGGTGCTCCGTATACACACGTCAGGAAGAAGTCATGCCCTTGATACTTAACGTGAGTGTCAATAAAATTTGAAGTGGCAGAAAGAATATCCAGCTTTATATCTTGCATCCAAAACAAAGCCAACCCTCCACTAAGCTCAGACGGCAAAACCGTGAACCTTTTATCATAACTAAGTAGAGTTTTTATTTGGTTGACATAGTCATCCTGATTTTCATCTCCATAAGAAACATTATGTCCGGGAAGAGTTTAAATCTCAATTCCATTAGGCGTCGAACTGTCCGGGTATTCCTCAATCCCTGACAGTTCCAACTGGTTGCAATCATTGAGACGTGGATGGTTTTTTGGGAACCATCGAAACCCTTACAGAAGAAGAAGCTTTATGCAGCAAATCAGTTTTCCTTGAAGAAATTTTGACCCCATGCTGGGGTAGAGACTCCTCATGGAGAGGAACGGAGTACAAAGATTGCATACTCGAAGAAGAGTTTGAAATGCGAGCTCTTTTATTAGAAACAATCAAAATTTTCCAGATACATCTCCTTTTTTAGCAAAGGTTGTCATCCCTTTTCTCTTTGGTGGAGCTTTACGAATCACCTTTCTTGGTGATCCTGTTTTGCCTACATGGAAAGACGAAGAAATCGGCTTATCCTCTGAAGCCGAGATTGCTGAGTCCTCATTTCCTTCAGTTGAGATCGTAGCTCAGACTCGTTGCCTTGTTGCCCTGCTCAGTAGGCCTGTTTTAAAAGTGTTACCCGCTACATGGATCTGTCCTTCTTCCTTATCATAAGCCACAATAACATCTTGTAATAGCTTTTCACCACTACTCCCAGCATCCGATTCTACCACCTTCCCTGATTGAAGCACCTTTTTGATAGTCTGACTTTTAGGGGATAATCTTTAAAACACATATATCCTCTGAGCTGAGTTTGGAGCCTGGTTAGGGGCTTGGTTCGGTAACTGATATTTTGGAGCTTGGTTCGGTGACTGATATTTTGCAATGGATCCATCTTCAGTGCTCGTCCTGTTATGGTTCTCTGCACTTTTCTCCCTGATCGATTCCTTAATAAATTTCATGTACTCATATCTATGGCGAGAAGATTGCGTATAGTCCCTGCGTCTTGAGCCATGATCATACTTCTCACTCCCTTTGTCTGATGCGGTGAATTTAAAAGGTTTGTCCCTTCCAAAAGCATTATAGTAAGAGCTATTGAACTCATAATGTCTCCTTGGTGGTGTTGGAGAGAAACGCCTTTGTCTTGACGATACAAGGGGAGATAAACTCCGTTTTGTTTCGTTGATTTCTTCTTGTGATCGCAACTTTCTGCTTCTGTTATAATCTCTATGTCCATCATGTCTTTGCTTATCTGATTCAATTCTATTCATTATTAACTTGTGAGATCCCCAGCTGTTTTGAATCTTGTTTTATTGTTCCTGCTTTTGGACAATCCTTTTCTTCATGGTCCAATCGTAGACATATAAAACAATGCTTCTCTAATTTATCATACTCAAATTCCAGAGTTGCTTCCTCGCCAGTCGGATAGTTGAACAACTTCTTCATAACCAGTGGCTTTAGAGCATTGACATATACCAGAACTTTCCCTTATGATGAATTGTAAGCCTCAAAATTTCCAAGTTCTTGACCAATAGCTCGGAGAACATCTCCTTTCCAGTAGTGGAGAGGCAAGTCATGAATTGTAATCCAGAAAGGAATCAAACAAGGGAACGAGTCTGAGATCACAGGCTCCGAGCGTTGAATAATTAAAATCCATCTTTTGTAATGAAAGGGAGCTGCTTCCAGAACTCAATTCAGGTCAGATTCTGACTCAAACTTGAACATAAATCGTTCTCGGCCTAATTCCTTAGATTCTATTCTTCCCCGTAAACCCCATATCTGAGGCATAAAGTTAATCACAGATCTTGGTTGTTGGATCTCCGGATTCAAAACCCTACCTATTAGAGTGAGTTTGTTTTTATCGATTAGGTCTGAGTTGTCCACCGAGGAAAGTTTGATTGGACTCTTCCGTGTCCATCGATTTGATCCAACACCTTTTCCTTTTTCATCTCGAGTGAAGCGATGCGACATCTTGAATGAAGTCTGATTGCGTGAAACAAACGTAACGTAGTGAAATCTTGATAAAATTGGACTGAATAACTCAGTAAAGGTGAGATTGAGGACTGCAGACATCAGTTGAGTACTTGAGAAACGAAGATCCAAGTAGGAGAACACCAGGGAATAATCAGATCATTGATTATGGAGTGATCGCCTTAGAATCACCATTAGGGTTTGCGCCGCCTTCGGTTTAGACGTCCAAAATTGTTTTAATTGTTCTTTTAGACTAAAACGATCAAAAATATAATTTAGGCGACTATTCTACTTTATTTCTCAAGTAGAGGGAAGCATGAATATTTTGTAGTTAGTCAAAAGTTTTTTATAGTCTAATTATATGTTTCTCACATTCAATCAATTTTACTTAATCCATTAAACTTATCAAAATTGTGTTACATCAAAAACAAGTAGACCATCTTTTCCTTGGCAATTCAACCAAGTTCAATTTTTTTTTATTGTAATTTGTTCAAAGTTTTATATTCAGTAAAGAACGAATATATGATGCCAATATATTTTAAGTTCAAATTATCTACTATATAAATTGAAATCTATTTTTATTGGACATATACGCAAATATAGATTTTTTTTTATTTTGATTCATTTAAATATCCAAAAATAGTTATCCATAAATCGTACTTTCCATAAATTATTGGGAAATACGATTAAATAACCCTCGCTAAGGTCATTATTAGTTTCCTGCTAAATGTATTGTTGGACGATAACTGTTCACTAGACAGAATACGATATTGCCCCTACTGAAGATTTTGGAAGTGATACGCTACAGGAGCCTAATTGGAAACAGTACATCCTAGAGTCTAAAACCTATATCTAACAGCACAACATGCATCCAATAGAGTTAGACGATTCAAATTTTGAATTGAAATCTATAGATTTTGTCTGATTGTTTTTGTGTTGTGTTTTAGAGTTTACGGTAGTTAATGGAAACACAGTTATGAAATTGTCAGAGAAATCGAAGATGCCGGAGAAGCCTCTTCCTAAATGATTGATCGCTTATGTACACGAACCAAATGGCGAAAGAGTTAATACATACCAGAAGATGAGTGTTATCGCGTTGATAAAATCAACACTCGACCAGTCAGAAATCGATATCCTCTCTGAATCCCAATTTAGCAAGATTCTTATGATGCAAGCCATACCCGCTCTATCGGGTACCTTCGCTCTTCATTTACTCTACCGTCAGTTAGTTGTCGTGAACGAAAATGAGTTATGGTTTCTCTTCTCCGGTAATCCGATTAGATTCTCACTTCGTGAATTTAAGATTGTAACCGGTCTTAACTGTGGGAAGTTCCCGAGACATCAGAAAAAGCAGAAAAAGTGAGTGCGCAGAGCAAAAAGGATTTTTACAAGGAGCTATTTGGAATGGATGGATATATTCTTGTATCAAAGGTGATAGGATTTCTTAAGAAGAGGACTGTGGATGACCCAAAAGTTCATCTCCGATATGCGTGTCTAGCATTTATTGATGTGATTCTGGCCCCCACCACGCATTATCCTAAGCTCAAGATAAACAGGGAACACGCTGAGATGACCAGGGACCATGATGAGTTTCTGAAATATCCCTGGTGGAGGAAATCATTCGAGATGATCACTTCTTCTCTTAAGGAAAGGGACATTACTCAGTTTGCAACGGCTAATGTTGCAATTCAAGGTTTCTTCTACGCCGTCCAAATGGTCGTCTTACAAGCTGTCCCGGCCATACCCCAGAGTTTCATCTCTTATGGTGGTTCACCGAGTGATCCTGAAGAGGATTTTGTTGCTCAGCTACCCCAGAGGGTTACCCTGAGGGTAAACCAACTCAGGGATCTTGATCGTTATTGCGAGGTACGATTTTAATTAAGCACCTATAGCAAGTAGTTCCCTAATCTGTTATTTTTGTATTGAAAACATTGTTGGTTGATCATACGCCTTTGGGGAAGACCAATGGGTGATAATCAATTCACGGTAAAACTGATTAGTGTGAAATGTTCATTAACGTTTCTCAGTTTTTTCAGGATAAATTTATCCCCATCATTAACCCGGAGCTCGATATGGGAGCATACGGAGAAGATCTAACATGGACGGATGACGAGGAAGACCCTTTGGTCGACAATTTGGTTCAACTCATCGAACAAGGCTGTGCTTTTGAAAATTCAATGTTCACTGGCGGTGAGATCCCTGAGCAGTCTGTTGTACCAGATAACCCACGAGGTAGAACTAATAGGCAGCAGAGCCATGTCAGGAAAGGTACAGGAATTGCTCGTAGGTCCCATGCTGGTAAAAGGAATACTTATAAAACGGCCGGTCAACCATCCAACTCAAACACATTCACTGTTGACGACATTGTCAATGCAGTTCTTCCTCATCTTCCAGGTATTGTTGCGAAGGAGCTTGTAGCTAACAACCCGGCTATAGTTGCTGGAATGTCTGAATGGATAAAATTCACTTTTGAATGGTCTGCAACCACTAGTCAGGATACTAACCCAGCACCTAGACAACATACGAACAACCCACCAACATCGCAACCTAATCCTGATGATACCCTTGTAAATTCCGCTACCTACAATTCTCCTAGTTCCAATGCTGCACCTGCGACTGGTCCTACTGCGAATGCTGTTTATGCAAATTGTGCTTCTGCAAATGTTGCTCCTGCGAATGCTGCTTCTGTTATTCCTTCTACTGTGGATGTTGCTACTGATGTTGGGGACAGCCAGGGTGTGGAGAAGGACCATGCCGACAATGACAATGAGGGTAATGAGTACGAGAGCAATGAGTACGAAGAAGATGAAAATGGCAATCCTCAAGAGGATGCACAAGATGTGGAAAGTGATGTGTCCTCAAGTGAGGATGGTAGTCATATTAGTCCGACTGCAAGCCAAAGGATAACAGAGGTTATGTCTCATTATCCACAGGAGGTGGAGACCGAGAATGAAATTAGTAGCCAATTAAATGAAATATCTGAGGTATTGTTACCTGTAAATGGTGTTCAGTAACATTTACTGTGATCGTTTACGATTATCCGATTTGTCATCTACAATTGTTAACAGGAAACTTGTATGGTATTCATGGGTTGTTTATTTTTCTTTTCAGGTGCAACCAGTCGTTTCAGGCATGAACCCTCCTGAAACGAGTAACATTGATGTACAGAACGCATTGCTTTCCTATTTCTCATGTCGACTAACATATTAACTTCAGGTTATATCCACTGACACGGAGACTGGCCAAGTCAATTGTATGGATGCGGTTGCTACCAAAGCAAACGACGAGATGCAAAGGAAAAGTAAACGGCACCGTATTGTTTCCTCCAGGCTTGATGGTGTGCACTATCAGTGCGATAAGAGGATTAAGATCGCGATAGGGCAGCAAACTTCATCGCAAGCAGAATTAGAAAGGGAACGTGAATGGAGGTTACGTAGAGATTTGGCATCGCCCTCTACGTACTATCACCATCCTTCATTTGTATATTTATTTAATCCGTATTTTTCCGTCAAAATGTGATTCCATTTTATTTATATTTCACAGGACCTAACACCTTGGTAACTCTATTACTCTGTCGCATAGAGAAGTCCATGATCTACTCGAAAGGAGAAATAACACCACCGCGAAGGTTTGTTATTCCTAACTATAATTCTTTCTGTCATAGTATGATCGGTTTGTTGCATAGGTAATTTGGTGTCACGACAAATATCTAATGAATTCCAAGATTTACAAAACAAATGTTCGAGGGAAACATAGTTATCAATTAATCTATATCATTTATACTCATTTGGACTATTGCTAGGGACTATTTGCCACATGCTTATAGGGTAATTGAGTAACTATTATAGATGGTATATTTGAACTTCCAATCATCTCTTAGGTTATGGACGCGTTATGCAAGTTTACTAGACATATGCTTCGGTCTGAACACGGAGAAGCTGCTGCCAGGACAGTAGACATCCTCGATTCGAAGTTTGTGTCCTCCTTAACGAGGGCTTATCCTAAATTTTCCAAAACAACTGACCTTTCTACATTCCAGTTCACAAAGTCAATAGTTGATTCCTTTAAAGGGACATGTGATAATGAAAGAGTGGATCCGTCGGAATGTGAACGGCTTTATATGCCCTTTAACTTCGACAAAAACAACTGGGTCGTCCTATGTGCTGATTTAAAAGCTTCAACGATCTCCATTCTTGATTCTTACATGACAAACAGGACCGATGCCGCGTTGAAGCAAGACCTCCGCCCTATTGATGTTATGCTCCCTTACTTGATTAGACAACTTTATGGAGAGGACCTCGAGGACCAAGATATGTCTCAGACACAAACTACCGAATTTCAGCTGGTTAGAATTAAGGGGATTCCGCAGGTTACATATATCTGGGATTCTGGTGTAATGTTTGTTTTCCTCATGGATGCCCATGCCACTGGAGGCGAAGATCATTGCACAGAACTAGGTAATCGGTCATTGGAAGAAGAATGCAAAAAACTAGTGATAGGACTTTTCGAGGCATATGTCCTATGTTAGTGATGTTGTTCTTATACTTTGCCTTGTTCAGCCGTATTTCCCTTTTTGACAAGGGACCCTTATTAGAACATGCAATCCAGTTTGTTCCTTCTACTCATATGTGTTAACTCTGTTGAACGTTGTGTCTTAAGCCTGCTTTGTAAACGACTGTCGTTTGTCCGTGGCATTTATTGCCCGTAATTGTTATGCTTAACAAATTTACCATACAATACTCTTTTGTACTGTAAGTTACCTGCATTAGACCTGAACTCTTCATCATATGGATTACATATAAACTGGGAAACATAGTTATCAAGGATTACATTTCATATTTACGTTTAATTAGTAAAACTTTGGGTTAGACTTTCGTTTTATAGGTTTTAGTGTTGTTTGGATGTGACTACTTTTGTTACCAACTATGTTATATTAACAGATTCTGGCCAATATAACTTAGAACGTGTTAAATACTTTCCCGTAAACACGTAGTAACAAGTAATAAATACAATTTCCAGTAATACAAAAATAGGAATTCATTAATGTTACTGTTAACGATGTTAGCAACGCATATGTAGTTGGGAAACGTTTAAAACTTAAAGGGTTATCCCGATCAAACCATAAAACCATTGCCATTGTTGGATGGATTTTATGAACCAAGAACGATTACCGGAAGAACATATTACTGGATAGCTAAGTTAACCGAATAATTTTTTGAAATCTTCTACCATACCCTGTGAATTACTTATAAACCGAGTGAAGGGCAAGAATTTACCAGTCATTCCCACGCCAAACCCGGTTTTCTTCTAACCATTACCATATAATCGGATTCTACCCTGGTGTAAATATGTTTTTATATTTTTAAAATATGTTCAAAAGTAAAATCCCTAAACTCTTTTTTTACACTTTATTTTTCGATCCGTTTCGGATCCACCTTGGGGAAATCGGGAATCTTATCTCTCAAATCTCCGGTGATATCAACCATTGCGATGGTGTAGACGAGGAACGCAAGGAAGAGGACGAAGCCGAAGAGCCCTGCGGTGGAGAGGGCTTCCAAGAAGCCTCATTGAGAGGCGGCCGTTGAAGAAACTGCCGGAGATCCGTCAGTAAGTACTGGTCCGACTACTGCTCAGACCAATTCTTAGTCTACTGCACTGACTCAGGCGAATGTTGACGAAATTGCGGCGGAGAGTAGTAATGGACAAAAAGGCGAGGAGGAAGCTAAGGCGTCGACGGTGGAGGGAGACGGCCACGGTGCGACGTACATGGTGCACGGAGAAGACGAGGCGACGAAAACAGATGAAGAAATAGAAGACGAAGAAGACGAACATGCAGGAAAAGACAATGAGGCCGATGAATTAGAGGACCAGGAATCCGACGAGGAGGAGGCGACCGACGGGAGACCGACTGACTGTCCTAACCCGGTATGTAAAACACTAAGAGATGTAAAAGTAGGAGCTGCTGGCTTAAAATATTTTAAATTTTGGTTTACTAGTATAACAAAGTATTACTAGGTTTTGTTAGGTAATACGAGGTGAATATTGTTATACTATGATAACTAGGTACAACTAGGAAAGCATGGTAATACATAGGTTAACATGGTAAAACTGGATGACTAGGTCGAACTAGAATAATTTTGTTATACTGTCTATTGGTTGTGATAGCGTAGTTGTGTTTTCAGGGAGCCTCATATGAGACGATAGCCCTGCGACCTCTTAAAATGTATTTCCCGCCAGATCAGTATAGGCAGACTGTGAAGCTACCAACGCGCTGCTACATCGAGGAAACGTTGAGCACTTTTGATGAATTGAATCTCACTCCGGACGAGACATCATGGTTTGAGAAACATCCGCAGTTCTCCCACATCTATCACATGCCGAGGAGCAACCACAAGGTTCAACCCATGTGGATGCTCATGTTGCGTACTGCTGAAATCACAAGGAAAAAGGAAGCTTGGTTTCTGGTTAACGGCGTTTCCATCCGATACGGTTTGCGAGAGCATGCGTTGATTTCAGGACTCGACTGCCGCAACTATCCTATCAACTGGAAGAGACAAGGATCGTTGGACTTCAAGAAGAAGTATTTTGACGGGTAGGTTTTACGTGAAGACGTGAAAAAGAAGCTCGACGAAATGGGACCGGATCAGACGGGAGATAGGCTGAAGATGGCGGTGCTGTATTTCTTGAGCAGCATTATTTACTGTCCCAGCAAAACTGGAAATAAAGCCAAACCCGTGTTGGACGTATTTCTGAGATACGTGAATGATCTGGATTTATGTCAGACGTTTCTTTGGGGAAGATTGTCATTTGAGTACATGTTGGAGTCCATTTACAAGACAATGGATCATTTTAAAGGGAAGGTGTCGGGCCCATAGACCATTCCTGGTTTTTGTGTTCCATTGGAGGTATAATCTTACTAATTTGCACTTAAACTAATCTTTTTGTAAATTTTTATTTTTGAATTTCTTTTAAAGCTCTTGGCGATGGAGGCAACTCCAAGACTGAAAGTCAGATTCCGAGAAACTGTTTCATTTCCTTACGAAGATTTTCCTACGATGTGCAAGTACAAGTGGAAAAAAGGCGAGTTGAGAGGGTGGCCTCTTGAGACAGTCTACGAGACACTCGGTGATACCAAGGTTTGTAGTACTTGGTAATACTAGCAGCAATTGGAATAATAAAATTTTCATTGTTTAAACTTAAATATGGTAACATTCACAGGATATTCAGAGCATTTTGTTAGCCACTCCGGATGAGAATGACCTGTTGGAAGATATCTTGGAAAAGGAGGATGATGTCGATGAGCACGATATTGTTGTCGAAAGTTGGTGCAAGCGGCTAGCTCAAGGATTAACTGTTTGGTTTGAAGATATGATGCAAGAAGATTTGAAAGGGCGACGACCTAAGAATGACGCAGTAAAAGTCGAGAAAGAACGCCGAAATAAGAAGTTTTCTATGGAGGAGTTGTCTGCTGCGTTAAGCAACATGGGAGAGCAGATGAGTTTGCTCGTGGAAAAGGTCACTAAGATGGAGGAACAATTCAAGCCTCTTGAAGAGTTTGTGAAGGCCCAGAAGTCACGGAGGTAAGGTGGTGATGCTGTTTACACACACCCTCCAATCTCCACTATGTTGTGTTCTGTTGTTTTGTTAGGAACTTTATTTAGCTAATTCACTTGGCGCTCGGGCCTCTGGGTGTGGCTCCACTGATACTATGATGGAACTTTCCTAGTCATATGTCCTATGTTTGTTAGTATGTTCATAGCTTTTGCCTTGTTCATCCGTAAATTCCCTCGGGACTATTTAACTTACTATGTGTTAATTACTTTTCCTTAAATCTTAAATAACAGGAAATAAATAAAATTCATATACATAGAGGAAGACATCATATATATTACTGTTAATTTTATTAGCAACCAATTTGTTTTTTTCGCAACGTTTAGAACATATGCGTTAGCCCGATCAAATCATAAACCCTTGCTTTTGTTATGTGAAATTTGATTATTCCAACTGTGATTACCATAGAAACAATTTGTTATATAATAGAGTTAACCGATTATTTTCCTGAAATTTGATGGATCCCCCAACATCAATTTAGTGCTCATTTACATTAAATCTGAAAATGGTTAATACTTATAAACCGATTGAAGCCAGGAAATTACCACTCCTACCTCGGTCAAGCCCGGTTTTACCGAAACACAGATTAAACCACCCCCAC